>JXCR01147896.1:167486-189842 GCA_002079205.1 Phalaenopsis hybrid cultivar | reverse complement strand
CGAGCCGCGAGGCCCGCAACATTGCTACTACCATCAAGTTTGGAACAGGATTTGGNCTCGATATAGAAGATGACTCTACCGATCAGCTAGTGGAAGATGCTCCTCCAGAATTTGAGGAAGAAATCAAAATAACTATCGATGAATTAAAAGAAGTAAATCTCGGGACTGAAGATCATCCCCGACCAACGTTTATAAGTTCTTTACTCAATAATGAAGAATCTTCAGAGTTGGTCGAATTGTTAACGGAATTCAAAGATTGCTTCGCCTGGAGTTATGATGAAATGCCAGGACTGTCAATGGAAGTTGCAGTTCATAAACTCAGAGTAGACAAAGATATAACCCCAATAAAACAAGCCCCAAGGAGACTGCACCTCGAAATTGAACAGCAAGTCATCGCATGTCGGCACTATTTTTGGTGTGGGGTTTGCCCGTAAGAAGCTGTCGGTCATCGGAATCGAAATCCCGTTACCCGCTTCGGNTTGTTTTTTTCTGTCTGCATTTCTTCGTTGAGTTCTTCGCAACGAAGGGAAAGGTATTTTTTANTTACCCTTTTCCCTCCTTGAATTAAGCCTAAATGTTAATTAAGGCCAAATTTCCAAAATTACATTTTTGCCCGTAAGGCTCTAATACTCATAATTTATCAATTTAATTCAAATGACTTTGGAATTTTTATCCCACCTCACTCATGGGTCAATTAAGAGATCAAAGGAGAAAATGTGTTTTTTCAAAATTTAATTTAATTTATATATTTATTTTCATGTAAAAATAGGATTCTTTAAAGAAAATTCTTTAACTTGACCAAGGGAAAGCTAAATCCCTTCAAATTTTTGTTGGAGGTATAATTAAACTAGAGAATCATTTGGAAACAATTTCATGATCTATTAAATTATACTTGAATTTTAAGAATTATTTTAATTTATGGAGTATTTATTAATTATAAAATATTTTAAATGTGGAAAATCAAGTTTTATATTTTTATTAAATCTTTTTAATACCAAGAAACCAAGAGAAACAAATTTCATATATTTTTTTTATTTGACTTTTTAGAATTATTTTAGTGAAAATCCATTTTTAGTCTTTAAAAAACAATGTTTAAGTTTCTAAATTTAATATCTTTACTTAGAAAATCATGAAAAATATTCCAATTGTTCCTAAATGCTTACAAAACAATTTAAAACATTTTCATGAATTTTAGTACTTTTGCGATTTTTATCATTTTTTAATTATTTAAATATTAAAAATAGGCTTGAAAATGGAATTTTTATTTTAATTTTCAATTTATTTTTATAAAACTCCTCTAACCACATAGAACCCCAAACACTAATTTTTATAATTTTTTTAGCTATATTTTAATTATTAAAAATTATTTTAGTGCCAAAAATGTCATTTAACTTGAAAAATCAATTTGAGTTATTAAATGAGCTCTAAATATTTTGAAATTTTTATGGAGAGTTCTTTGAACTTTAAATATTAGTGGAGATTAAAACTAAAGTCATTTAGGTGTTTTTATTTCCCAAAATTAATTTTCTTTGTGATTTAGGATTGGTAAAAATTAGGTGTGTTCTCAATGACTTGACCTATGAAATACTTTTCAAAGGGTTCTCTGGTCACTTTAAAGCTTTCAAAATTTCTTGGAATTTTCTAAGCAGCATGCTAGTTATTATGATTAATTTATGTAAATAATAGCCATAATCTTGAAAAATGTGGCTCTCTGTCTAGAGGTCTCCTCTGACTTTAGAAAATTCAGGGAATGTTCCCTAAGATAGAGGCAACAACATGCCAAAATTTCAAGTTACGTTGAAATCTCTATATGCATGGAGAATCAAAAGATTCAAAATAATATTTAAATAATTAAAAATAAAACATGCATCAAATGGACCTCAAATTATTTCCACATTATTTTCCTCTGTTCACTGAGCAAAAGGGTATTTTTATTTTATTTTTGTGATTTTTCTACACCAAGATATGGATTTTTGAAGTTAGCGTTATTTAAATAAATAGGAAAATCCATATTTTTTCTATTTAAACAGCGCGGCGCCACCTCATCCTAGGCCTCTCCGAAGCTCCAAGCGCGCGCTTCCTTTTGACGCCGCCATCCATGCCAGTAGCCACACATCCCACCTTTTCGAACCGTGCTCCCATCCGACGCAATCAGAGCCCTCTGTTTGATACACCCACGTTCCAACGGCGCTCCGTCGTCGTCCCCGATGGTCTAACCCGAGAACCATCTGATTTCAAAGCTTGATATCTCTCTCATTTCTTAACCAAATTGAATGATTTTTTTTTTAAATGCTCGCCTTGATTAGTATAACATATCTATATGGTTAAGATGCCATGAAATCAACTTTAAACAAATGAAGAGTGAAAATAGGCTCGGGAAGGGGAGGAGATCAATACCATGGCTCTAAGAAGGGAAGCTTCAATCAGAGGTGCTCCACACATTTGTGGAGGTCCAAGGAGGCTAGGGATTGAGCCTCTTGCTGTAGTGAAATGTCTAGGTATGAATTCGACTAAGCTCGATTCCAGGTGTTGGTCTAGAGTTATGCTAGGGTCTCTGTGGAAGGGGAATTTGATGGGGCTTCTCTTTCTTTCACTATGGTAAAGGTTTGGGTGAATTTAATTTGATTTTGATGGACTTTGGAGGTGTGGTGAGCTCTTTCTTGGTTTTTAGCAGAAGTTTGAGCTCAAAATTGAGCTTCCATATTGTGAATCAGTGGGGGAAAGTGGTTGGCTTGAGCTAAGGAGGTCTCAAAGAGTCTCTGGGAGAAATTTATAGGGGTCTCTCTGAGAAATTTTTCAACACTACCTCCATGGCCGTGGAGGTGAGCTTTTTATAAAAATGGGCTTGGGGTGGCTGTCATGGCCAATTGGAGGGTGAAAATCTTGCTTAGGTGGAGGGTAGAGAGGCTCTAACATTTAATTTGGATGAGGTGGCCTCTAGGTTTGAAATGGGTTTTATTCCATGGGGTTGGCTCACAGTTTTGATGTTTTCCAACCACTAGGCTGGCCGCCCATGCTAGGGGAGGTGGCCAGAGAGCTCAGCGACCTCAGAGGAATATGACACAGCAATTAAATGGGTTTGGGCTTTGTTTTGGCACAAAAAATCTTAAGCTTAAGCAATTTTGGAAACCAAATCCCTTAATTTAGGGGACCTTTGGTCCATGGGTTATCTTAGGTGGTTTCATGGAGTTTATACTGNCTCCCACCCCTGCACGCACGCCCACCCTCACCTTTACCTCACCACCACCCCTGCCACCGCCTCGACCCCACCTCCACCCTCGCCTACAAACCACCTTGGCCTCGCCACCGCCCTCACCCTCACACGCACCTTTGTCATCACCATGATCCACCCACCTACACAGCCGCCCCCACTCTCACCTCCGCCCCCGCCTCCGCCATCAGCCCCACACCCACCCTCACTGTTACACCCTACCCCCACCACATGCTCTGCCCCCAACCCTACCTCCACCCTTACCTCCTCCTGCAGGATTGAGTGCATTTGAGGCCCATGATGCCTCTACGGGGCGTGAGTCGACAGACAGCAGTTATTGCATCGAGTTTGTCGATAACATGTAAGTTCTTTTTTCAGATATTGCCATTAATTTTTTTTTTATTTTTTCAATTGAATATAAAACTAACAAAATATTATTTTAAGGTTCTACCTCTCGCCTGGACTATTCATGCTATTTGAGATATCATTCGGAGCAAGTACGACTCATCATACTTGTCGTGGAAGGAGATCAATTGCCTTCGGGACATGTTTGACGATATCCAGAAATCACATCAACATCCTCTATGGCTTGGAGATGATGTTGTTAGAACATTGCTTTAGACTTGGGATTTTTTGGACTACCATAAGAAAAGGGTCTAAGAAAACCATAACATATGCTTGGACTGTGTTGGCATGAGGCCCTCCAAACACACTAGTGGGGAGCTCTCACATACGAAATGAAAGTGGAGGCTGTAAGATTTTATTTATCTATAAGGATTTCTATAGTTTGAAGATATATATTCTAACTATTTTGTTTTATGGATAGACCGTGGAGATTGAACGAGAGCCCTCCGCTGCCAATGTACATGAGCGTACCCATAGGAGGCAGTTTGACCATTCCTGGATCGACAACAGATCTGGTGCGTCCTAGATAATTGATGAGCTAAACTGGTTTGATGTTATTACATATAAACTCTAACTGAATGTAACTACTTTTGTTTGCATGAAAGATTTCAACAGCTAAAGGAGAACATATGGTAGACGTCAGGAGGTATTACGATATGCAAGTGTGATCCTTCCAAGTACGATCTTTGGAGGAGGCTGCTGAAAGGAAGAAGAAGGGTCAAGTCTACAAGCTCGGGTCGCAGGGCTTTGCCTACGATGCTCACACCTCCACCAGTGCATTTGCAGCTTCTACATCAACTACACAGGATGAGAAGATCTCCAGCTGTGTTGCGACATTTTCTGCAGAGATGGAGGCCCGCATCTCTCAGATGAGGTTAGAGTTGGAGGCCAAAATGGTGGTCAAGCTGAAGGTTGAGTTGGATTCTGCGTGGCAAGGCAGTGACAATATTGGAGGAGGAGGAAACGACAGAGGACGATGAGGATGTGGTTGACGACCGAAGAAGGAAATTCTTTGAGCTCGGTCAAGGATGAAGAGAATTTGGAATGAGCGCACCAATGGACCATGAAAATATTCTAATCAACCGCGTTGTGGGTTTCTTAACCTTCTTCCACGCGTACAAAAAAAAAAAAGACAAGGAGAAAACAAAACATCCTTTACCACTCGACAAACAACGTTTTTCTCATGTTAGAAAGCATTTGAAAATTGATGTTAGGACCCGTCGGTTATAAAAATGACGCATAAAAGACATATAACCAATGGTTTTGCCAACCTAAAAAAACTAACAAGTAAGAGACTTTTTTGACGTGTATGTTGTCGCTTTTAATGACAGAAGAATCGTCAGTTATACGAACCAACGATTACCGACGACGCGAATTTTCTCAAAAAAAGCTACAACATTAAATTATAGGATAACTTCTAATAAATTTATACCTTCAGAATATTGGTCGGTTTTAGAATCACCGACAAGTGTTTTACCTACGAGCTTAAAATCATTGGTAAACTATCACTAACATTAAAAACGACGGTTTTTCTCATCATTACCGACAGATTGTTGCTGTTGGAAAAAAATAAATTCCTGTAATGTATATGTGTGTGCGTGTGTGTGGATAATTACATACACAATCTTTGGACACGTGTCCGAACCATTTGATATACTCACGCATATTTCCTTTAATATTTGACATAACCTAAGCATTCTAATTCATGAGAAAATAAAAGCAATGCACCTAACCCTGATTAAACAAAGCTAGTTCATGATTAACCAAGCAAGACTTATCCGGTCATTATTCTCAAAATTCGTGACGTTTGATGATCACCTCATGCACGATAATCAAAGCTGATTTGTCATTTATCTACACTTATAAATTAATACATCATAATTACATGTATGACCCCACAACAATTGTTATATTGACCTCCCTTATATTATTCACGGGTCATTGTAAACATATATCTTTAAATAGACAACAAGTATTTTCTTAAGCCCTCCGAAACTTCCGATATAGTATTTAAATGAACGCGAGGATGGAGCCTTGTTTTGGTAAAAAGATAATGTTTTTATTTTATAATAATAAGAAAATTTCCATTGGAAAATATATTTTTTCTCATAAAAAAATTAAAATATTAACTGTCTTATATATTTATTTTTATAAGAATATCACATCACGTGCGGAGTCCAATGAAATCACGTCACGTGGAGGTGATAAAACAAAAAATTTCTGCCCGGTAACACGGGGGAATATTCCATCCATATTATTCCGTGTTATTCAGGTGTTATTGTGTTATGAGAATATACATTCATAACACCTGAATAATACATAATAACACCTGAATAACACGGGAGGAATATTCTCTTGAATTACCGGGTAAATTTTATTTTAATTTATGTCATCGCCACCACGTGTCATAAAATGAATTTTATTTTATGTTTATGTTATTTTCTTTCCAAATGAATTTATTTTCTAATCATATTATTATTTACCTTTTTTTTAATTATTTGGGTTAATTAATTAATATTAAAATCGATCTAAAACTAAAAATTGAATTTTCGAAATTTAAAAGAAAAATCAAAATTATATTATTTGTCATCTTTTTTTGGTCAAGCTAAGTTATTGATGCAAAATTATATTATTTCACAAACTTTATTATTTGTACATTATATTTGGTGGTATGTTGACTCATTTACATGGGCCCCACACTAATATTGATTTTTTTTTAACTGTTAGGACATGGACCATTTGATTTCAGAAAATCAAGATGCTAATTTTTTCATCATAGTAGAAGAGGACAATAATAATGATAATAATAATAAATTAATAGAAGATAGGGTATTGAAAGAAAAATGGAAATATAAATATTTATTCGTACCATTCGTGTTAGGACAGTCAAAACGGCTCATTGTTCGCGAACAGCTCGTGTTCGGCTCGTTCGCTAAGTTAACAAGCCGAACAAGAACAAAAAAGTTTTCGTCAGTGTTCGGCTCGTTTTAGCTTGAAATACTACTCNATTTTGAAGAGGTATTTGAGGCACTTATTGGCTTAAGAGGGTGGTTATGACCACTAAGAACGAAAATATTATAAAAATACTTGTGAAATGAGGCATCAATTGGAGGATTCATCGAATTTAGACACATTTTGAAGAGTTGTCAAGAAATCGCTTGGAGATTTACAAAGAATGAAGTTTTTACATTTGAAGTGGGTGCTTGAAGAGAAAGAGAGTGCTGGAGTCCTGAGAAGAAGATCTTGGAGAATCTTGTGGAGAGATTCAGACACCACAAAATTTACTTTATCCTTTTTATTTTTAGTTTATTTTGAGAGTTTTGTAAAAGAGAAGAGATTCAAAGGAACTTCAAGAGTTTGGTGGAGGATTTAAGATAAGTTTTTATCCTTTGTTTTAAACTACTTTTGGTTTTAATCGAGATTTCTTGTTGGTTTAACAATGATTTCTACTTTTAAACTAATGTGTCGTTTTGTTTTCTTCATGAATTCTGAGTAGTTTTCTTTATTTTTCTCCTTAAAATGATATGTAATTAAAGTTTGGATGGAAGTANATCTCAATATATATAAATTAAAAGTTAAATTCTGATTTTTCTTCAGGATCAAGTTTTTGGTTTTGTTGCAAAATAATGACATATAAGTGAAAAATATAATCAGAATTATTGTAATACTGTTGCATAAAAGAAGTTTTGGGATCAAGTTTTAGGCGCCATTGCCGGGGAAGTGAAGTGAAAATTGTAAAGAATCTATTAATTTAAAAGCAAATTTCTATTTTTGGAAAATCTTATTCAAACTTTAAGTTATTGTATTTTATTTTGTGTGTGTTTGGTTTTATTTTATTTTATTTTAGTGTATGCGTAGTTCAGGTTCTGAAGGACTAGTTCCCTATGACTTTGAATTAGAGAGAAATGTTAGAAAAATTAGAAAAATTAAAAAAAATTANAAAGCGCTCTTTCATTTAAACTATGAAAATTATGGGGTCAGTTTGACTTCATCTTTTTCAAAATTTAAAAAATTTTTTTAAAAAAAATGTCCTTCCGAAGCGGGCAACAAGATTTCAATTCCGATGACCGACAGCTTCTTACGGGTAAACCCCATACCAAAAATAGTGCCGACAGTAACCCACAAAGCCTTCAAAATTTCCTGTTGTGCCAACAAATCTTTTACCTTGTTTGCCATAATCTGAAGTTCCAGGTTCCATCGAACTTCACCATCTCGAATTTTGCTCCAGACATTGCTATTTGAAATTTAATCATGCACCGTATTTTCCTGCCTTGCTTCGAAAAATAAAAGAAAATACTCCGCAAATAAATTTGAAGAAACCTGAAATTTTCCTTGTCAAATGCAACAGCTATCATGTGATTCTCCTGTGATTTGTGAATCAAATTTTCCCACGAAGCACTTTTCCTGTTCATACCAGTACCTCATCCAATTGTTTTTTCCGCGAGCCACGAATCCCTTCACACCTGTTCGAGAAATACCGCCACGAAACTCATGTTCACGAAATAATCGTGTTTGCTCACCTCCTGCATCATGTTGAACTCCATATATCGCAAAATCTTCTTGGACGAACCGACAAATTTAACTTGTCAAAATCCTCAGATTTTCCGTAAAACAAGACTATTGTTTGCGATGAACAACCTCTGTTTCTCACGGATTGTTGAACCTGCCGAACTTCTCCCCTTCGCGGTACTGCAAAATCTTGTTCGCTAACACCAATGGACGAGCACCATTCTTCCTTCCTGCAACTGCAGCAAACTCCCGCCTGTTCGCGACAGGCCTGAGCCGAGCCTTTCTCCTTCCCGCCTTCACGAAACCGAGCGAAGAGAATCTGGAGGGAGAGTCTGTTGCAAACGAAGTCGTCCGAAGCCTCCTCTACGCGATTATTAGGAACCTTCCCGATTCCTTTCCCGGTTGAACCTAGACCCGAAGCAGAATTCCACTTGTTCCTTCCTTCGCAGTGCAACCTCCGAAGCCTTTCTTCTCTGGTTGCGGTGACTTGCCCGACCTCATCGCGGGACCCGCGAACCGTTGTACCCTTCGCGTGACAACTGCCGCACGCGAATTACTTCGTTCCTCTGCACCGAAGAAGACTACCTGGGCGAACTCCTTTCGCAATCCTCCGCTCAACTGCCGAGCGAATCCTTCGTCCCAGGCTCGACCAATCCTTCTTCTCTTCCAAATTCTTCTTCTTGTGCCAATCTCCTCCTGTTTCCTCGAAAAAGGCTCTGATACCAATTGTTGTGAAAATTGAAGCGGAATAAAACAGGAATCAACACAAACTAGAAGAAGAACACAAAGATTAACGAGTTTCATACAATTTTCACAACAATTGGTATCAGAGAAGTTACAATACATCTCATAGGGTTACATATATATATAAACATATACAGACCCTCAGATAAAATTACAATCACATCCTCGNGATCTTTATATGGGGTCGGACCCCCAATAAGTGTGTAGGTGGACTAGTTCCACCTGGGCGTTATAAAAAGTCCGTCCCGCATTGGGTCCCAAACTTTGCATTTTCGTCTCCTTTCAGGGATGATTTTGCTTCTCTGGATCCCGTATTGGGTCCTAAAATATTTTAATTTTGCAAAATTGAACTAATATTACATAAATTTTGAAAATTTTTAAAGTTTTATTTGGGCTTTAGACTTCTCTGTTGTTAGCTTNAGCTTTAGTCTTTGTACTAAAACTACAACACTTTGGCCATATAACTAACCACAACCTTTCTTTTGTAAAGATTGCTGCAATGACCAACCAACGCTAACATTCACCTGCAACCTGCCAACAAGCCGCGAGGCCCGCAATATTGCTACTACCATCAAGTTTGGAATGGGGTTTGGAGATCTCGAGGTCATCATCGGGAAGGCTCCTTTTATTGTTGTGAAAGTTGCTGCTCCAGAAATACAAGAACCTGCTGCTAAATTCAACTTGAATTCTCTTGATGATTGTCCAGTTCACAAGAAAACTAAGACCTCTGTTACTAATACAATAACACCAACAAAGACAGCTGTCCCTACCACTAAAGGAAAAGAAATCATGATAATAGAAAATCCAATTGAAGGATTAACTGCTGTACCTTCAACTTTTGAAATCGGATCAAGTTCAAAGACTGTACTGTTGACCCGATCTCAGAAGAGAAACCACAATAGGAAAGCCCGAAAAGTGGCTAAAAGACAGATCCCTGAGAAAATACCTACTGAAGAAGGACCTTATCAAAAGGAAGAGGAATTACCAGAAATCTATCCGATGTTGAGAAGAGGTAAATTCTATCCTCTTATGAATACCAAGGGACATGAAAATATCCAAAAGATTGTTGCTACTTTGCCAATTTCTCAGGAACAGAGTAGGGAAAGCAAGGAAATTCATCCTGTTTCTCAAGTTAGTATAGTTTTTCAACAATTAGCTGCCAAAGAAGGTTGTTCAGTCCATGAGTTATTTAGACGAATGGGACGTGCAATATCCCCTTGGATGAGAGAAGAAATTTTGAGGGATATTAAATCCAAACAAAATACATCTGCTCGTGTTTCTATTTGGTCCCGTTTGGGAATTAGATTTGATACTACAGAACATCGACCATCCAAGAATCTCTCAAAAATATTTATCTAACACTGTATATGGTATACACAAAGAGGAGCATACTTTTTCTCAACATGTTGATAATTCTATTAGGACACATTGTCTTGAATCATCATTGTTGAAGAAGATGATACCCAAGGTTGTATCACCGATACAGTCTGATCAAGGAATCAAATTAGAATCTGAAGTATTTGATATTATTACCATTATTGCTACTGAAATGGAGAAAGAAACCCCACAAGGTTCTCTAAGAGCAAGTGATATATCACGAATTGAAGATAAAATTGAAAAACTTTGAGATGAGATCTATGAGTTAGCTCGGGAGTATGGAGTCTCCGTAAGCGAAGAAGACGAAGACTTTGATTACAGTGACTATCTTGAAGAAGACTTCATGGATAANAAAAGTTCTTAAGTGCTGTGAAGAAACAAATTTAGTCCTTAATTGAGAAAAAATGCCAATTTATGGTTGTAGAAGGAATTGTATTAGGACATCAAATATCAGAAAATGATATGGAAGTAGATCCTGTTAAATTCAAGTGATCACTAATTTTCCTTATTCAACAAATGTAAGGGAAAGTAGGAGTTTTTTAGGACATACTGGATTCTACATATGATATATTAAAGACTTTTCAAAAATTGCTAAGCCTTTAAGCCATTTACTGAAGAAAGATACAATTTTCAATTTTGATGAAGAGTGCTTAAAAGCTTTTGAGTTGTTAAGAGAAAAATTAATCACTGCACCAATTATAGTTTCACCAGATTGGGAAAAACTTTTTGAACTGATGTGTAATGCTAGTGATTATGCTATTGGAGTTGTTTTAGGACAAAGATATGATAAAATTTTTTAAGTAATTTACTATGCTTTTAAAACTCTTAATGAAACCCAAATTAATTGTACAACAACTAAAAAAGAGTTATTAGCAATAGTATATGACTTTGATAAATTTATATCATATTTAATTGGAACTCAGTGCTTAGTGCATACAGATCATTATGCTATTAAGTACTTGATGAAAAAGAAGGATGCTAAACCTAGACTTATAAGAAGTATTCTTCTTTTGNAGTTGAAATTACTTCCTTATTATTTAAAATATGCCTTTTTAGGTGATTCCTCTACTTTACCCGTTATAATTTCCTCAAAATTAACAATGAAAGAAGAGGAAAGATTGATGAAAATTTTAAAGAATTTTAAGAAAGCCTTTGGATGGACAATAGGTGATATTAAAGGAATCAGTCCTTCAATTTATATGCATAGAATTCATATGGAAGAGAACTGTAAACCCAGGGCTAATCCAAAAAGGAGATTGAATCTTGTCATGAAAGAAGTTATTAAGAAAGAAATTTTAAAGTGATTAAATGCTGGAATTATCTTACATATTTCAGATAGTGTACGAGTTAGTCCAACACACTGCGTTCCTAAGAAAGGAGGAGTAACTGTGACTGTGAATGAACATAATGAATTAATAACAACTAGACAAGTCACATGGTGGCGAATATGCATGATTATAGAAAATTATATCTTGCTNTTCTCAAAATTTTCATTATATTGAGGTTAATTACAAAATTTGGACCCGGTCGTAGACATTTGGCCACATAGAAAACCCTAAAAAAATCAAAGTTTCAAAGTTTCAAAGCAAGTAGAGGCAAGCGGAGGCAGGGGACATCAGGCTACGTAATAGGTTTTCAGGTATCGTCCATTTATCGGTAACATAGATCTTTCACCCCGGAAGTCCACTAACTGGTAGGCTCCTCTTGTATAGACCTTCTCAATGACAAATGGTCCCTCCCAAGTTCACTCAAATTTCCCAGCTATTTTGCGGTGAGTAAGAATAGGTCTTTTGAGCACAAGTATGAGGTCACCAATTTTGAATGTCCTTGTGCGAACCAATTTGTCATGGGCATGTACCATCTTGGATTGATAGAGCTCCAAATGTTGTTGTGCTTCCAATTGTTTTCCCTCGAGACTCTCCAGTTCTTCAAGTTTGAGTTTTTCACTTTCTCCCGTTGTGAGTTGGTTGGTAACAAAGACTCTGAGAGATGGTGTCTGGATTTCTAGCGGTAGCATGACCTCGGTCTCGTACACGAGCATATAAGGTGTACACTGAGTGGGAGTCCTGAAAGTAGTTCGGTAGGCCCACAAGGCTTCTAACAGTTTGTTATGCTAATCCCTCTTGTTTTCATCCAGTGTTTTCTTAAAAATCTATACCAGTGTCTTGTTGAAAGCTTCAGCTAGACCATTTGCTCGGGGATAGTAAATTGTAGACTATCTCCTATCTATCCCATGTCTTCCGACAAAATTGTTGATCTTTGTGCTTTTGAAAGTTGCCCATTGTCATAAATTATTCTTCGTGGCATTCCGAAATGGTAGAAAATTTGGCCTTCAAAAAATTGAAGGCGTGCTGTGTCGTAACCTCACGTAACGGTACTGCCTCTGCCCATTTGGAGAAGTAGTTTGTAGCGGCAAGTATAAACTTGTGTTCTATAGAAGATGGAGGGTCTATTAGACCTATTATCTATGTGCCCCAACCCTCAAATGGCCACGAGGCAACAGTTGGGTGCAGCACATTTGGAGGCTAGTGTAAGACCACCTCATGCACTTGGCATTGGTGACATCTTCTGGTTGTATCCATGCAATCGGACATCATTTCTGGCTAATAATATCCGAGTCTTTTGATCTTCATTTTCATTTTTGGAGCCAACTGGTGAGCGCCACACAATCTGGCATGTACTTCTTTGATAATATTCTGTGCCTCGGCTCTGCTCAAACATCGTAGCCACATTTGGGAGAACGATCTTCTGTAGAGAACATTTCACACCAGGGCGTAAGACATGACTCTTCTTGTGATGTGGTGCGCCTCAGTCATGTCCTCTGACAGCTTCCCAAGATGCAAATATTCTATTAATGGCTTGCGCCAATCTTTGTTGATGTTTGCAACTGTAGTTATTGTTTCTTCTTTTCCAAGTTTGTGTAGAGTTTCAAAGTTGTTTCGAGACAAGACTCGTCTTCCTTGCACCGTGACTTCGATTGAATGCTCTGGCAGACACACCATTTCTTTAGCGAGTTTTGCTAGAGCGTCAGCATGGGCATTATCTCCCTGAGGAATCTAGTAGAAAGTCACGTAAGGGATTTACTCCACGAGCTTCATCGTGTACTGATGGTACTCTGCTAGTCTCGGTTTCAGAATTCTTTATTGTCCGGCGACTTGTTGGATGACAAGTTGAGAGTCACCATAAATGACAATGTTTGTTATATCCATTGAAGTTTCCAATCCAATCTGGTGATTAAGGCTTCATATTCTGCTTCATTGCTAGTGCACTGATCTGTCAGGTGGTATAAGAACCTCATCAAGCCCTTATCTGGCGTAATAAAGATCAAATCGATCCCTGCCTTACCTGTTATAACTGTGGCTGATCCTTTGTCTTTCCTGGCTGAAGAAGCACCATCAAAGTACATTTCCTAGTGTTGCACACTAGAAAATTCCATTTGTAGTATTTGCTCATCTGGTAACTCATCGTTGAGAGAGGATCCAGCTGGCAGTGGGTGTGCAGCGAGAAAGTATGCCAAAATCTGTCCCTTGATAGCACGGAGGGGAGCAAAAGTTAAATCAAATTGCAATAAAATCATTGACCATCTTGCTAAACGTCCAGTGAGTGTTGGTCGGATCATCAAATATTGCAATGGATTAACTTTCAAAATTAAAGTAATCTTATGAGAGAGCATGTAATGTCTAAGCTTTTGGGCGGCAAAAATTAATGCCAGATAATGCTTCTCAATAGGTGGATACCTTATTTCCATCGGTATTAGACGACGAATCAAGTAGTAGAGGGCAATTTGCTTGCCCTTATCATTCACTTGGGCTAAGAGGGTTCCAAAAGAGTCATCCAAAGTTGTGGTATAAAGTATCAACGGTTTTTCTGGGATAGGGGCTGCCAAAAGAGGAGGTGTCGTTAAATATTGTTTAACGTCCTTGTCGGCACTATTTTTGGTGTGGGGTTTGCCCGTAAGAAGCTGTCGGTCATCGAAATTGAAATCCCGTTGCCCGCTTCGCGACGTTAAAATAATTTTAATTGAAAAAGATGAAGTCAAACTGACCCCATAATTTTCATAGTTTAAATGAAAGAGCACTTTATCTCAAATCATGTATCTATCCCGGGTCATCGGAATTGAAATCCCGTTGCCCGCTTCGGAAGGACATTTTAAAAAAAAAATTTAATTTTGAAGATGAAGTCAAACTGACCCCATAATTTTCATAGTTTAAATAAAAGAGCGCTTTACCTCAAATCAAGAAGCTGTCGGTCATCGGAATTGAAATCCCGTTGCCCGCTTCGGAAGGACGTTGAAAAAAGAATTGAAATCCCGTTGCCCGCTTCGGAAGGACATTAAAAAAAATTTTAATTTTGAAAAAAAATGAAGTCAAACTGACCCCATAATTTTCATAGTTTAGATGAAAGAGTGTTTTACCTCAAATCATGGAAGTCAAACTGACCCCATAATTTTCATAGTTTAGATGAAAGAGCACTTTATCTCAAATCCAAGTCAAACTGACCCCATAATTTTCATAGTTTAAATGAAAGAGCGCTTTACCTCAAATCTTGTATCTCAAACTGACCCCATAATTTTCATAGTTTAGATGAAAGAGCACTTCATCTCAAATCCTGTATTTGTTCCANGAAAGCTTAGGGAATCACATCCAACCCAAGAGGTGAAAAAAGACCAGATTGAGAAGGAATGCACATGGACTTACATCCAACTCAAGAGCTAATCGGGAATGTTTAGGTACATTGGAAAGTAAAGCTCAGGCACTCACATCCAATCCAAGTGCTAGCAAGAACATCTGTCACATTCGGAAGGAAAGCTCAGGGACACATATCTAACCTAAAAGGTGATAAAAGGGAATCATAATTTAGGTACTGGTCCCAGAATGAGAATCAAAATTTAGGTACTGACTTTGAGAATTTAATTTTTGCTGCATTGGGAAGGAAATCTAAGGGACTCACATCCAACCAAAGAGGTAGTGGAGGGAATCAAAATTTAGGTACTGATCCCAAGATGGGAATTAAAATTTAGTTACCAACTTTAGAATGAGAATCAAAATTTACGTACCGACCTCAAAAAGGATGAAAATCAAAATTTAGGTATTGACCCAGAGAAGTGAATTGAAATTTAGGTACCAACCCTGAAATGAGAATCGAAATTTACATACTGACCTCCGAAAGGATGGGAATCAAAATTTAGGTACTGACCCCGAGATGGGAATTAGAATTTTAGTACCAACTTTATAACGAGAATTAAAATTTAGGTATCAACCTTGGAAAGGATGAGAATCAGAATTTAGGTACTGACCCCGAGATGGGAATTGGAATTTTAGCACCAAACCCGGAATGAGAATCAAAATTTAGGTACTGACCTCGGAAAAGATGAAATCAAAATTTAGATACTGACCCCCAGATGGGAATTGGAATTTAGGTACTGAACACGTGATAGGAATTATAATTTAGGTACTAACCCCGGAATGAGAATCAAAATTTAGATACCGACCTCAGAAAGGATGGGAACCAAAATTTAAGACTGAACCTGAGCTGGGAATTGGAATTTAGGTGCATACCTCAGAAAAGATGGTAATCAAAATTTAGGTACTAACCCCGAGATGAGAATTAGAATTTAAGTACCCTGGAATGAGATTCGAAATATAGGTACCGACCTCAAAAAGGATGGGAATCAAAATTTAGGCACTAACCCTGAGATGAAAATTGGAATTTATGTACCAACCTCGAGAGCATTGTGAGTGCAGAGAATTCGTAGAAAGAGTGTGGAACATTTGTGGAATTATGTAGAATGTGAAATCTCGTGAGAGTGAGAGCTATGGAAGTGAGGAAAGTGAAATCTGTGTTGCAAAGAGTGTGCAATTTTGAGTAGATTTGTTTATCATTTTCTCTTATTATTAGGATATTTTCCAAATTTGATGTTCTTTCTTTCTCTTTTAACTTTGAATTTTAATTTTCATATTATCAAAATTTCTTTGTATCATTCTTTATTTGTTATAGTTTGTGAACAATGCATGGTCCTGCGGCTTTTATCAATGGCACGAACATGGCAATCCAAGAACATATGCTGAAATCTAAAACAAACTTTGTTGATTCTGCTTTGAACATGTAGTGCAACTGATCATATACTGGAAGGTATCCAAAATATCAAAAGTACATATGTGTGGAAACTGGAATCTTGTATTTCATATGCTGCCTGCTCTGACACGGTACAAAACTAGAAAAATCTGCATGTCTTCTGAGATCATTTTGAGATTAAGCTGACCTCCTAGGCCATGCTCTGGAACTAAAGTCCCCATTTGTATACTTAGAAATACAACTATCTCACAGCTCCAATGGTCAAAGCTCCACCAAGTCCGGGTCAGGTCGATATCCATACGACACCTTGCTATCGTTCATTTGTTGTAAAGTGACTAAAAATCTTCTGCATGGGACTCCAGGGATGTAGTGCTTAGCCAAATCTGCTCCATTCCCTTTCAAAATCAATACTGATCCAACCGGTAGTGGAATCTTGACTGATCCTTGGAATTCCCTTGGCAAACTATTTGTATCTCTTTCCCAAATAGAATGTTGCTCATGCTCATGAATGAAACTGTACAAAAGGGCCTGTCAAAGTCATGGTGATCAATGTGAGGAGGAATTTAGTCTCCTTATTCATAAATTTTGATGATGCAAATATTTGAAATACAATTCGATGGTAATATATGTCATTCTACCATTCTCTTAATCATTTTCTTTATCATGAATGGCATGGGATCCACCTTGTCATTTCTCAAAATCCATGGGGGTTCGCTTGCCTATCCTTCGCAAAATTTTAACAACAACCACACTGGATGGTCATCTTACCCTTTCCTTGCATCCATTTCTATGGTTCTGAGTATGTCTTCTTCTTTAATAGTTTGGCCTAACCCAGGTCTCTTAAGTCAATCACGTATTCAAGAATCTTCTTCTCATCACTTTCAGAAAATACCCTGGTGTGCAACTCGAGTCCCTTCAGGATATTAACAAAATTTTCCTAGATTTCAATATAATACTCGAACTCTTGCTTTCGGACTACGTATCTTCTCCAGCTCAGACCTAGGAATCATCTACAATTCTCGGAGCTGCTCCTCTTGCTCATCTTCTAAAGTAATCCATGGTTGTCGTAGCTCTACAAATCGTGGTATGTATGGCTCTACATCTGATGCTTCACGGTTCTGAACATCATTGATGTCGTTGTATGTTCTTCAAAAGTTCCATAACACTCTAGGTGGAGAACGTTACACTCTGGGCACTTCGTGAATGCTCTTACTGATGATGTCTACCTCGGTATTTCTACATTGCATGTCAGACATTCTGCATAAAGCTCATCGGGGATTTCCAACATCGTGGGCTCTACAATGATCGTTGGCTTGTCCTCTATAACTGTGGCACTGGTGGAAGACTCTCCTAAAGTCTGGTAGGGGTCTCCTCCTTAGAAATTAGAGTAAGCTTTGTGGATGCCTCCTTGCAAAGCCTCCTCTCTAGTCAATCTAAATCTTGGTGTTTGTGTTAATTAACATTCTTGTGTTGTGTGTCTTAGTGGTTCATCTAAGACTCTCTCTGAAGTAGCACTGACCAAGTCCCCTATCAGCGTCATAATCATGGAATGTAGGTGGCTAACCCTTTCCATTGAGTCTTGTGTATCTAGAACTTTCTCTGACTTCTTCCTCATTAGTGATGATTCCTCCTTTGTACTGATTCTCAGTAATTATCGTAATCCTTCTATCTAGCTATGAATTACTATGCTCATCAGGGGGCCTTCACAGTACACGTTTACTTGTCCATAATCTAGGTCAAAATTTATGATGCCACCCTGTGTTGCTTTCTCCTCATCTATTGTGAGATTCAAGCCATCTTTAAAAGCAAAAATTAGCTTCTGTCCCAACATTTTTTCACAGAAGATGGGAAAACATTAGCTTGCTGAAATTTAAAACAAATAAGAATAATGACACTTCATTATTGAGTAGATTTTAAATTATACATATGCAAGCATTTTACTTAATTTGATTTTGTGAAATTCAAAATTTAAATGAGAAATTTAGATGTGAAAATTTTATTTCATTAAAATTAATCTCATTTCATCAAATTTTATTTCAAAATACTTTGGACCCAGTCACAGACACTGGTCACATAGTTATTCTTGGAATAAGTATTGCATTCAGAATTCATCTTAGAGAACGTCAAGTTGCAAAGTATTTCCATAAATATTTTTCATTAATCGACAAAAAGGGCCTCTTGCCTTGAGATATCACTAGCTGGTAAGATCCTCCGAAGTAAACCTTCTCTATCACGAGCAATCTCTATCAAGTTGGCTCAAACTTTCCACCTATATTGTGGTCTATAAGAATAAGCCTCCTGATAACAAGTACAAGGCCACCAACTTTGAACGTCCTTGAGGGACCAGCTTTTCATGGGCATGGATCATCTTTGCCTAGTATAGTTCCAAGTTTTATTGTGGCATTAACCGCTTCCCTTCGAGATTCTTCAATTCTGCAAGTCTGAGGTTGGTGTTGTCTTCTGTTGTAATCTGGTTGGCAATGGTGACTCTAAGAGAAGGTAGCTAAACCTCTAACAGAATTACTACCTCAGACCCGTACATGAATGCATATGGTGTAGAATGAGTAGGAGTTATGAACATTATCATTTATGCCCACAAAGCCTTTAAAAACTTCTCGTGCCATCCGCTTGTGTTTTCGTCCAGTATTTTCTTTAATATTTTCACGAGTGTCTTGTTGAAAGCTTTGGCTAGGTCGCTTACCTTGAGGTAGTAAATCATAGAATACCTCCAATCAATTCCATGTTGTCTGACAAAGTTTTTCATCTTGATGCTCTTGAAGGTTGAACCATTATCTAAAATAATTCTGCTTGACACACCAAAATGGTAGACAATTTGATTTCTGAAAAAATTGAAGAACATGTTGCACTATAACTTCTCGCAATGACACTACTTTTTCCCATCTAGAGAAGTGATATGTAGCTACTAGAATAAATCTGTGTCCTTTCAAGGATGGAGGCTCTATAGGTCCTACTATATTTATACCCCAACACTTGAATGACCACGACGCAGTCGTCATATGTAGCACATTTGGTGATTGGTGCAATACAACTTTATGCACTTGGCTCTGATGACATTTTTTAGAAATTGCCATATAATTTGTCATCATTGCCATCTAGTAGTATTTGAGTCTCTTAATCTTCATCTTCATCTTTGACCTTAATTGGTGAGCACCACACAATTCGACGTGTAACTCCTTGACAATATTTTATGTTTCTGTTCTTCTTAAACATCTCAACCACATCTGATCAAAGGACCTTCTGTAGAGGACATTATCTACAAAGACATATGACAAAGCTCTTTTTATTATCTGATGCACTACTAACTTGTCATCTGATAGCTTTCCTATTTGAAAATATTCTATCAATGGTTTGTGTCAATCTTCAGTATCATCAGTCAATGTAGCTGTTATCTCTTCCTTTCCAAGCTTGTGTAGATTATCGAGGTTGATCTGTGATAGAACTTGACGTCCCTTACCGTAATATCAATGGAATCCTTCGGTGGACATGTCAACTCCTTAGCAAGCTTGGCTAAAGAATTTGCATGGGTGTTGTCTCATCAAGGAATCTTGTATAATGTCATATTGGGAATCTGCTCCAACAACTTAATTTTGTACTGGTGATACTCTACTAGTCTCTATTTTAGAATCTTGTACTGTCTGGCAACTTGCTGAATGATGAGTTGTAAGTCATGTAGATGGCAATGCCTATTATGTCCATTGATTTTTCCAATTCTAGTTTGGTGATCAAAGCTTCATAATATGTCTCATTGTTGGTACACGGTTCTATCAGATGATGCAAGAATTTTAACATTGTCTGATCGAGTGTGACAAAAACTAGACCAATCCTTGCTTTTTTTGTATAACTGTATGTGATCCTTTGTCTTTTCTGGTTGATGAAACTCCATCAAAGTACATTTCCCAATTCCACTTGCAGTATATGTTTGCTTAGTAGGTCATCATTGAGAGGGGGCTCAGCTGGTAGTGGGTGCGCTGCGAGGAAATTAGTCAAAATTTGTCCTTTGATAGCATGACGAGGTTCAAAATTTATATCAAATTGTAATAAGATCATCGAACACCTTGCTAAACTTCCAAAAAATGTGGGACGAGTCATCAAGTATTACAACGGATTAACCTTCAAAATAAGTCCAACCTTATGATAAAGCATGTAATGTCTAAGCTTTTAGGCGGTGAAACTCAAAGCCAGACAATGTTTCTCAATGGGGGGAAACCTTACCTCCACAAATATTAGACGTTGACTCAAGTAATGGAGTGTGTTTTCCTTACCCTCATCATTGACTTGGGCTAGGAGGGTTTTGAGAGAGTCATCTAAGGTCACTGCATAAAGTACCAAAAGTTTTTATGGGATGTGGGATGCTAATACAGGAGGTGTTGTTAAGTATTTCCTAATCTCCTCAAAAGCCTGATTGCATGGCTCTCCCCAAAATAATTGGGCATTCTTTCAGAATAAAGTTAATAAGGGATAACACCTTCCTCACATATTAGATATAAAGTGTATTAGTTATGTCAATTTACCTTGAAAGGATTATAGTTGCTTCAAAGCTATGGGAGGTGGCATTTCTAAGATAGTTTTAATCTTCTCTGAGTCAATCTTGATTCCTCGATGACGGTTAATGAATTATAGAAATTTCTTGGAGATGATGCTAAAGGCGAACTTACTTTAAGGGATTTATCTTAAGATTATATTTTCATAATCATTCAAACAAAATCCTCAAATCATACAAGCGGTATATTCGTTGCTTGCATTTGATGACCAAGTCATCCACATAGCACTCCACCTGGTTGTGGATGACACCATCAAAAAACTTTTTAGTGAAATTTTGTCTTATGATCAAATTGAAGATTTTAAATGGGGCATAGGTTTGAGAGTGGATCCAATTGAGCTTGGATTTTGTTTCAATCAATCTTAGACATGACAAATTTGAGTTTATAATTAAAATTGGGCAAATTGGTGGGCATTGAGGTAATTGGGCCTTTAAGGGAAAGTTGGGGCTTTTGGTCAAAATTTATCAAATTTGTCAAATTGGGCTCAATGAAGTGACCCAAATTGATTTTGGGGACTTTTGAAATGATTTTGAAGGTTTTGGTACATTTTGGGTCACTAGGGGTATTTTTGTAATTTAGCAAAATCAGTGGTACTTTGGTAATTTTAAAAATTTTGAAGTTGTCGGCACTATTTTTGGTGTGGGGTTTGCCCGTAAGAAGATGTCGGCCATCGGAATTGAAATCCCGTTGCCTGCTTCGGAAGGACGTNTGTTCGTCACACTTAGACGAGTCTATAGGATCAAACCCGAGGTCATTTGGTTGAGAAATGAGTGAGATCTTAGGATTTAAATGTTAGCGGTCATAGGTTCACTCTATCAGGGATGATGACGGGGAGCCATTCGATCGAGCGTGTATCGAATGGACGAATGAGCTGAAGCCGCACAACGCTTCAAAACATAAAGCGCAGGCCGTGTTAGTGGCTACGTGGAAGGTGACATCCAACCAGAGTGCGCCACACGTGTTTTCGTAGCCGCCTAAGATCTAGTCAGCAATGCGTGTTTAAGTAAGAATTTAGGGATTTTCTGATTTAAATAAATAGCCAACTTCAAAATTCCATATCTTGGTATAGAAAAATCACAAAATAAAATAAAAATACCCTCTTGCTCAGTGAACAGAGAAGAACAATGTGGAAATAATTTGATGTTTATGTATGTCGGCACTATTTTTGGTGTGGGGTTTGCCCACAAGAAGCTATCGGTCATCAGAATTGAAATCTCGTTGCCCGCTTCAGAAGGACATTTAAAAAGTTAGGTTTTGAAAAAGATGAAGTGAAACTGACCCCATAATTTTCATAGTTTAGATGAAAGAGCGCTTTCCTCAAAACATGTATCTATCCTTAAAGGATGAACACAAGAATTGAGGGTGAGGCTCGATCAAATAAACTAAAGAAAGTTATGACATCCGTTTGGTCTGCGAAACCAATGTATTGGCCGACAAGTTCCCCTATTTAATATAAGGAATTAAATAGGGTTT
>JXCR01147896.1:80499-161062 GCA_002079205.1 Phalaenopsis hybrid cultivar | reverse complement strand
TTTCTTTAGTTTATTTGATCGAGCCTCACCCTCAATTCTTGTGTTCATCCTTCGGGATAGATACAGGATTTGAGGTAAATTGCCCTTTCATCTAAACTAAGAAAATTATGGAGTCAGTTTGACTTCATCTTTTTCAAAACCCAACTTTTTAAACGTCCTTCCGAAGCGGGCAACGGGATTTCAATTCCGAGGACCGACGGCTTCTTATGGGCAAACCCCACACCAAAAATAGTGCCGACATGGATCATGTTGCCATATTAGATCAAATTTGCACCCACAGTAGAGCATATATGAACGGTTTACACGCATAAATGTACAGGCTGAGATTTGCTTAGTAGAAATGAGCAAATATGTGTATGTTATTAAAATTGTGCTCTATATATGTTGTGTATAACTGAAAAGATTTGCAGATGTTGGGCAATATTTCTGTGGTTATTTATGAGCGGAGAAATAACAAGATGTGTAATATATGTTGTTTTTGGTGTAAGATATGTCTATGTTATTCAATTTATCTTGTATTAATTGTAAACACTGAGGGCTACTTTTTATTTATTTCTGGATTATATCAAGGTTAATTTTTAATGTTCTACCCAAGTTATTAAGCTGAACTGCTCTTGGGTTGTTTGCGAGGTATTTCTGCGTTATCTGTAGATTATATTCTTTCCTCTCCACAATTTATTCACCCGAACTGCGGGCTACTTGTGAGTTATTTTTTGATTATCTATTGGCTAATTTTAGTGTTCCCCATAAGGTATTCTATAGAGTCGCTCGTGGGTTATTTCCAGATTATTTATTGGTTATGTATGGTTTATTATCATCGTTCTGCCCAAGTTGTTAAGTTGAATATCCCTTGGGTTATTTTTGAGGTAGTTTCAGGTTATATCTATGTTATTTAACGATCTCTATGTTCAACGTGTGACTTATTTTTGAAGTATTTCTAGGTTATATTTATGCTATTTGAATGATGCACGTGACTTATTTTTGGTTTATATCCATGTTCCGCACGTGGGTTATTTTCGAGGTATTTTCAGGTTATATCTATGTTATTTGAACGATTTACCTGTGTCTTATTTCTGACTTACCTATATATTCAATGCATGGGTTATTTTTGAGGTATTTTTGTGTTATATTTGTGTTATTTCAAAGATCTATGTGTGACTTATTCCTGGCTTATATCCATGTTCCGTGTGTTGGTTATTTTTGAGGTATTTCTGGATTATATCTACGTTATTTGAACGATATATGCGTGACTTATTTCTAATTTATATCCATGTTTCATGCGTGGGTTATTTTTTAGGTATTTTTGGGTTATATATAAGTTATTTGAATGATCTGCACGTGACTTAATTATCGCTTATATCCATGTTCCGCACGTGAGTTATTTTCAAAGTATTTATAGGTTATATCTTCGTTATTTGAATGATCGCGTGTGACTTATTTATGGCTTATAGCCATGTTCCTTGTGTGGGTTATTTTTGAGATATTTCCAGGTTATATCTACATTATTTGAATGATATGCGTGTGACTTATTTCTGGTTTATATCCAGTTTCCACGCGTGGGTTATTTTTAAGGTATTTCCAGGTTATATCTATATTATTTGAACAATTTGCACGTGACTTATTTATGGCCTTTATCCATGTTCTGCGTGTGGGTTATTTCCAAGGTATTTTTGGGTTATATCTACATTATTTAACAATCTGCGCGTGACTTATTTCTGGCTTATATCTATGTTCCGCATGTGGGTTTTTCCCAAGTTATTTCTAGGTTATCCCTATGTTATTTCTAGGTTATCTCAAGAACAACTTGAATTAAATTGAACAATGAGTATTGAAAAACATTTTTTTACCTAATCCTTGTTTAACGAAAGAGAAGTAATCAATATACATATATACCTATAAAACTACAAAGAAAGCTGACATAGTGGTAGCTAGAATCCTATCTATTTCAATTAGATTGACAGAATGGTGCCCAAATATACACATACAGGCAAGCATCAAAGATTTAATTAGATTTATATAAATATATAGTCATAATTATACAATATTATCACCCAAATAATGCAAATCTTTAAATTTTGTATGCAATCTCTGCCCTAAATCGAGACAACTCAGCCAACTAATCTAATTTATCCTTCCACTTGACTTTCTCTGTTCGTACAATTGTTTCCATATATTTATATACAAAAATACCACAGTCGACACTATTACTTTGTGTAGGAACACCTCTGATCATTTTAATCTTCCATTTATTTCGGTCAGATACGAAAGCTTCCTGATACACCAAAATAATAAGTTGTTCTAAGTATACATTTTATGTTTATTTTTGGTGATATTTGATACACCAAAATAATATGTTGTTTTAAGTGTACATTTTTTATTTACTTTTGGTAATATTGCACTTTAAAAAAGGGCAATTTCATGTTTTTATTGCAGGTATATCAATTTTAAGCATTTGGAACAAAGTTAGTAAAAATGACAAAATTTGGAGCCAAAACAGTGAACTTTGGGATTTTGGCGCCTAATGCACCATATTGGCACCAAAAACTCCATTTAACAGAGAGTTGACACCTGAAGCGCCAAAACTGATGTCAGATGCGCCATTTGACAGAGGGATGACACCAGATGCGCCAGATTTGGCGTCTGAAGCGCTAAAACCCAGAATAGTGCGGTCTTAAGCAAGTTGGAGCCTGAAGCACCAGAACTGGCGCCAGATGCGCCAGAGATGACTCTTTGCGGATTAAGGCAGTTCAAGATGAATTTTACACAATTTTCAAAAGGAACACTTGTTTTAAACACCCATTGGAGTGATTCAATACATCTAGATACATTGAAAGGTTCTTTTATGAAGAGATGTCTCTTGGATCAATGAACATGTCTTTTGAATTCAAAAGGGTTGACTTTTGGATAGAATTTAGGAGGGAATTTTGAACTCTTTTTAGAGGGAGGCAGCCTTTAATAAAAGGTAGGGAAGTTTAGAGCTGGAGGAGAGCTTTTGGTGTAGCGTGTAAAGGGGATGAAAGAGAGAGAGAGAGAGAGTCAAGGGCTTGGAGATTTTCTTCAAGGATTGTAAAAAGTGAGAGAATGTGAGAGATTTCTTCTTCATTACACTTCTAAGAGAGAATTGAGAGTGCTTGTAAAGAAGGAAAGACTTGAAGAGAACTTCTAGGGATTTTCTTGGGAAGGATTGTGAGATAAGTTGTCTTTTATTTCTTTTATTTTGTAAACTTGTTTTATATATGAAGTCCATGTTTTGTCGTATCCTTCTAATGAATTTTGAGTATCTTCTTTATCTGTTTCCCTACTTTGAAATATGATTTTGTGAATAATTGTTTTTTATTTATACAGTTTTAAATATTAATAATTTATGATGATTTGAACTCTGATTTTCATTTACTTTTCGATCTAGCTAATTGAATTGTTAAAATATATTGAGAAACATAGATCTGAAAGGGCTATGATTTCTATAGCATAGAGAGAATCACATTTGATTTAATGTGAGAGGATGTCATTCATGGAGTTGAGCGCAAATAAATAGAGAAATATACCTTTTTGGATGCAAAATTGAAGATTT
Source organism: Phalaenopsis hybrid cultivar (assembly GCA_002079205.1). NCBI lineage: Eukaryota > Viridiplantae > Streptophyta > Magnoliopsida > Asparagales > Orchidaceae > Phalaenopsis > Phalaenopsis hybrid cultivar. The sequence continues at coordinate 157,491 of JXCR01147896.1, read as the reverse complement.
TAAGGTGATAGATTAAAATCCTCAATTTGGTCCAGTTGATTAAAAACTGATGCAAGATTGTTAGCCCTCATGTGAGAGAGTAGTGGGAGCTCTAGAGTGGCATCCGGTATCCTCCCAACATAACCACAAAATTAGGGACCGAACTTTGGATTTGTCAATGTTCTTTATGCACTTGGAAGAGAGTAAAGAATATGATTGCTCATATTTGACACAAAACAATTTATATATTTTTCAAATAATTTTGTTTTCTTCACAATCCATATACTCATTGTAAAGGAAAAACATACTTTCTTAAATTTGAACTCTTCATCACAAAAACTTTGTTTAGTTTTCGTAAGTTTACTTTTGAAAGTTTAGGAATTAGTTAATTAATTTTGTCTTATACTGCATTTTATTTAACATTCATTCTATTATTTTATATTTGAATTTCACACATCACTTTTGTAGTTTATATTATAATCTTAAGAATTTACTTATAAGCATTTCCAACTTCCCTGTGGGATAGATATCTACGACTCCATTAGAGCCTTTTATTACTTGAACGATATGTATATTTGGTTTATTTTTAGGGGAATTGACAGTTTAAGGATTTTTAAAAGATAAAAATATTTTCATTAAAGTTATTTTTGTTGGGATTAAATTGCATATTTACTATTGTATCTGTCGTGTGTATTTTGTAATATTAAAAAATATTTACAAAATTAACACACTAAATCCATTTGCATCAATATTGCACTTTAAAAAGAGAATTTTTATGTTTTTGTTGCAGGTATATCAATTTTAGGAATCAAAAGTAGCAAAAAATACAAAATTTGGAGCTAAAAAAATCGAATTTTGAGATTCTGGCGCCTGAAGCGCCATTTGACAGTGATATGGTGATTGAAGCGCCAGATTTGACACTTGAAGTGCCATAATTCAGAACAGTGTGGTTTTAAGAAAGTTGGCGTCTGAAGCGCTAGATGCGACTTTTTGCAGATTAAGGTGATTCGAGATGAATTTTGTGCAAATTTCGAAAGAGACGCTTTTAAACACCCCTTGGAATGATTCAATGTATCTAGACACTTTGGAAGATTCTTTTATGAAGGGATTCTCTCTTTGATCAATAGACATGTCTTTTGAATTCAAAAGAGTTGACTTTTGGATAGAATTTTAGAGGGAATTTTGAATTCTTTTTGTTGGGAGGCATCCTTTAATAAAAGAGAGGGAAGTCTAGGGCATAAGAAGAGAGAGGCGAAAGGTGGTGGCGTGGAGAGAAGAAGTGGGGCCTGAGTAAGAGAGAGAGAGAAAGTCAAGGGCTTGAAGATTTTCTTCAAGAATTGTAAAAGTAGAAGGAAAGTGAGAGATTTCTTCTTCATTACTTTTCTAAAAGAGAATTGAGAGCGCTTGTAAAGAGAGAAAGTGTTTGAAGAGAACTTTTATGATTTGCTTGGGAAGGATTGTGAGATAAGTTGTGTTCTTTTATTTGTTTATTTTGTAAACTTATTATTTCATATGAAATCCGTGTTTTATCGTATCCTTCTCATGAATTTTGAGTAGTCATCTTTATCCTTCTCCCTACTTTGAGATATGATTTTGTGAAGAATTTATTTTGTCTTTGAAGATATTAAATGTCAATAATTTTTATGATTTGAACTTCGATCTTCATTTGTTTTTTATCTGGTCAATTGAAATGTGTTGAGAAACATATGTTCCAAATGGGCTATGATTTCTACAATAAAGTGAGAGTCACATTTCATTCCATGGGAGAGGATGACATCCAAGGGGTTAACTGCAAATAAATAGGGAAATATACTTTGTTGGATGCATAATTAGAGATTTTAAGGTGACAAATTAAAATCTCCAATTTGGTCTAGCTAATTAGAAAATAATGCGAGATTGTTAGCCCTCAGGTGAGAGAGTAGTGAGAGCTTTGGAGTGGTAGCCGGTATCATTTTAGCCTAACCACAGAATTAAGGACCAAAGTCTGGATTAGTCAATGTTCTTTATGCACTTGGGGGAGGGTAAATAATAGGATTGCTCATATTTGGCACAAAATAATTTAGACATATATTTATAAATGATTTTAATTTCTTCACACTCCATATACTCATTGTAAAGGGGAAGAATGCTTACCTAAATTTGAACTCTTCGTCATACAAAAACTTTGTTTAATTTTCGTAATTTTACTTTGAAAGTTTAACAATTAGTTTAATTAACTTTATCTTTTAACTGCATTTTATTTAGCATTCACTCATTTACTCTAGATTCGAATTTCAAACTTCACTTTTGTAGTTTAAATTGTGATTTACATTATAATTATAAGAATTTACTTATATACATTTCCAACTTCACTGGGGGATCGATATCTGGTTATCTTTAGGGGATTTTGACAGTTTAAAGAGTTTAAAAAGATAAAACTATTTTCACTAAAGTTATTTTTGTTGGGATTAAATTGCATATTAACTATTGTATCTACAGTGTGTATTTTATAATATTGAAAACAAAATCACAAAAATAACACACTAAATCTGCTTACATCACTTCCCCCTGTCTTTTGCAAGATGTTTAATTCATAAATAACGATGTTAAATTAAATCAGTGAAGGCATAATTAATGTAAAATTTTTCTTTAAGGATAAATGAACTGAGGCTCAGTTTGCTTACAACGTCGTGGGTGATCCCCAAATGCATTTTATTTGGTAAGGAGTCATAGAAACTCTATTTGCAGGCCTTTGGATTTCCAACAAGTAGAGTCCAATGTCCATTATTTAATATAGGAACTAAAATTAATTATGATTCATTTAGTGTGTCGATTGTAATATGATCAAGAATCCCCTACATTTTATGGTATATGAATGCCTACAAAAATAAGTATTATGATTCAATAAGATTTATAATGGTGTATATCTAATGGCTGGAACGTGGATATTTACCCAATGCACTTGTGACCCGTAGAGATAGGGTCTATATAAATGGAGTGATTGACTTTTCTTCTTCTCTATTTCAATTGCGAACCTATCTACATTTTCAGTCCCCATTTCTGCATTATTCCAGAGTGCTCCAACACATGGTCAACTTATATGAATATGGCCCTCCTGAATTAACAAATCATCTCAACATTTGAGAGCAAAAGAGTATATTAGAGTTCAATTACAGGAATCTAGCAGACAAAAAAAACAACATGAGTATATCAATATACCTGACTGTGTATCTGTTGAAACATGCATCTGTCACTTTTTGCACGTGTTGGTATGAGGTCTTGACTGGGAAACTCTATTATTGGATACTCTACAACTGAATGTGTTGTAGCTTCCTTATCAAGAACTTCTTCAGCCTCTTCAGTTGTTGTGAGTTTCGCTCTGTGTTCCCTAGCTATCTCAAAATGAATAAGTTCTTAGGTCGTAACAATGTCAGAAGTATCCAATACTTCTGTTATTTTTGTTTGTTCTACATTTGGAGGCCTTATTGGCTCGACACTAGCCTCCAAAGAATCATATATTTGTTCCACTAGATAATCTAAACTAGTCTTGGGAAGTTCCTCAACTTTCCTCGTTGATCCTTCTTTGTTTCTCTCTATTTGAGTGAATGGGGTAATTCTTTTCCTCTTGGTCCTAATACCTCTAAACTTCACCCTTCAGGTTAGGCTACTGATACGCCTAAAAATATATTATTTGTTATGCTATATTTTATAATGATATTGCACTTTAAAGGTATTTTTTCTTGTGTTTTTGGTTGTAGATACATCAAATTGAAGAATTTGCAAAAGAAACAAAAATGGACCAAAAAGGAGAAAACCGGAGCAAATTGGGTTGAATCAGGGTACACCGGGGACATGAGGACCAAAACTGGGCACTTAAGTACTTGTGCCCGACACTTAAGTGCCCAAATATGGCGCTTAGGCACCACTAGACAGAGAGGGGGGCGCTTAAGCGCACAAAAATCGGTGCTTAGGAGCTAAAGACGGCTTTCAACATATCTTCTAAAATATACATCAGATTTGGACGATTTTTGAAGCGGTGCTTCGTGTGTCTCTTGGGGAATTCATTGAAAATGATAAAATGGACTTTCTAAAGGGATTTGGGGTGGTTATAAGGAGTTTTAAAGAGGCACTTCAAGCACCATTTCGAAGATTTGATGAATCTGGACAGTTTTGAAGAGACACTTAAGAATCTCTTGGGAAACTATAATTAAGGCTTGGAAATATTTTTAAAACAACTCTTGGACTCTTAATTCAATTTTAAGAGGAGAAGAAGACTTGGAGAAGAAGAAGAAGGTTTGGGCCTGGGCCCCAAGTGGGGCAACAAGTTGAGAGAGAAAGAGAGAGTGTAGAATTTCTTCTTTTCTTTTTACTTTATTCTTGGAGAGGATTGTAAGGAGATTGCATTTACTATACAAGGAGAGTTTGATTTCCATCTAAGATAAGTATTTTCATTGTATTTTGATTTGAATCTAGTACTTTGTTTTTATGGTTTCAAAGTCTTGTTCAATGAAAAGTTATTGTTGTTTCTCCATGTGTAGTGAGTAGTTTTCTTTACTCTTCCTTCTTATAATGAATTAGTATGCATGTGTAGGATATAGAACTGTGTAAAGTGGGAATATATTATGATAATTTTACTTTGTTCTTCATTTACATGTAAACTTGATCAACTTGCATGTTAAAATCTATTATGAGAACAAGTAAGATCCGAGATGGTGTTGACTCAATCAACTGTGGTAGAATCACATGAGATTGTATGGATGAGAATGTAGTTCATACAGTTGAGTGCAAATAAATAGGTAAATAGTCTTTAATGGGTGTAGAATTAGAGGACTTTAGAGTGACATGCTAAAGCACCTTAATTTTGTCTATTGTTTTAGGTTTTGATGCGAGATGTTAGCCTCCAGGTGGAGGGATAAGAGGGAACTCTAGAGTGAGAGCTAGTATCTTCCCTATAGTCTATCTTCAAAACTATTCAAACTTTAGATTAACCAATATTCTTTATAGCATCTCTAGTAAGGGTAAAGAATATAATTTCTCCTGTTTATCATAATCTCTCTCACTACTTATTTTACTTTTATAAATATCACTAATTTCATTGTATGAGCAAGATTACTTTTAATATATTAAACCCCACTTTCTGATATTCACTAAGTATTTTAATTTAGGAGTAGAAGTAGTATTGTAGTGATAATTTTAGGATATAATGTAAACCAAAACTTTATCAACTTTTTAAACTAGGGCGTGTTATTCTAGACTAGAACTCCTCTTGAAAGCCACATAATTAACCTCGATCTTCATGGGATTGATATTCAGGGCTTAATCAGAAAATCTTATATTACTTTATAACGATGCGTATACTTGCGTAGAATCCCTAAAAATATAATTGAAATATTACTTTGCTTGGGATCAAGTTTTTGGTGTCATTACCAAAGATTAAAATCTTCAAGTAGTGGTGTCAACTTCATAAATCCTTACATACAAAAAATATCGGGATCAACTACCCCCTGAGGCTTCAGGAATCCCCTTCTTTGCAGAATCCCCTTCAATCATATTTATTATTTCCTTTATTTCTTTTATCTCGATCTTCAGCTCTTTCAATGTGTAATCTATATTATTAAGTCGAATATTACATATTCCCTAAACTCAAAAAAAAAATTGTTGCTCCCTCAGAAATTGGAATATATCCTTAGATCCCATATGACTGTCTGAAAATGTTTCTAAATGTGTAGACCAAGGGATGCTTCAACTGAGGACTAGATGATTAGCACCATCAAAATCTGGTGACAGTGGAGGGGAAAGGGCTTTGGGTTGTGGGATGGTCCTTAAGGAATCAAATGTTGTATCAACTGGAGGGGCAAGTAAACCGACCTCATCATCTTTTAAGTCGACAAAGGAATCTAAAACCTATAAAAAGATTCATTCAGGAAGTTAACTAAATAATAATCTGGAATGGCTCCAGAAATAACTCTAAGCTTATAACAGATAATAAATTACCCACCTGTATAGTGGTGAGCCTCTGAAAGGATAGATGAATCTTTGCAGGATTCCAACCCACATTTATTGGCCACCTTAACATGTAAGGTCTAGCCTCAGAAGCAGTGGGGATTATCATGGTTCTGCTCGCATAAAACCATAATTGCGCACAAAAATCATACCTAAGTATCTCATATGAATGAAATAACATAAAAACTATTGAGAACTATTGATAATACACTAACTGTCAGAAGGAAAACAAATCCATTCAGGTATCCCAATGATTGATCCCTCCTTATTTTAATTGTGCAAGCATTGACTTGCTTAATAAGGAAGTCATATACTGTTGCAGGCTAATTAAATGAAGAAAATGAATCTAAATTCTTAGCAATCTAATAGAGCCCATGGGGCACACTAAAATTGCTACATGGAAAAAATAAATTTGATAACAAAAATTTAATATACAGTTCTTTTAGTGGAGTGGTCGACTCTGTGAGTGACGCCTTTAGTAGTTCACCCTTTGTCTGCCTTGCATCCATACCACTGTTGACCTCACTTTTTTTGAGGTTTAGTCTTCCTTCCTTAGAAGCCTGGGATCTAGTCATAGGACTTTTTTGTTGACTATCCTAGGGGACTAGTGATGGAACCTTACCCCATTAGAAAATTTTAAACACCTCTTTACTCTTCTTCCACATGTGTGGTTTTGACCTTTAGCACATAGTAAGATGAAACCAAGCATAAGGGAGCTCAAGAGGAGTCCCCATAGGATTATCTGGCCCTAGGGTTAGCCCTGGGTGGTCTGGTCTTGATCAGGCTTACACACACACTTGAACCCTTCACCCTCACTCATTCACAACCCTAAAGTCATTCATCCTTAACATTTTCCCCTACTCTTTTGGAGACTCATGTGGGTGATCCCCCAAACTCTTAGCCTTTGGCTAGGATGGGTAGGATCAATACATGGAGGATCCAAAATGGGGGATTTCCTTGATCTCAAGGCACTAGAAGGGTCTCATTATGATTGTCATCTTATATGAATCTCAATTTTACTGAATTACCAAATTTTGACATTTTGCCCCTAAAATTTTCCATAATTATTAAAATACCCCTGAAACCCTAATTTCCCAAAATTTCTCAAAATCTCAAATTCTCTCCAAAAATCCTTTCAAACCATTTCAAACCTCTGAAATTACTCAAAAATACCTCAAAATTGCCAAAATTATCAAAATACCCCTTATGCCCAAAAAAATCCCCAAAATTTCCAAATCCACTATAATTGTCCCCAAAATCAATCCTAACCACTCATTGACCCCGATTGCACCTAAATTCACAAAAAATAGCCAAAATTCTCAAATTTCTCTTAATGCCTAAAATCCTCAAATCACCTTAAATTCTCACTAAGTTGATTTTGAACTCCCCTAATTTCATATCCAAATCAAAATTTATCATGTATAGGCTCAATTGAAACCAATTTCAAGCCCAAATGAACTCAATTTCAAGTTCAAATGCCAAGTCCAAATCAAATGCCGCAAATTGATCTTAAGCCAAAATTCCACTAAATTGAGCCTTACAATCAATACAATTTCGCCAATTTGAAGTCCTAAAGTCCTCGTGACATTTTCTTAAACCAATTTGAACTCTCAAATGATTTAATCCCAAGCCTAATTCAAGCCCGAACCAAGCCCAAATCTAAACCTAAGCTTAAGCCCCCATATTGAACTTAATTTCAAATCCACCTCAAATCTTTCAAATTAATCCAAACAAATATTTTTTGCCATGCTTAAGCATCCTTGGGTGCTAACCACATCACCTAATAACCCTAATTTGAGCCATGGACCAAGGGTTCTCCGAACTAAAGAACCCACTTCCCAAATTTGGCTAAGCGACTTAACCTTGTCATCACTTGATTAAACTTCCATCTTGATCACCATTAAACTCTTCACTGGCCTCCCTACACCACCTAGCTACCACCCAACCATGGTCGGTAGACCTAGTCACCGGAAAACCCAAAACGGAGGAGCCTCCCCCTTGGACAAACCTAAATTACACCCATCCAGTGTGTCAACCTCCCATTGATCACTTGCGTTGAATTCCCCTCCACCTAAGCTACACTTTGGCCACCCTGGCTTGCCTTGTTGACAGTCATGACCAGGTTTATAAATAAGACCCCTCTCATTGCCAAATGGGAAGACGTGCTCCAACCTAAGAAAAACTCTGCCCAGTTGTCTTTAAATTTTTCTAGCACTCACACGAAGCTCACTCCCGCCATTTCAGCCCCTCCCCGCCACTAATAAACCCTAATTTTAAACTTAAAAAATAGGACATTTTTCTGCCATTTCACAAAACTCACCAAATCCCCAACTTGAGCTGCCCTTAAGCTTCACCAGAGCATAAGGACACTTCCCCAACTAAAACACCTCTCTCCCGAGCACTCTAACCCACTCCTAGATAAAGCCCGCACAACGTACTGTTTGAACTCATACCTAAACCCCATACCAAAGGAAGGTGATGCTTCTAGCACGTTTGTGGGAATCCAAGGAAGCTTCTGCAACCACCCAATCGAGGCCCACCTCTTGGGCAAAGGTATAACTCAAAATCCATAATTCTTGGCTCGATTTCACCAATTATGAAGAGAATGTGTATCTCATATGCTTTTGTTTGTCTCGATTAGATGATGATATAGAACAAATTGTGAGTGATTTGGTTGAGTATTGAGTGAGATCAAAGCAGTTTAGTGTGGACTATTCTTGGTTTAAAACATATGGGGATAATAAACAGATGTCGTCCATTTTATCGTGTATTAAATGGACAGTCCAGATCGCACCGGACGGTGCTACGATTCGTGAATAGCGGGATGTGTAGTAGCTGAAGCGGATGGCGACGCTGAATCCAAAAGCACCACATGGAAAGTTTGGAGCTGTCGAGGATGACAGGCCACTGCGTGGATAAGTAGATAATTAGGGCATTTTTTTAAAATAAATTCAGATATTTTAAAAAATCATAACTTGGTGTAAGAAAATCATAAAAATAAAATAAAAATATGTTGATGCTCAGAGAACTGGGGAAAAATTATGAACTAAAAATTAAAATTATTTGTCATGTATTTTATTTTTAATTAATTAAATACTCTAGAGATTGTTTTAATTCTATTTAATTAAATGTTAATTACCATGACTTGAAATTTAGGAGTTTATTTTTCATGTTATTAGGAGAGTTCTCTGATTTTTCCAAAGTCAGAGAACACCTTAACCCGAAAAGCCCCAATTTTCAAAGTCATGTACCCCCTTTTGCTTAAAATAATTATATAAAAAAAGTAAAAATTAGAAATATGGGACTTGTTTTGATAGGTTCATCGTGGTTAGAGGACCCTTGGAAAACTATAAAATGAGTTTAAATAATTAAATGTATTATCTTAGCTAATTTAGTCATTAAAACTCATTAAAATTAAAAAAAAAATAAAATATAATTCAATAAATCACAAAATTTAATCCATAGTGATGATCATGAACATATTAATCCTTTGTAAGAATTTGAAACCCATTTGAAATATATTTCATATCAAAACTTATTTTTCAAGATAAATGAGATTTTTGCACTAAAATAATTAAAATAAAATAAATATAATTAAGAAAATTATGAAAAGTGGTTTGGAGTGATCCTTGTGACCAAGGGCACCCAAGAAAACTAAAATTGGTATTAAAATAAATAGTTTATTTTTTAGCTAATTTTTAATTTAAAAATAATTAAAAATCACAAAAATATAAAAATGCACCAAAATGTCACAAGTTGTTCCCCGATCAGTTCAGGCTAATTAAAATATTTTTCTTAATTTTCTTAATAAATTTATGTATTTTAAAATGTCTAAAATGTATTTTCCTTAATTTTTCATCAAAAGAATTATAATAAATAAAATAAAAAAAAAATTTATTCCTCCGAGTTCTCTGAACTCAGAGAGACTAAAGAAAAATATAAAAAGTAATTTTTGAAATTATATTTTATATTTAATTAATTAATAAAATCAATAAATAATTATAATAATTAAAATATAATTTAAAAATTCATGAAAATTGTTCCTAAATGTCCTCTGACCTAGGTTAACCTCTAATAATTTTTCCAAGGACAGAAACTTCATCTTAATTAATTAAATGAATTAAAATTGAAAATCCTTATTTTTGAGTAAAAATAATTCTAAAAATTTTGTAAAAATCAGAAAGATTTCTCTTTTGATAGTTTATTTGAACCATGAGTTGGGTACTAAGAAAATCTTAAAGCCATTTGAGTTGAATTTAATGATTTATGAAGTGGGAGGCTCTAGAAGCAAAATGATAATTATGATATTTTGATGCCCTCTTGGATGTTTGAAACATAAGATTTTAAGAGATAGAAACCACTCGCCACTTTTCTACAACAAGGGTAAAAATGTAATTTTCCTAAATTATTGTGACTTGAAAGTTAACCTAATTGGATGATCCTAAGGTAGTAGGCTTGAGCTAGGAAGATAATAACGTAATCATTTGAAGCCCCCTAATTGGTGATTAATGCAGTCTTTCAAGGAGAATTAAATCCACTTAATTCAACCTTTTTTTATTATTGTAATTTTTTCCACAAAAGAGGACTTAAGGACTTAAGTAGTGAATTAGGCCTGATTTAAATCTGCTTAATGAAGTTTAGAAAAGGAAAACTTAATCGATCATGAATACCTTTAAAGCACTACAAACCCAACTTTAATCGTGAGTCCAAGGTCCTTAATAATTTAACTTGCCTTCAGGGGCATCTGCTTACATAACTCTTAAATAAAACATCATGTGAATGTCTAAGTACCCCGCTCATGGGATAATTAAAACAATAAGGTTCATTGAGCACATGATAAATTAATTCACTAAATCTAAATTTAACTTTGAATGATTAATTTAACAACATGATAAGTTCAAATGAACTCAAAACGGTTCAAGGGGTTTTAAAAGTTCTTTAAGGTTATGCCCCGAACACTTTTATGATCTTTTGGATATTTTGAAGAACAATTGAAAATATTATCCTTTGTTCAAGGAAATCATTCATTAAAAAATTTTAGAGACCCACCAAGTTATTCCTTGGGACCCAATAATTCACCTAAATCAATATAAATGCCCTAAACTACTTTTTACTACATTAATGCTCAAGAATTTAAGTAATCTCTAAGGTATTTAAATCCATGTGAGCAACTGGGGATATTTGTTTTTGTCACATATGGATCATTGGGCTTGTGTAAGTATGAAGTGTAGGTGGCTAGGGCGATGACGATAATGCTAATGTGTGCTAAAATGAGGGATACAACATGTGATTTAGAATAATATCTCCTACCTCAAGGACCTTCAATAAGAGGAGATGATGAGGATCGATGATACTATTCACTGACTCTTGATGAGATTATTGCCTTTTATACTCTTAGGTTGCCTGTAGTCATAACTCAATCAAAGTAATTAACTTGTGGACTATACTGCTTTGCAAAGTATTTACAAAAAAATAAAATTTCTTTTGCCTGCTAAAGTAAATTCTACATGCATGAAAACTAAATCAAAAATGAAAGCTTATAAAATTCTACGGTTAATCACTTGGATTGAGGTTAGGACTACCCTCTGTAGATTATCAGGTTGGTTGCTCTTACTTAAGCTTAGGAAGCACACATTCCAGCTCTAAGCCCCCATCTTTACCAATGTCTTACACCTAGTCTTGATTTTTCATATGTGACTATGGGTTTTGTTTTACTTACTCTTGTTTTCTTACAGGTCATTTTCAAACTTGCTCTTATTTACTTTCCTATAATTTATTTAAATTTTTTGCAAATATATTATGCTTTATGATGCTAACTATGCAACCGTAGTGAAGGCCCAGGTACACATTTACATTTTATGCAATACAATTTTATTTATTCACCTTACAACATTTTATACATGCATTTTTTTTTACTTTATATGCAAAAATAAACCAAAACTGAGAAATAAAAAAACACATTTTCAAAATTAAATCTACACTTTCAAAATAATGAACGAACAAAATACACTCTTTTTGGGTTTGTGATGATTTCTCGGATGAGGTAACCTACAGTTGCTAATGGGAGTTCTCCAGTTTAAATGAGCTTAACAACTTGTTTAGACTCAGTAAATTCCAGAGAAAATAGTGGTGCCAGAATAAGGGAATCGTAAGATCCTAGCCGGTGTCACTCTAACTAAATTAAATCCCTCATAAAGACACTTGAACAACAACAACAACAAAACTTGTAAAAACAATAAAATTTTGAACTTGGAGCAGTCACAATAATGAGTTTGGAGCTAACTCTGTGGGCAGCATGACAAGAATGTGCAGCAGAACAACTTCGAGAGAGAAAATAGGTCTACAACAACAAACATTCCTTAGAATTAAATAACAAGTCATATGATTTTAAGGTAGTTTGTCTAGTACGACATAAATCCTCAACTCATCTTTAGTCCTTTGCACAACCATGTGATACACCAAAATAATGTGCAATTTTATGTATTCATTTTATGCTTAAATTTAGGGATATTACACTTTAAAGAACAATATTTTCATGTTTCCTTGCAGGTATATTGATTTTAGGTAAGTGGAGAAAAAATGATAAAATTTGGAGTCAAAACAAAGAATTTCAACATGTTGGCGCTAGAGGCACCATTTTCCAAAAAGCTTGCGCCGGAGGCACTAGAAACTAGCTCCATAGGTATCATTTTACAATGAAGCGGCGCTAGAAGAGCCAGAATTAGCTCTAGAGGTTCCAAAATCTAGAATAGCGTGAACTTCAGTAGGCTGGCGCCAGAGGCGCCAGAGACAAAATAAGACGGAGTAAGGTAGTTAGTGACTATTTTTAAGAGGTTTTTGAAGGCTTCAATCTATTCAAACACCCCATGGAGTGATTCAATGCATTTGGACACTTTGGAAAGGCTATTAAATGAATGGACTTGTCTTTTGGTGTGAAGAGGTGTGTCTTTTGGGAAAATGGAGGGAATTTTGAATTCTTTTTGAAAGAAGGCAGACCTAGTTAAAAAGAGAAGAGTATAGAGAAGAAAAAAGGAGGGTGAAAGGTTTAAAGAGAGAGTTGACGTGAGAGAGAGAAGTCTTGGGGGAAGAGAGAATTTTCTTCTAGAGTTGTAAGAGGAGAGGGAAGACGAGAGATTTCTTCTTCATTACATTTCTAAGAGAGAATTGAGTGTGATTGTAAAGGTAGAAAGAAAGTGCTTGAAGGGAACTTCAAGGAATTTTCTTGAGAAGGAGTGTTAGATAAGTTGTGTTCTTTACTTTCTTTATTTTGTAAACTTGTTTCTATATATATGAAATCTAGGTTTTATCGTATCTTTCTTACGAATTCAGAGTAGTCTTCTTTATCTTTCTCCCTATAATGAGATTTGGTTTTATGAAAAATTAATTTTATTATATAAGATTTTAAATGTCAATAAATTATGATTATTCAAACTCTGATCTTCATTTACTTTTCAATATGGCCAATTAAAATGTTAGAGTTTGTTGAGAAACATAAGATCCAAAAGGGCTATGCTTTCTGAACAAGATAAGAGTCACATTCAATTTCATGGGTGAGAATGTAGTTAATAGGGTTACATGCAAATAAATTGGAAAATATACTTTGATGAGCGCAAAATTGGAGATTTTAAAGTAACATATTAAAATCCCCAATTTGGTCCAGTTGCTTGAAAACTAGAGCGAGATTGTTAGCCCTTAGGGGAGGGAGAAGCGAGAGCTCTAGAGTGGCAACCAATATCATTTCAACCTAACCACAAAATTTGGGACTAAACTCTAAATTAGTCAATGTTCTTTATACACTCTCAAAGGGTAAAGAATATGATTGCTCCTATTTGGCACAATACAATTTTATATGTATTTTAAATGATTTTAATTACTTCACAATTCATAAACTCATTGTAAAGGGGAATGATACTTTCTTAAATTTGAACTCTTTGCTACAAAACTTTATTTAGTCTTTATAAGTTTATTTTTGAAGTTTAGCAATTAGTTAAGTTAACTTAGTTCTTTTAACTACATTTCATTTAACACGCATTAAATTTACTTTAGATTTGTTTTGCTTACTTAAGTTTTATAGTTTGAATATTGTGTTTGAAGTTATAACCATAAAAATTTCCAACTCCCTGTGGGATCGATACTTAGGACTCCATTAGAGTCTTTTATTACTTGAGCGATACATATACTTGCGTTATCATTATGGTTTGATAGCTTAAAGATTTAAAAGATAAAACTATTTATACGGAATTTATTTTTATTAGGATTTAACTACATATTTAACTACTTGTGCTACCGTGTGTGTATTTTAGTATTCAAAGATATTTGTGACGCACCACAAAACAACTGCATCACCATGTTGTGCAATTTAAGCCCTAACGATCTTTAGGCTTCGAGGTTATCGTTTGTTACTACATAAACCCTCTTATATTCTAGGCTATTTATATGACCGTGTCATGCAAGTGTAAGTCATAAATAATAAAATTGGCAGGATGAAACATCTAATAATATTTATTCGAAATTGAAGTCAAACCATAAAATAACTTGTGAAGTCACCGAGGTTCTCCTCAGGATCCATGTCATCTCCTAGTTTTCTCCCTTTGAATTCTGAAAATAAATATTCTCATTTGATTTTTACCATTTAATACTCATTTTTCCGAGCTTGAAAATCAGAAACTTTGAAATTCTTGAAGATAATACTTTTTAATCTAAATTGAGAGTTTTCTTAGGTGATTTTGATTGTCTAAGATGTAATTATTTATAGGGGTTTACCCTTATAGAAACTTTAGAACCCAGTTTAATATAAACTTTATCTAATCTTTTATACTAGATAGAGGAACTTGTTGGTTAACATAAAGGTTTCGCAGTCTAAAACAAATGTCATAATTTTTTAGTTTACTTAATCTAGTCTTACTATCAAGTAATGTATCTATTCATCAGGATAAATATATCACTTGCAGTGTTGTACTCGTTTAATTAAACTATCACATGTATGAGATCGGTTCGGTCTCATATTTTGAAAATTTAAATACTACTTTTCAAAATATATACATATATTAAATTAAATTAATCACACTTTCCCATGTTGGTAACCGATAACCACAGACAGGTAGTTTCTTCCAAGTTGCTGCTGGTCCTCTGTTGGGCATTCCAATTAGCAAGACAACTTAATCTGCATCTAAACTTACCTCCTTTCCACCCAGTCTAAATACTGTGCAATTAATATCTTAGCAATTCAATGTGTGCATAGTCAGGATATGATTTTGAGGGTGTGGGGGGAGTTCAAAAAACAGATTAACATTCAAATCTTTCAATTTTGACCATGTTTCCTCAGAGACAGTTGTTCTAACCTTATATAGAACATCTCTAATTGACGATGGATGACATCTACAATTCATCGTCTTCTTGTTCACCAACCTACACGGAAAAAGAAGAATTTATTAACACTGGCAGAATACCAAAACAATAACCCAACAATGAACACCCGAGAAGACCCAAAATTGTACATGCTAATAAAGACCCAATGCTAACTTAAGAATAACAAAAACATCACAAAAAAATAACCCAAAAAATAACCAAAAAATAATTCTAACCTAACCTCACAATAACCCGACATCACCCAAAAAATAACCTAAATATAACCTGAGAATAACTCAAATATAATCCAAGATAAATAAATAATCACACCAGAAACTCATGTAAGCTCAACCCTTGAATAACCCAAGAATAACCAAAAAATAACCCAACAATGAACCACTAATAATTGTCATTACACACGCAAAACGACCATGAGGATAACTCTAGAATAACCCAAGAATAAGCCATGAATAATCCAAGAATAAGATAAGAATAAGACAAGCATAAACAAGAATAAACCAAGCATAAAGTTCTATATAACCATCAAATAAATCAACAATCCAGCACTGATGCGAGATTAAATCTTTAATAACCAAATAAAAACCCCAAAATAACCCAAATAAACTAGCAAAAACACAATCAATATGAACTCTAAAATAACACAAGGATGACTAAAAAATAACTTAATAATAACCCAAAAACTAAAGTGAGCTGAACTCCTGCATAACTCTGAAATAACTCAAAAGTAACCCAATACTGAACCACTAAAATTTGGTATAACATGCAAATTTAGAATAACCCAAGAATAACCTGAAAATAACTCAAGAATAAACCAAGAATTACCCAAGCACACACTCATACATAACCCTTGAAAAACCTAAAAATAACTTGCAAATAACTCAGCAATCTGACACTGATGCGAGATTAAATTTAGAATAAACTAATAATAACCCCAAAATAACCACACAATAACCCAAATAAACTAGCAAAAACACAATCAAGATGAACTCTAAAATAACGCAAGAATAACCCAAAAGTAACTTAATAATAACCCCAAAAACTAAAGTGAGTTGAATTCCTGCATAACTCTGAAATAACCCAAAAATAACCCGATACTGAACCGCAAATATCTGATAGACACACAACTTTAGAATAACCAAGAATAACTTAAGAATAAACCAAAAATTACCCAAGCGTGCACTTCTACATAACCCTAGAATAACCAGCAAATAACTCAAATCTGAAATAAAGGCGAGATTAAATCAACAATAACTCAATAATAACCCCAGAATAACCCAGATAAAATAACAAAGATATAGACAAGATGAACTCTAAAATAATGCAAGATAAACCCAAAAATAACCTAATAATAACCTCAGAAAAAAGTGAGCGTAAATTTCTATGATAACATAAGAATAACTTCATAAAATTTACCAAAGCAAGGTTTCCGCTTCAACGCCCTCCTTCTTCTTCTGCTCCTTCTTCTGCTCCTTCTTCAGTTGTTCATGCTCCATTTCGTCAGCCTCCTCCAACTCTGGCCTTCATCTCTTCCAACTGCATATTATGGGGATCATCCAACTCCATTTTGTCACTTCGACCTTCTCACCTCTCCACAGAAGAACAACAAACTCAACCGGCAAACCCTAGCAGAGCTACAATAAAATCCTAAGGGAGCAAGGAACATGGGTAGAAACTTCTGACACTGGAATCGAGGAAGCCTAAAAAGTTTTCTTTAAAGCTGGATAATAAAAAAGGTGAGACAATCAAATCATCGGGTCAAACTGAAAAATGTCTTTTCGTTTTTTTTATAGTTTTCTGCATGGGACCCACACATACATGTGACATCATCTCATTGGACTCCAAACGTTGTTCTACGTCCGGAGTCCGGACAGAAAAAGCACTCCATTGACAAGTGCCTACTCCATATACTAATAGTTTGATAACTTGGTTCCCTCGGTCTTGCTCGTTTCTAATAGTACCTTTGCCGACCCTTTGGTCACCTTTAGAGGGGTGTCCCTAGATGGGACCCTGAATAAACCACCTATCTGGGGAGGAATCCAAGCAAATTTATTGCTTCCAATCCTTCACTTTCTTTTCTAACCCCAATAGTTCGAATTTGTAGACTGAAGAAAACTTGAAAAATCTTTCTAGTCCAACTTGGAACGAGAAAAAAATAATTAAATAGGTTAATAGACTACAACATCCCCCGCCGCTTACATAATATTATGAAAATCATGATGGCCATAATAAAATTAGGTTTTGCTTGCTACGGGATGATCCCATAATTAAAGAGAACATAGCGCAACTCGGTACAAAGTGATAAGCGAAGGAAAAACCATAACTAGTTCATATAGAACAAAAGGTGTGCTCAAAGAAGTCACTTGATCTGCCTTTTATAGCGAGCCAACATTCAATTGGGTCATTCTTGAATGAGCCTTTGAAGCCGTCGATTAGAAATCTTTTTGGGAATATCAATGTACTATCAAACTACTACTGGAAATGAAGTGCAAAAGGTCAAGAAAGCGAGGGATAGGAAAATGCAAAAGAGTCGGGCCCTCATTACTCAACCTTCTATATATATATAGGGAGGCCGAAGGAACTCTAAAGGTCACATAAGAGTAAAATTGGCATTAGTAAGCCAATTACATAAGGGGCTACCAGCAAAATCAAAATAACATAAGAAAATAGGCAAATGAATTATTTTATTCAAAAAAATACATTTAGATTTTTACAAGACATTCAGAGTTCTGTTGGAGAAAACAAAATAACTAACAAGATGATCTATCACCGCTTCAACTGTGACAACTTCCTATATAAAATTCCCCTTCAAACCTAACTTGATTTAACCAATCTCACTCAGCTTTACACCTGGAAAACTCTAGATCTTTCCCTAACATTTGATAGCTCACGATGAAGGGCCATCACCATCTCCTCCACCTTTTCCATAGTAGCCAACAACTCAAATGCCTTCTCAATCTGTTGGACTCTCTATTGTCCGACCAAAAAACTTCTGTCTATATGACGAACCCATGATCCATGAGACATTCTTACCCCTTCAACAAATTCTTTGCCCGTTTTTGGGAAAAGTGTAGGATTGTCTAAGGGAACGACTCCACCATCTTCGCTTGAGAGCCGACCACCCTCACCCAATGCCTGGTTTGCATTCCTTGATGGCTCAGCTGAACCCTCTTCTTATTTAATAGAGCAGATCATCAACACCAAAATTTATTGTAACAAAAAAACTTCAAATTAGAATCCAATATATCAGACCAAACAAACACAAGATAAAATTCCCTTATACCCAGGAACCGAATCAACTTAGGCATTGTATGTGTCGCGACAAGCTCTCCGGAGAGCATTAGTGAAAGCGATGGGAGTACACCATAAGCCACTTAAGTAGCAAGATCACTCATTGGATTTTAGCCACAACAAGAGTTTGTGTGGTCAGATCAAGCCGGTCGGTTGAACTTTCTTTTGTGCTGCGTCGAGGATCGATTCCGTATACCCTAGCTAATCTAATAGAGAGCACAATTCACTTTTATTCATGGAAATTTTTTTGCTCTTCTCTCTCTCTGACGGGATCATCCTTTCGACTTTCCAAAAATAGAGCAAATCAGGCTTTAAATAGAGATGTTAGTCTAAAATTTTGTTAGTTTTTCCATTACTACACCTAAAACATGAGAGCCGATCGAATAAAAAAAAAACATAAAGCAAAGTAGGCAAGAGGAGTCCTATCGCCATATTTATAAGAATCAAGAGCTCCAAAATCAAGGAAGTTCAATCATTAAGTCATTAACTAAAATTGAATGAGATATACTTTTCATTTTTATTTTTGTTTTTCTTATCTCAACGTAACTTTCATGAAAAGAACTGAAAAACTAAATGTGTATATAAAAAATGCTGCATTAGTTTTAGAAAGCTCTAACATCCTAGAAGAGAAGAGTATGATAGGCACTTATTCCCTAAAAAAAAGAGATCTTGAGGCTCACCAAGACGAATGAGGCAAGCCAACTGGGCCAAAGCCGATCAAATAAAAAAGAGAACAAGAAAACAACTAAGAGATCTAAGTAAAAGCCATTCGATCATAAACAAGACATGAGATTGTCTGAACCGTCAACTTTCAGTAAGCTGGCTTGATGCAGTAACCTATATGGAGGTAGAGCCGACCTAATGGAAGAGCTACTTCCACAAAGTATTCCTGAACATCCAACGAAGACCAAAAGACACCTTACAAGAGATTGAAGATAATCAACTAGGCTGATTAATTGATCGAAGTTTATTGTTGGAGCTGCCTCAATCGAACCAAATCAACTAAGCTTAACCAATTGAGCTAGAAGGCAACCGAACAATAATCCGTTATTTGCTAAATGCCAGAAATATTCCAGTACACACCCTCTCCAAATGGGGGTAGATATATAATGTCGTCATTCTACTTTATATCATCTATAAATAGTGGAAATATTTAATGAACAAACAATACTATTTTCTATTGTGCATCCCTCTCTCCTTTTTCACGCAATATGATTTTTTTAGTGATTAACTAACACTATCAAATTCAACAAATTTAAAAAAAAAAACAATCATAATTTTTTTATAATATAGTATTCACATAATACTATTTTATCATTTAAGTACCTTAACAGTATGGAAATTGAATAAGCAAGAGCTTTTTGAAATTTTCATTTTGAGATGTAAAATTTGATTGCAAGTTTATAATATTTAAAAATTATTTAATTAAAATCAAAATTTATAAACACATTTATAATGTTTGATTGGGCCCATTTGATCTTGAACTTCATCATGTTGATATCATTGAGTTTGAATTATCTTACTAAATTAAAAGTTTGGATGTTCTTTAATTATTCTCTTATTTAAAATACTATGAGATTTGTGCTCCTTGTGATTTCTTTTTTCAACATATCACTATTAATTGTAAATTCTGAGCAGGTTTTGAGAGCTGAGCAGGTTTTGAGAGCCTCATTCTCTCGAAAAAATATTATATCAGGACCCCGCACGTAGAGCTACGTACGCCGTGGAGATGATTGACCCGGTAACACAAGAGAATATTCTCCCTGTATTATTCAGGTGTTATTGTGTGTTATTCAATTGTTATTATGTGTTATTCAAATATTAATGATGTGTTATTATAACACCGTGAATATTTTCAGAACGCAATAACACTTGAATAACATACAACATCACCTAAATAATGTTGGACTCCGGTCCCGATGTAATATTTTTGTCCATTCTATCAGTTAGTCTCTCTCTCTCCTTCCTCTACGGGACTCTAATCAGATAATCTGGTTCACGCACAGGGCCACTGGAGCCGATTGCTACACCACGGGCCAGTAGCCATGGCGTCATGGCCCGTGCTAGATCCAGAGAACCTTTTTTGGGGAAGAATGAGCGCTCTAACCCGCCGTATCGAGATTCCTGAATCCCAACTTCATTCTTCTAAAAACACTAAAAATCCGTGCAGTCAGCTCAGACTAGTGCAAACACCAAGCACACCTCTCTCCTCCTGGCTCGCCTGCTCGAGCGACACCGCGACTGGTCTCACTCAGTATCGGAGGTGAAGCTTGCTTCTATCACTCAGATATGCTTCATGAAGTGAGGAATTAAGGAAGAGAAAGTAGAGAGACTTGGTAAAGCTGAAATAGTAATCCAAGAAATCCCGTTTATGCTTCTCTTAAGATCCGTCAAGAGGACGATATGGAGTTTTTCTTCGGATCCGGAGTCTTTTCATCCATTCTTTATGGCTATGGTTTTCGGTTTTCGCTCCTATGCCTCTCTAGATCCTCAGGCCCTAGGCCTACTTTTCGTCTCTTTTGAAACATATTTACAGTCCGTTTTCCTCCGTTTCCAACTGTTCTTCGTTTTTACGGCAGAAAACTGTTTCCGCTTTTCTATTTCAGCAAGAGTGAAGTTGCGTTGTATTCGCGAAGAGAACTCTCGCGCATTGGGGTTAGATACTCTGTTTCTTCCTGTTTTGAAGTGTTTGTGGCAGATAATGCCCATCTGAAGCTATATATTTTAATGTTTATTGTAAGCTCTTGGCTCTTGGATCTTTAGACATGGTGATCTGATATTTTTTGGTAATGTGGACCTTGTTCTTTGATGGAACTGGAGCGCGNCATTTTGGAATGCATTGAATTGTGAAATAAGTTCTCTTAATAGAGATTACAGGTGCTAGAGTTCATTGTTAATCCACATGGTAATGTAAATACATCAAGATGTTTGAATTTCCAATTGAAGTTGTCTAGAAAAAAATTGGAATGGTTCTATTTATGGATTATAGTTACAGCACTAAATTTAATTGACAATACCAAGGAAAAAGGATTTAGACAAAATTTACTATGGTTAGGAGTTATGAATGAAATACCGTCTTCTCGCACAACTTTAAACATGAATAAATGTCTACTGACGATTGATAATGCTGATCCCAAATAGTTGACAAGACTAATTTTTCAAGTATGATGAATCTTTATTACCGGTTTTTAAAGGTACTGAAAACAGGGGTATAAATATCCAATGGAATTTTAAACAAAAAGAAAGAATTGTTTAAAATCTTATTTGTACATTCATAACACGGGCTTAAATAGGGTGTTACAATGTTTTACAAATAAACCCTTGGACTTCTTCAATATTCCCTTTTTATGAATAGGACACTAAATGAGGTTCTATTCTCAACACTGCCCCTCAAGATGGGCAAAAAGGTATCCACTAAGCCCATCTTGTGACATAACCTAGACAAATCTAATGAACTAAGTCCTTTAGTGAGGCAGCCTGTCTCTTGCTCTCCAGTGGCTACATGACTTAGCCCCAGAAGCCCATTATTCAGCTTTCACGTGATGAAGAATCTATCAATCTTCACATATATGGTTCTATCGTGCTGCACTGGGTTGTTGACAATGCTGATTGTNCACCCGTCAGCACTTGCATCATTTAATCTATGAAATTAAATTGCTTGAAGATCAGCTTTGTTTTTACAGAAAAATGGAAAACAAATGTAAAGGAATTTTATACTGTAATATGGTGATGCATGTAAAAAACTGTCATAGTTTAGCCACCTCTCATCTGTGCAGTGCCTTCCTAAGGGCTTTTGGAGCTTGTTGAAGTTATTCATGGCTAGATTTGTATTTTAAAGCTATTATTCTCATTGCTTTGTTTTTCTTCAAGGCTTTGGAAGTAGAATCTGAATCCAGCTTGCTAAAGTTTGTCTGGAATTACTGGATTTTAGCGTAAATGCTCTTAAAAAATATGTTAAATTCATATTCATAATTATAAGTAAACATAACGCTTAATATAAAAGTTATTGTTTTTTGTTCTTATGCATGTCAAAGGAAGTATTCTTCTATCACCAAGAATACTGTCTCACTCCCCAAAAAATCTACATAAAAAATAAGATTGGGTTCGTTCTGCTTAGGTGGACCAATCAAAATTGGGAGAGGATTACATGCACTTTTGCCTGAAGGGTGTTGATTGGTCAACCAAGTGAAGTGGAGCCCATTCCCATTTTTTTGTGTTGATTATTTGGAGAGCGAAGGTTTACTTTTTCACTAAATATTGCCATATCAGCAAATTTTACATATGCAACTTATGAAACGAAGCACTTGCGAAGAGCTTCTTTTTGNTTTCACTAAATATTGCCATATCAGCAAATTTTACATATGCGAATTATGAAACGAAGCACTTGCGAAGAGCTTCTTTTTCATTGTTTCTTCCAAACGAATTCAAGTTTTATGGTGTAGTTGTTCTTTGGAGTGTGCTTGCCAGAATCTTAGTCCTTGTGAATTCCTTAATCCAAGTACTTGAATGTGTTTAATATATTCCCATGCATAATATTTCTATTAGTATGCTGGTACTCTTGTAATATATGTAATTAGAAGGAAGGTTTTTGGTGTTTGTTTTTCTATGAATGTGTGAATTAGTTCATTATTATTCATTAANTTTCACTAAATATTGCCATATCAGCAAATTTTACATATGCGAATTATGAAACGAAGCACTTGCGAAGAGCTTATTTTTCATTTTTTCTTCCAAACGAATTCAAGTTTTATGGTTTAGTTGTTCTTTGGAGTGTGCTTGTCAGAATCTTAGTCCTTGTGAATTCATTAATCCAAGTACTTGAATGTGTTTAATATATTCCCATGCATAATACTTCTATTAGTATGCTGGTACTCTTGTAATATATGGAATTAGAAGGAAGGTTTTTGGTGTTCGTTTTTTCTATGAATTTGTGAATTAGTTCATTATCATTCATTTAGAATTTAATAAGATGCGNGTACTTGAATGTGTTTAATATATTCCCATGCATAATATTTCTATTAGTATGCTGGTACTCTTGTAATATATGGAATTAGAAGGAAGGTTTTTGGTGTTTGTTTTTCTATGAATGTGTGAATTAGTTCATTGTTATTCATTATGAATTTAATAAGATGCCTCAATTGCATGCTTTTGCCAATAAAACTGTTCTAATTGTCGAGGCATTTGTTTAAATTAGCAGAAATCTAGAACAATGAATAACTTTTCAGAAGACAATTGACTTTGGATTTGTAGAATCAAATATATATATATATATATATATATATATATGAAGTAATTTGAGTGGGTGTGATTTTAATAATTATCAACCGTTATTAACAAAAGATTAATTAATGGTTATGTGTGATAAGTTTGAGTACTTTGGATCTTATGACGGTATAATTTTTAGAGTTGCAGTTGAGTTGTTTCCTCAAGTGCACGATGTGATAAGAGCATGTCATTGACNATTTTAATAATTATCAACCGTTATTAACAAAAGATTAATTAATGGTTATGTGTGATAAGTTTGAGTACTTTGAATCTTACGACGGTGTAATTTTTAGAGTTGCAGATGAGTTATTTCCTCAAGTGCACGATGTGATAAGAGCATGCCATTGAGGCTTAAAATACATGCTTTATAAAATTTAATATAGATTGAAGTACCTGCTAGTTGAAGGTACTAATAGGCAAATTGGGCATGCTATTTTTTTAGAATGCTAAAATGGATCTGTCACAAAATTAGGAAAGATGGAANATAAAATTTAATATAGATTGAAGTACCTGCTAGTTGAAGGTACTAATAGGCAAATTGGGCATGCTATTTTTTGAGAATGCTAAAATGGATCTGTTNATATATATATATATATATATAATGTTTAGAGTTGCAGATGAGTTGTTTCCTCAAGTGTACGATGTGATAAGAGCATGTCATTGAGGCTTGAAATACATGCTTTATAAAATTTAATATAGATTGAAGTACCTGATAGTTGAAAGGTACTAATAGGCAAATTAGGCATGCTATTTTTTGAGAATGCTAAAATAGATCTGTCACAAAATTAGGAAAGATGGATTTAAGTAGTTTAGACATGCATGATGAAGCTTAGAAGCACACCAATAGGAACAATGGACAAAATTAATATTGAAATAATTCAAAAGGAAATAAGTAGATCTAAATAACATTGACAGAAGTTATGCCAATTGGTATGCCCAAAACCCAGTTAAATACATTATTCATTAGTCATTAATCAACATTGGACATGAACAAATTGGAAATGAGAGTTTATTAAGGTGAACTAAAATTGTTGGGATAATGTTGATGATATAATGACAATGATAATTGAAAGTAGAAGGATGATTTTTATTGTTAGATATGAAGAGAATTTTGAATGATGGACTTTATATGAAGAATAAAAAGGGAATTAAAATTGTTGCGATGGTTTTGTGGATACGTTTTAAAAAGCTAGTCCATGTAATGCATGCTCCTGAATTTGGTTGTGTTTTGATATTTAATTACTTTCTTTGATGCATGCTACCCCCCTCTTAGATGGACATGCCAAGAAATTGTTTTCTATGCAATCGGTGTGCAAAATGTGATTTTAAATTTGGATGCTAAAAGCATGTAAATCCAATCAGCTGCTAGATGGCCTTTTAGGAATTTATTGCTCTAATTTATTATAAAATCTAATGAATGATTTTTTTTTTTAATCTTGAGATACTTTAAAGAAAACTTATCAATAATATATACTCAAAATTTTTAAAATTCTATAAATTTAATATGCATTAATTTATAACAGAGCAACTGGAAATGAAATAAAAAAAATTTGGGAAGGTTACAGAGAGATTATATTCTAAACAGGAAAAGTAGGAGAATAGATTTTGTAAAAAATTGAAGGTGATGCAAGTCCTTAAAATAACTCATTTTTGATACTATCGATTAACTTCAACTTAATTTTTTTTACTTTGAATGGTGGGATTATTTTGATTCATACCTTAAGAGTCCAAGGAAAAAAATATTAGATCTTTTATATTGTCTGGGATTAAAATGGCCCCCTTAAAAGTGGTTCGTAGATCAATTTAATTATTGTTTCGATAATAAATTTATTGATTTAAAAAACAGAGTTTAATAGAATGAGCTACTAAAGAAATAAGCATTTCAGTGAGCTCAAACAAGCAGCTCGTTGTCATAAGCAAAAACAATCTAGTTGAGAAAAGAATTAGTAAAAAGTTAATATCAGAAAGTGTTAACAGAGTACTGAGATTTTACAACTTAAATTCACATTTTGGAATGCATTGAGTTGTGAAATAAGTTCTCTTAATTGAGATTACAGGTGCTAGAGTTCATTGTTAAGCCACATGGTAATGTAAATACATGAAGATGTTTGAATTGCAAATTGAGGTTGTCTAGAGAAAAATTGGAATGGTTCTATTTATGGATTATAGTTACAGCACTAAATTTAATAGACAATACCAAGGAAAAAGGATTTAGACAAAATTTACTATGGTTAGGAGTTATGAATGAAATACCGTCTTCTCGCGCAACTTTAAACATGAATAAATGTCTACTGAGGATTGATAATGCTGATCCCAAATAGTTGACAAGACTAATTTTATAATTATGATGAATCTTTATTACCGGTTTTTGAAGGTACTGAAAACAGGGGTATAAATATCCAATGGAATTTTAAACAAAATGAAAGAATTGTTCTAAAATCTTATCTGTACATTCATAACACGGGCTTAAATAGGGTATTACAATGTTTTACAAATAAACCCTTGGGCTTCTTCAATATTCCATTTTTATGATAGGTCCCTAAATGAGGTTCTATTCTCAACACTGCCTCTCAAGATGGGCAAAAAGGTATCCACTAAGCCCATCTTGTGACATAACCTAGACAAATTTAATGAACTAAGTCCTTTAGTGAGGCAGTCTGCCTCTTGCTCTCCAGTGTCTACAGGACTTAGCCCCAGGAGCCCATTATTCAGCTTTTCCATGATGAAGAATCTATCAATATTCACATGTATGGTTCTATCGTGCTGCATTGGGTTGTTGACAATGCTGATTGCTGACTTATTGTTGCACCGCAACTTCATTCGAGTTCCTTGGTTCAAATTGAGCTTGACCAACAAGGCTCTCGGCCTCATCATTTCGGTAACTCCTATGGCCATGACCTTATACTCTCTCTCTGCTGTTCACCTCGCTACTACATAGTGTTTCTTTCTCTTCTAAAAGACAAAGTTGCCCCTTACGAACATTCAATATTCTGAGGTGGATCTCCCGTCATCTGCACAACTCATGAAGTCTGTGTCACAGAAGCCCTCAATGCCTACATGCCCATTCTTTCTAAAGATCAACTCCTTTGGTGCACTCTTCAGGTACCTCATAATTTGATACACTGCGTCTATACGACCCTTCCTTGGATCATGCATGTAGCGGCTCATCATGCTCACTACTAAAGAGATGTCGGGTCGAATGTGAGACGGATAGATCAGACGGCCCACCAATCTCAGACAGCTCTCACGATCAACTGGTTCTCCTGTCTCTGCACTCAGCTTGAACTTCTCTTCAATTAGAGAGATTGCGGATTTGTACCCTAGCATACCTATTTTCGTGAGGGGATCTAGTACATACTTTTTCTGGGACAAGGCCATCTTCTCATGTCTACGAGCCTCTTCAATCCCAAAAAAGTATATGAGTTGTTCAAGATCCTTTACCTTAAATTCATTGCCTAATCTTACCTTTATTCGGGCAATTTTTGCCTCACCATCATCGGTGATAATGATGTTATCAACATACATAACAAGTATAGTGGTGTGACCTTTATGTTGTCGAAGGAACACTGTATGACCTGCATTGATCTGCTGATATGTCATGCCCACTATAGCCTTTCTAAAATTGTCAAGCCAGGTTCAAGGAGACTTCTTCAAGCAATACATTGACTTCCTGAGCCTACTCACCTTACCCAATGTCTGGGTTGTATTGAATCCATGTGGTATCTCTATATATATCTTCTCCAATTATTCACCATGAAGAAATGCATTCTTTGAATCAAGTTTGTGTAATCTCCACTCACCATTCTCTGCAAGAGAAATCAATGCCTTTACTGTGCTCATTTTTCCTACTGGTGCACAGGTTTCAACATAGTCAATTCCATATGTTTAATTGTGTTTTTTCTCCACCAATCGTGCTTTATACCGCTCCACCTTCCCTTATATAATTTTCTTCACTGTGAATTTCCATTTGCATCATACTATTTTTTTCGTTGGTAGCGGCACTATCTCCAATGTTTGGTTTTTATCGAGAGCCTCAAACTTTTTATGTTTACCCGCTTTCTAGTTGGGACCACCCTTCTTAACAACCTGCCAACACGTAGTTATATAGATAGTCTCCAAAGATGCAATGAATGCTCCATATAAAGGTGATATGTTAGAATATGAAATAAAGTTAACAATGTAATGTTCCCACCCAAAATGATCTGTAGGATGTCTCACTCTGCTACGAGAGGTCCTCCTTAAAATTAGGGGTTATGAGGAGGAGGAGGAATCATATCATCTGAGATTTCTGAGTCAGACGTGAATGGTCAAGAGTCGGGGAAGATCGGGATAAGGGACTGGCTGACACAAGTGGCACTAACGGCATCGTTCCCCCTTTTTGCTTTCTTCTCTGTGTATATACCCTTAGGTCACCTTCAGCTTGAATCTTGCCACCTCTGAATTCACTCTCCTTATTTTCTGGCTCTTCAACGGATTCATCCCATATCGCATTACAATGTATCACTTCTACGTGTACCACTCTCTCACCATTGATACTCACTCTCCACCTCATATCTTTAATATCTGGTGAGTCACCTAAGGGTGATGTCACCTCCCTAGAACATTTCAAATTCTTTAAATGACACATTCATGCTCACAAACATTCTCTTTTCTATCGGGCTCCAACAGACTACCCCTTTTGTGTAGCAGAATAACTTATGAATACACATTTCTCAGTTTTGATATCCAACTTTCATATTGATGGCCTATTATCCTTCACAATACATAAACATCCAAATATCTTCAACGAGAGAATAAAGTTATTTTCTCCTTTCAACAACTGGCAAGGAGACTTTCAATACAACACCCTCGAGGGCATTCTGTTGATTAATTAAACATCTGTCAAAATTGCTTGCCCCCATAAATACTTTGGCTTATTCTTTGCGATGATCATGCTTCAGGTTAGTACTAGAAGGTGTCTATTATTCCTCTCTGCTATTCCATTTCCTCTCACTACTCCATTTTGTGTCAGTGTGTATGAGCATGTGGTTTGATGTTGTATCTCTTGGGCTGAGAAGTATTAAGTATTTCCCAAATATTTTGTTGGTATACTCTCTTCTATTATCAGATCTTACCTTTATTGCTGCACCATACTGAGTTTGGATTGTCTTGTTGAAGTCGTTAAAGCAATCAAACTCATCAACCTTATTTTTCATCAAATATAAACAAGTAATACGAAAAAATCAATCAATAAAGATCACAAAATATCGATAACCAATGTATCAAGTCAAAAACACCGAAATTATTATTCCCAGAACTGATATAAGAGCTCATAGTAAGTTTGTCAAACTCACAAGCATCACAAACAAGCTTTTGTTTATTTGTCTTTTCATACAAAGAATGATTCTACCGACTCAATTAACTAAAACAAGTTTCCATTGCATTTGTGATGTAGCAGCAACACATCCTCCACACTACTCTCAAATTATCTTACTCCAACACTCTCTACCATGAATGTCAAAGCTGAGCCCATCCCCTCTCGGTCCAAGCACCAGAGTCCACTATACCATGTTCTAGCTCGAAGTGTCTGACTCGTCCCTTTCTCTCGGAAAATAACTTCAAGAATATCAAAAGAAACAACACATTTTAGTTGGAGAATAATGACACTAATAGATAAAAGATTCACTGAAAAAGGAGCATGCAAAATATTAGACAAGAGTATATACTTGGTGCTCCTCATTGTACCCTTACTAACTACATGTGTTGTACCGTCAGTAGTCCAGATACTCTTTGGTACTGCTAAGGGAGTATAAGAATAAAACTCTCTAGCAGTACCTATCACTAATCGAGATGTACCAGAATCAATTATCCATTTTGATGATACTGTGGTGGAAATAGAGGCAAGAGCATGTGTATCGCAGATATCTTTGTCAGAATGAGCATAAGTGGCGATGTTACCCATTGATGACGACTGATTGTAAGCATTCTCAGCCCCATCTTCCGCTGCTTTCTGCTTCCACTTTAACCAATCTAGTTGCTCATAATCCTCATTGATAAAAACCACACTTGTCTCTCCCTTCTCTGCTACCATTAGATTTGCTCGGTAGCCCCCTTTTCCATCTTTTCGACCACCATGGCCATGACCGCAACCTCCACCCTGTTCATGCCCAATTATCTCTCTTTCCTTAGGTGGCCTAAGATAGACCTCGCTCAGATGCCCTACTTCACCTCAGTTGTAGCAATCGTGAGTCTCCTCTTATTGGACACCTATCATATCTGAGGTCGAGGCAGGCAAAGCTGATCACGCTCCCGGAAGTCCGCTCGGCTCAAAGTGTACCTTCGCACGACTCTACTTCTGTATCTTCACAACAATGAACTCGTCCAGTGAAGGGATAGTCGTATGAGCGAGGAGAAAAAATCTCCTTTGATCAAAAGCTGGGTTTAAATGGGCCAGAAATTGCATAATGTCTCATCTATGTAAAGATCTCTTCTTTCTTGCACTTCGGATCGTCACAACTCAACATCGGTGAGAAGCGACCAAGGAGAGTATGTTCCTGTGAGGAGAGTATGTTTCAGATTCGACTTTTGTTAAGAAAGACAGTGGTAGACCTAAAAAGCATTGGGCAAATTATATAAAACATTATCTTAAC
The DNA here is from genome assembly GCA_002079205.1 of Phalaenopsis hybrid cultivar. Lineage (NCBI taxonomy): Eukaryota > Viridiplantae > Streptophyta > Magnoliopsida > Asparagales > Orchidaceae > Phalaenopsis > Phalaenopsis hybrid cultivar. Next base: position 126,979 of record JXCR01147896.1, on the reverse strand, counting down.
CTATTAGAATTAAATGAAAATATGACACTCGATAGGACACAATGGAGAAAAATGGTTCATGTAGCAGCCTCACTAAAGAAGCATAAAGGTTTTTTGTTATTGTTGTTGTTGATGCATGAACAATAGTTTCAGTCATAGTAAGCAAGTACCCGGGATTGTCATGATGAATTTATCCCATTCAGAATTACTCTAATAATAATGAAAAGTTAATAAGATAATTTTGTACCTAAAATTGTAAAAGNACTGCGTCTATACGACCCTTCCTTGGATCATGCATGTAGCGGCTCACCATGCTCACTACTAAAGAGATGTCATGTCGAATGTGATACGGATAGATCAAATGACCCACCAATCTCAGGCAGCTCTCACGATCAACTGGTTCTCCTGCCTCTGCACTCAGCTTGACCTTCTCTCCAATTAGAGAGATTGCGGGTTTGTACCCCAGCATACCTATTTCCGTGAAGGGATCTAGTACATACTTTTTCTGGGACAAGACCATCTTCTCATGTCCACGAGCCACTTTAATCCCAAGAAAGTATATGAGTTGTTCAAGATCCTTTATCTTAAATTCATTGCTTAATCTTCCCTTTATTCGGGCAATTTTTGTCTCACCATCATCGGTGACAATGATGTATTCAACATACATAACAAGTATAGTGGTGTGACCTTTATGTTGTCGAAAGAACACTGTATGGTCTGCATTGATTTGCTGATATGTCATGCTCACTATAGCCTTTCTAAAATTGCCAAGCTAGGTTCAAGGAGACTTCTTCAAGCCATACATCGACTTCCTGAGCCTACACTCCTTACCCAATGTCTGGGCTGTATTGAATCCATGTGGTATCTCTATATATATCTTCTCCAATTATTCACAATGAAGAAATGCATTTTTCGCATCAAGTTTGTGTAATCTCCACTCACCATTCACTGCAAGAGAAATCAATGCCTTTACTGTGCTCATTTTTGCTATTGGTGCACAAATATGTTTAACTGTGTTTTTTCTCCACCAATCGTGCTTTATACCGCTTCACCTTCCCTTAGATAGTTTGCTTCAGTGTGATGTTTCATTTGCATCATACTATTTTTTTTTCGTTGGTAGCGACACTATCTCCAATGTTTGGTTTTTATCGAGAGCCTCAAACTTTTCATGTATACGCGCTTTCCACTTGGGACCCTTCTTAACAACCTGCCAACACGTAGTTATATAGATAGTGTCCAAAGATGCAATGAATGCTCCATATAAAGGTGATATGTTAGAATATGAAATAAAGTTAGCAATGTAATGCTCCCACCCAAAATGATCTGGAGGATGTCTCGCTCTGCTACGAGAGGTCCTTAAAATTAGGGGTTAGGAGGAGGAGGAATCATATCATCTGAGATTTTTGAGTCAGAGGTGAATGGTGTAAGCGTCTCAAGAGTCGGGGAAGATCGGAATAAGGGGCTAGCTGACACAAGTGGCACTAAAGGCATCGTTCCCTCTTTTTGCTTTCTTCTCTGTGTATATACCCTTAGGTCACCTTCAGCTTGAATCCTGCCACCTCTGGATTTACTCTCCTTATTTTCTGGCTCTTCAACCGATTCATCCCATATCACATTACAATGTATCACTTCTACGTGTACCACTCTCTCACCATTGATACTCACTCTCTACCTCATATCTTTAATATCTGGTGAGTCACCTAAGGGTGATGTCACCTCCTTGGAATAGTTCGAATTCTTTAAATGACACATTCATGCTCACAAACATTCTCTTTTCTATCAGGCTCCAACAGACTACCCCTTCTGTGTAGCAGAATAACCTATGAATACATATTTCACAGCTTTGATATTCAGCTTCCATATTGATGGCCTATTATCCTTCACAATACACACACATCCAAATATTTTCAATGAGAGAATAAAATTATTATCTCCTTTCAACAACTGGCAAGGAGACTTTCAATCCAACACTCTCGAGGGCAATCTGTTGATCAATTAAACACCTGTCAAAATTGCTTGCCCCCATAAATACTTTGGCATATTCTTTGCGATCATCTTGCTTCAGGTTAGTACAAGAAGGTGTCTATTATTCCTCTCTGCTATTCCATTTTCTCTCAGCTACTCCATTTTATGTCCGTGTGTATGAACATGCAGTTTGATGTTGTATTTCTTGGGCTGAGAAGTATTCCCCAAATGTTTTGTTGGTATACTCTCTTCAATTATCAGATCTTAATACCTTTATTACTGCACCATATTGAGTTTGGATTGCTTTGTGGAAGTCTTTAAAGCAATCAAACACATCAACCTTATTTTTCATCAAATATAAACAAGTAAACGAGAAAATCAATCAATAAAGGTCACAAAATATCGATAACCAATGTATCAAGTCAAAAACACTAGAATTATTATGTCCATAACTGATATAAGAGCTTCTAGTAAGTTTGTCAAACTCACAAGCATCACAAACAAACTTTTGTTTGTTTGTCTTTTCATACAAAGAATGATCCAACCGACTCAATTAACTAAAACAAGTTTCCATTGCATTTGTGATGTAGCAGCAAAACATCCTCCACACTCCTCTCAGATTCTTTTACTCCAGCACTCTCTACCATGAATGTCAAAGCTGAGCCCATCCCCTCCCGGTTCCAGCACCAGTCCACTATACCATGTTCCAGCTTCAAGTGTCTGACTCGTCCCTTTCTCTTGAAAAATAACTTCAGGAATATCAAAAGGAACAACACATTTTAGTTGGAGAATAATGACACTAATGGATAAAAGATTCACTGAAAAAAGAGCATGCAAAATATTAGACAAGATTATATACTTGGTGCCCCTCATTGTACCCTTACTAACTACATGTTGTGTTGTACTGTCAGCAGTCCAGATACCTTTTGGTACTACTAGGGGAGTATAAGAATAAAACTCTCTAGCAATACCTATCACTAATCGAGATGTGCCAAAATCAACTATTCATTTTTATGATACTGTGGTGGAAATAGAGGCAAGAGCATGTGTATCGCAAATATCTTTGTCTGAGTGAGCATAAGTGGCGATGTTACCCATTGATGACGACTGATTGTAAGCATTCTCAACCCTATCTTCCGCTGATTTCTGCTTCCTCTTTAACAAATCTAGTTGCTCATAATCCTCATTGATAAAAACCACACCTGTCTCTCCCTTCTCTGCTACCATTAGATTTGCTTGGTAGCCCTATTTTCCATCTTTTCGACTACCATGGCCATGACCGCAACCTCCACCCTGTTCATGCCCACTTATCTCTCTTTCCTTAGGTGGCCTAGGACAGACCTCGCTCAGATGTCCAACTTCACCATAGTTGTAGCACTCGTGAGTCTCCTCTTATTGGACACCTATCATACCCGAGGTCGAGGCAGCTAAAGCTGATCACGCACCTGGAAGTCCGTTCGGCTCAGAGTGTACCTTCGCGCGACTCTCCTTCTGTAACATCACAACGATGAACTCGTCCAGTGAAGGGATAGTCGCATGAGCGAGGAGAAAAAATCTCCTTTGATCAAAAGCTGGGTTTAAATGGGCCAGAATTTGCATGTCTCATCTATGTAAAGATCTCTTCTTTCTTGCACTTCGGATCGTCACAGCTCAACATCGGTGAGAAGCAACCAAGATCTGCCCACAGCTGCCCCAACTTAATGGAGTGCTCCTGATTTGATCTATCACTCTGTGCAACTGCTTCTATATCATGTTGAATCTGGAACGCCCTCACGTGATTTTCAGTCCCAACATAGGTCTTCTTTAGCTTTGCCCAGATGTCCTTCACCTTTTAAATGCCATCTACTAATGTGAAAATCGATAGAACCATTGAGTTAAGAAGCTAGGTGTAAATTAAGGCTTATGTGGTTCTCCACTCATCCCCTTCAGCACTGTCACCCTTTGGCTCAGCCTTGACTCCCATCAGATATCGCTTTAGTCTCTTCCCAATTAGAGCAGCCTTGATCTGACGTGACAAACTCATATACTTCAGGTTTATTAAGCTTCGAATCCATAAGAGGGAGACCTAGCTTCACCTGCGTCAGAGAGTACGTTGAGGTAGTGGTTCCTGTTGAGATGCTATTTCCCTGTTTGAGTCCGATCAAGATTCTCAAAACTTCTGGATTTATCTTCCCTAGAATCTCTAAATTTTTATCTTCTGCATTATCTCTGTCTTCCGACATCCTTAATTTAACTATTCCCCAGCCTTTGTTGTCCTCTCACGCAAGCATAACCAAAGATCTCACCTCCACTACTTTCGTTGCACGCGCGCTTCACCCCTACATTGCACCAAATTGCTCAAACCACTCTGCCGTGATTCAGCAGCTGCAGGCGTCGTTTCCTTCATTCGATCGATCCTCCCTGCACCTAGCTGCTTTGTACAAACGTGTTGTGCCCTACTGTTCGGTCATATGGCACACCTGAGCGCGTCATCGACTTCGCTGCAATCATGACTGTATCGGGAGTGTCCACCCCTGCTTCATGTCATGATTCCATCGTTGTTGTCCCAATTAGCACTAATCACAATTGTCTTTGATTTTTCACTCCCCGATCCCATTGTTACAATCCAAGATAGCTCTAGTTGCGGCTGCTTCGCGAGGAGTTGCGGTTGCTTCGCGAGGACCAAGCTGAAGGATCTCTATATGTTGATCTCGACTGGTCGGATTGAGCGACAGGTGAGAGAGAGAGGAGTGGCGGCTAGGGTTAGGATCTGATACTGAAAGAAAAAATTGTTCAAAAATCTTATTTGTACATTCATAATATGGGGCTTAAATAGGATATTACGATGTTTTACAAATAAACCTCTGAACTTCTTCAAAATTTCCTTTTTTACTAGTAGGACTGTAAATAAGGCTCAATTCTCAACATAAAATAATTGGCAGAGCTAACATATCATCTATAAGGGACGCAGGGTAAAAAATACAAATGGATAACTCACAATAATAAGCTAGGTATGAAATCTGATCATGAATAATGGAGTTGCATACTAACTAACCGGTACGTGACATTCTAGTTATTGAAATCTGACATTGATGGATATGATCTATGGTGATTTGAATTATTGGTGTGCTTATAACTGAGTTCATGTTAAGGGTGGTATAAATGTTGTATGCAAAGGAAACCGCGGACAGCTTAATATCTGTCATGCGTCTAAAGAGATTTGTTTGAGTAGATCTAAAACTGAACACATGGAATGTAATTTTAGTATTAGTAGCTCTAGTGACAGAGTTGTAACTATGGGTGATCAAATCATTAAAAGGTGTGATCATGTTAGATATCTCGAGTCTATAGTTCAAAGTGATGATGATATAGATGGGGATGTTATTAGTAGAATTCAAGTTGGTTGGTTGAACTGGAGGACTGCATCGGGTCTATTGTGAGATAGAAAATTACCGGTCAGACTGAAAGGAAAGTTTTATGATATGGCGGCGAAACCTACAATGCTCCATGAATGTTGGCCTTAAACATAAAACAAAGTTAAGTGGTGCTTAGATGAGAATGTTTAGGTGGATGAGTGACTTAACACTTAGAGATAAAATGTGAAATAAATATATCCCTGATATGGTTGGCATAGCTCTAGTGGTGAACAAGATTAGAGAGAGTCATCTTAGATGGTTTGGTCACATTAAGCGCCAACCATCTGATGTTCCTGTTGGGAGAGTATATGTTTCAGATTCGATTTTTGTTAAGAAAGACGTGGTAGACCTAAAAAGCATTGGGCAAATTATATAAAACATTATCTTAATCTATTAGAATTAAATGAAAATATGACACTCGATAGGACACAATGGAGAAAAATGGTTCATGTAGCAGCCCTACTAACGAAGCATAAAGGTTTTTTGTTATTGTTGTTGTTGATGCGTGAACAATAGTTTCAGTCATAGTACGCAAGTACATGGGATTGTCATGATGAATCTATCCCATTCAGAATTACTCTAATAGTAATGAAAATTTGATAAGATAANGAGTCCAAGGACAAAATATTAGATCTTTTATATAGTCTGGGATTAAAATGGCCCCCTTAAAAGTGGTTCGTAGATCAATTTAATTATTGTTTCGATGATAAATTTATTGATTTAAAAAACAGAGTTTAATAGAATGAGCTACTAAAGAAATAAGCATTTCAGTGAGCTCAAACAAGCAGCTCGTTTTCATAAGCAAAAACAATCTAGTTGAGAAAAGAATTAGTAAAAAGTTAATATCAGAAATTGCTAACGGAGTCCTGAGATTTTACAACTTAAATTCACATTTTGGAATGCATTGAATTGTGAAATAAGTTCTCTTAATAGAGATTACAGGTGCTAGAGTTCATTGTTAAGCCACATGGTAATGTAAATGCATGAAGATGTTTGAATTGCCAATTGAAGTTGTCTAGAAAAAAACTGGAATGGTTCTATTTATGGATTATAGTTACAGCACTAAATTTAATTGACAATACCAAGGAAAAAGGATTTAGACAAAATTTACTATGGTTAGGAGTTATGAATGAAATACCGTCTTCTCGCACAACTTTAAACATGAATAAATGTCTATTATGGATTGATAATGCTGATCCCAAATAGTTGACAAGACTAATTTTATAATTATGATGAATCTTTATTACCGGTTTTTGAAGGTACTGAAAACAGGGGTATAAATATCCAATGGAATTTTAAACAAAAAGAAAGAATTGTTTAAAATCTTATTTGTACATTCATAACACGGGCTTAAATAGGGTGTTATAATGTTTTACAAATAAACCCTTGGACTTCTTCAATATTCGAATAGGACCCTAAATGAGGTTCTATTCTCAACACTGCCCCTCAAGATGGGCAAAGAGGTATCCACTAAGCCCATCTTGTGACATAACCTAGACAAATCTAATGAACTAAGTCTTTTAGTGAGGCAGTCTGTCTCTTGCTCTCCAGTGGCTACATGACTTAGCCCCAGAAGCCCATTATTCAGTTTTTACTTGATGAAGAATCTATCAATCTTCACATATATGGTTCTATCGTGTTGCACTGGGTTGTTGACAATGCTGATTGCTGACTTATTGTTGCACCACAACTTCATTCGAGTTCCTTGGTCCACATTGAGCTCGACCAACAAGGCTCTCGGCCTCATCATTTCGGTAACTCCTAAGGCCATGACCCTTTACTTTGTCTCTGTTGTTCACCTCGCTACTACATAGTGTTTCTTGCTCTTCTAAAAGACCAATTTGCCCCTTACGAACATTCAATATCCTGAGGTGGATCTCCCGTCATCTGCACAACTCGTGAAGTCTGTGTCACAGAAGCCCTCAATGCCTACATGCCTATTCTTTCTAAAGATCAACCCCTTTGGTGCACTCTTCAGGTACCTCATAATTTGATACATTGCGTCTATACGACCCTTCCTTGGATCATGCATGTAGCGGCTCACCATGCTCACTACTAAAGAGATGTCAGGTCGAATGTGATACGAATAGATTTGATGACCCTCCAATCTCAGACAGCTCTCACGATCAACTGGTTCTCCTCTCTGCACTCAACTTGACCTTCTCTCTGATTAGAGAGATTGCGGGTTTGTACCCCAACATACCTATTTCCGTGAGGGGATCTAGTACATACATTTTCTGGGACAAGGCCATCTTCTCATGTCCACGAGCCATTTTAATCCCAAGAAAGTATATGAGTTGTTCAAGATCCTTTACCTTAAATTCATTGCTTAATCTTACCTTTATTCGGACAATTTTTGCCTCACAATCATCGGTGACAATGATGTTATCAACATACATAACAAGTATAGTGGTGTGACATTTATGTTGTCGAAAGAACACTGTATGGTCTGCATTAATCTGCTGATATGTCATGCCCACTATAGCCTTTCTAAAATTGTCAAGCCAGGTTCAAGGAGACTTCTTCAAGCCATACATCGACTTCCTGAGCCTACACACCTTACCCAATATATGGGCTGTATTGAATCTATGTGGTATCTCTATATATATCTTCTCCAATTATTCACAATGAAGAAATGCATTTTTCGCATCAAGTTTGTGTAATCTCCACTCACCATTCACTGCAAGAGAAATCAATGCCTTTACTGTGCTCATTTTTGCTACTGGTGCACAGGTTTCATCATAGTCAATTCCATATGTTTAACTGTGCTTTTTCTCCACCAATCGTGCTTTATACCGCTCCACCTTCCCTTATATAGTTTGTTTCACTGTGAAGTTTCATTTGCATCATACTATTTTTTTCGTTGGTAGCGGCACTATCTCCAATGTTTGGTTTTTATCGAGAGCCAACTTTTCATGTATACCCGCTTTCCACTTGGGACCCTTCTTAATAACCTGCCAACACATAGTTATATAGATAGTGTCCAAAGATGCAATGAATGCTCCATATAAAGGCGTATGTTAGAATATGAAATAAAGTTAGCAATGTAATGCTCCCACCCAAAATAATCTGGAGGATGTCTCGCTCTGCTACGAGAGGTCCTTAAAATTAGAGGTTAGGAGGAGGAGGAATCATATCATTTGAGATTTTTGAGTCAGAGGTGAATGGTGTAAGCGTTTCAAGAGTCGGGGAAGATCGGGATAAGGGACTAGCTGACACAAGTGGCACTAAAGGCATCGTTCCCTCTTTTTGCTTTCTTCTCTGTGTATATACCCTTAGGTCACCTTCAGCCTGAATCCTGCCACCTCTGGATTCACTCTCCTTATTTTCTGGCTCTTCAGCCAACTCATCCCATATCGCATTACAATGTATCACTTCTACGTGCACCACTCTTTCACCATTGATACTCACTCTCTACCTCATATCTTTAATATCTGGTGAGTCACCTAAGGGTGATGTCACCTCCCTAGAACAGTTCAAATTCCTTAAATGACACATTCATGCTCACAAACATTCTCTTTTCTATCAGGCTTCAACAAACTACCCCTTCTGTGTAGCAGAATAACCTATGAATACACATTTCACAGCTTTGATATCCAGCTTCCATATTGATGGCTTATTATCCATCACAATACATACACATCCAAATATCTTCAATGAGAGAATAAAGTTATTATCTCTTTTCAACAACTGGCAAAAAGACTTTCAATCAAACACCCTCGAGGGCATTCTGTTGATCAATTAAACACCTGTCAAAATTGCTTACCCCCATAAATACTTTGGCATATTCTTTGCGATCATCATGCTTCAGGTTAGTACTAAAAGGTGTCTATTATTCCTCTCTGCTATTCAATTTCCTCTCAGCTACTCCATTTTATGTCTGTGTGTATGAACATGCGGTTTGATGTTGTATCTCTTGGGCTGAGAAGTATTCCCCAAATGTTTTGTTGGTATACTCTCTTCTATTATCATATCTTAATACCTTTATTACTGCATCATACTGAGTTTGGATTGCCTTGTGGAAGTCTTTAAAGCAATCAAACACATCAACCTTATTTTTCATCAAATATAAACAAGTAAACGAGAAAATCAATCAATAAAGGTCACAAAATATCGATAACCAATGTATCAAGTCAAAAACACTAGAATTATTATTCCCATAACTGGTATAAGAGCTCCTAGTAAGTTTGTCAAACTCACAAGCATCACAAACAAGCTTTTGTTTGTTTGTCTTTTCATACAAAGAATGATTCAACCGACTCAATTAACTAAAACAAGTTTCCATTGCATTTGTGATGTAGCAGCAAAACATCCTCCACACTCCTCTCAGATTCTTTTACTCCAGCACTCTCTACCATGAATGTCAAAGCTGAGCCCATCCCCTCCCGGTTCAAGCACCAGAGTCCACTATACCATGTTCCAGCTTCAAGTGTCTGTCTCGTCCCTTTCTCTTAGAAAATAACTTCAGGAATTTCAAAAGAAACAACACATTTTAGTTGGAGAATAATGACATTAATGGATAAAAGATTCACTGAAAAAAGAGCATGCAAAATATTAGACAAGATTATATACTTGGTGCCCCTCATTGTACCCTTACTAACTACATGTTGTGTTGTACCGTCAGCAGTCCAGATACTTTTTGGTACTGCTAGGGGAGTATAAGAATAAAACTCTCTAGCAGTACCTATCACTAATCAAGATGTACCAGAATCAACTATTCATTTTGATGATACTGTGGTGGAAATAGAGGCAAGAGCATGTGTATCGCAAATATCTTTATCAAAGTGAGCATAAGTGGCGATGTTACCCATTGTTGACGACTGATTGTAAGCATTCTCAGCCCCATCTTCCGCTGTTTTCTGCTTCCTCTTTAACAAATCTAGTTGCTCATAATCCTCATGGATAAAAACCACACCTGTCTCTCCCTTCTCTGCTACTATTAGATTTGCTCGGTAGCCCCCTTTTCCATCTTTTCGACCACCATGACCATGACTGCAACCTCCACCCTGTTCATGCCCACTTATCTCTCTTTCCTTAGGTGGCCTAGGACAGACTTCGCTCAGATGCCCAACTTCACCACAGTTGTAGCACTCGTGAGTCTCCTCTTATTGGACACCTATCATACCCGAGGTCGAGGCAACCAAAGTTGATCACACACTTGGAAGTCCGCTCGGCTCAGAGTGTACCTTCGCGCGACTCTCCTTCTCTATCATCACAACAATGAACTCGTCCAGTGAAGGGATAGTCGCATGAGCGAGGAGAAAAAATCTCCTTTGATCAAAAGCTGGGTTTAAATGGGCCAGAATTTGCATGTCTCATCTATGTAAAGATCTCTTCTTTCTTGCACTTCGGATCGTCACAGCTCAACATCGGTGAGAAGCAACCAAGATCTGCCCACAGCTGCCCCAACTTAATGGAGTGCTCCTGATTTGATCTATCACTCTGTACAACTGCTTCTATTCCATGTTGAATCTGGAACACCCTCACGTGATTTTCAGTCCCAACATAGGTCCTCTTCAGCTTTGCCCAGATGTCCTTCACCTTTTAAATGTCATCTACTAATGTGAAAATCGATAGAACCATTGAGTTAAGAAGCTAGGTGTAAAGTAAGGCTTATGTGGTTCTCCACTCATCCCCTTCAGCACTGTCACCCTCTGGCTCACCCTTGCTCCCATCAGATATCTCTTTAGTCTCTTCCCAATTAGAGCAGCCTCGATCTGACGTGAGAAACTCATATACTTGAGGTCCATTAAGCTTCGGATCCATAAGAGGGAGACCTAGCTTCACCTGCGTCGGAGAGTGTGTTGAGGTAGTGGTTCCCGTCGAGATGCTATCTCCCTGTTTGAGTCCGATCAAGATCCTCAAAACTTATGGATTTATCTTCCCTAGAATCTCTAAATTTTTATCTCTTGCATTATTTCTGTCTTCCGACATCCTTAATTTAACTATTCCCCAGCTTTTGTTGTCCTCTCACGCAAGCATAACCAAAGATCTCACTGCCACTACTTTGGTTGCACGCGTGCTTGACCCCTGCATTGCACCAAATTGCTCAAACCACTCTGCTGTGATTCAGCAACTGTAGGCGTCGTTTCCTTCGTTTGATCGATCCTCCCTGCACCTAGCTGCTTTGTACAAACGTGTTGTGCCCTACTGTTCGGTCATATGGTACACCTGAGCGTGTCGTCGACTTCGCTGCAATCGTGACTGTATCGGGAGCGTCCGCCCCTGCTTCATGTCATGATCCCATCGTTGTTGTCCCAATTAGCACTAATCACAACTGTATTTGATTTTTCACTCCCCGATCCCATTGTTACAATCCTAGATAGCTCTAGTTGCGGCTGCTTTGCGAGGACCAAGCTGAAGGATCTCTATATGTCTATCTCGACTGGTCGGACTGAGCGACAGGTGAGAGAGAGAGGAGTGGCGGCTAGGGTTAGGCTTTGATACTGAAAGAAAGAATTGTTCAAAAATCTTATTTGTACATTCATAAAATGGGGCTTAAATAGGATATTACGATGTTTTACAAATAAACTCCTGAACTTCTTCAAAATTTCCTTTTTACTAGTAGGACTGTAAATAAGGTTCAATTCTCAACATAAAATAATTGGCAGAGCTAACATATCATCTATAAGGGACGCAGAGTAAAAAATACAAATGAATAACTCACAATAATAAGCTAGGTATGAAATCTGATCACGAATAATGGAGTTGCATACTAACTAACCGGTACGTGACATTCTAGTTATTGAAATCTGACATTGATGGATATGATCTATGGTGATTTGAATTATTGGTGTGCTTATAACTGAGTTCATGTTAAGGGTGGTATAAATGTTGTATGCAAAGGAAACCGCGGACAGCTTAATATCTGTCATGCGTCTAAAGAGATTTGTTTGAGTAGATCTAAAACTGAACACATGGAATGTAATTTTAGTATTAGTAGCTCTAGTGACAGAGTTGTAACTATGGGTGATTAAATCATTAAAAGGTGTGATCGTTTTAGATATCTCGAGTCTATAGTTCAAAGTGATGATGATATAGATGTGGATGTTATTAGTAGAATTCAAGTTGGTTGGTTGAACTGGAGGACTGCATCGGGTCTATTGTGAGATTGAAAATTACCGGTCAGACTGAAAGGAAAGTTTTATAATATGGCGGCGAGACCTACAATGCTCCATGAAAGTTGGCCTTAAACATAAAACAAAGTTAAGTGGTGCTGAGATGAGAATGCTTAGGTGGATGAGTGACCTAACACTTAGAGATAAAATGTGAAATAAATATATCCCTGATAGGGTTGGCGTAGCTCTAGTGGTGAACAAGATTAGAGAGAGTCATCTTAGATGGTTTGGTCACATTAAGCGCCAACCATCTGATGTTCCTGTTGGGAGAGTATATGTTTCAGATTCGACTTTTGTTAAGAAAGACAGTGGTAGACCTAAAAAGCATTGGGCAAATTATATAAAACATTATCTTAATCTATTAGAATTATATGAAAATATGACACTCGATAGGACACAATGGAGAAAAATGGTTCATGTAGCAGTCCTACTAAAGAAGCATAAAGGTTTTTTGTTATTGTTGTTGTTGATGCATGAACAATAGTTTCAGTCATAGTACACAAGTAACTGGGATTGTCATGATGAATTTATCCCATTCAGAACTACTCTAATAATAATGAAAATTTGATAAGATAATNCGCTCTTTTAGTGTCAACGGTGGAAAGAGAAAAATTTATGTATGTAAGACGTTTGCAGAGCTGCGCACATTGGAGGTGTGAGAGATTATTTGGGGGTTATAGATAGGTTGCAGAGATGTTACAGGGGGTATAACGTGGATATAACCCCCCAATATCCTCTGAATAACCTCCGATGTACGCAGCTCTACAAACGTCTTACGTACACAAATTTTTTCTCCAATGAAAAACTGTTTTTTGGTTCAGGTTTCTTTCTACAAGCAGTTTAAATTTCAGTTGTTTTTCAATTAAATAATGCTTGAAAGTCACAAACCATTGCCGCATTTAGTCACTTTCTCTTTCAAGATAAAAGTTACGAGGTTGTAATTTAAGGAAAAATTATGTCCGAACTCCAAACGTAGCTTTATGTGTGGACTTCAATAATATGCCGCCACATATGCTATACATCCTGAAGGTTATTTAGGGGTTATTGAAGTGAAACAACGGAGATTATTTTAGGGTTAATTCAGGGTTATTGTTGATTCTGATTTCACTTTAATGTTTTTTAGGTGGGTCCGATATAAAACACATGATGATATATTATTGAGAGTCCGCAGGTAGAAGTACGTCCGGAGTCCAGACAAATAACTTTTTCGTAATTTTGTGCACATACCAATTGTCATTGTATCACGTTTTTGCTTTAAACCAAATTTGCTGTTTTTTTATCTATTTGTTTGCTCAGAAAGCTCAAACTCTTAAGCCGTCATAATGGTTCCTGATATCAATTTGTGAGATACTTTGCAGCATCTGGCCTGAGGGCTTGAAATTTTATGCGACGAGTGGACGGTAGGATAANTTTACAAAATGAACCAGACTTTGCTGACAATTTATCAAGTATTAGTAGCAGCTTTAAACATTCATATACGCGAATTTTTCATGTATATCAGAATCTAAAGAGGAGAAGTCGGCGCCGTNTATTAGTAGCAGCTTTAAACATTCATATACGCGGATTTTTCATGTATATCAGAATCTAAAGAGGAGAAGTCGACGCCGCCGGCGTCTCACAAAACTTTGGGTGGGTTCGGATGAGGTAAACGTTCCATTATTCTATCAGGACAGTGTAATTACTGGAGATTTACCTTCTTGTGGAGTCAGCATGAATCGGCTGAATGATCTAAAATCTTTTTCAAAGAAGACAAAATTCTCATCCATGGATAATAGCAGTCTTAACTGCTCAGAAAGTTCATACGAAGGAACTTTATTGCATGTTCTAGAAAAAAATGGCACTGCTGTTTATGACTTTAATCCTCCTCCTTTGGTGAGAGATGAGGTTGATGATAGCCTTTCCAATGGCTTGGTCAATGTTCCTGTTCTTATTGGGGAAAGTAATGTTGAAGGTATGTTTTGATAATTATTCAGTATATTCTCTTATATTATATTGGGGGATTTACATACATAGCATCCAAAACATTATGACGTTACTGTTTAACTTCAAAACTTCACCATTTACATCATATAGCATTCTCATAGCTCTGTTAATGGATGTTGTCGGCACAAGGCGGGATGTGGTGCACTGCCTGTCCAGCCAAGCTTCTCTAGGCGCTGGTTCGCTGGATTTGGCANGATTTACATACATAGCATCCAAAACATTATGACGTTACTGTTTAACTTCAAACTTCACTATTTACATCATATGTCATTTTCATAGCTTTGTTAATGGATGTTGTCGGACACAAGGAGGGAAGTGGTGCGCTGCCTTGTCCAGCCAAGCTTCTCTAGGCGCTGGTTCGCTGGATTTGGCGGAGGCAGTGAGGCCATGGATAGCGAGTTTGGAGGTAGTGAGTGAGTGGCGGCGACTTCAGAGGTAGCGAGGTCGGAGATGGTGCTTTGGAGGTTGCTAGATCAGTGGCATAGANTTGGCAGAGGCAGTGAGGCCATGGATAGCGAGTTTGGAGGTAGTGAGTGAGTGGCGGCGACTTCAGAGGTAGTGAGGTTGGAGATGGTGCTTTGGAGGTTGCTAGATCAGTGGCATAGGGGTTGTAGGTGGAGAGGTGGGGGCAATGACGACTTTGGAGGTGTCAAGTTTGGAGGCAGTGAGGTCGCCACAGCATGGTCAGGGGCCGCGAGATCGGGGGCGATGATGGATTGTTAGGGTTGGTATTATTTTTATTTTATTTTGATGCTTTGAGTGCTTTGTATATGAAAATAGTGAAATTTAGATGCTAAATATAATAATTCTATTCTTTGAGCTATGCATCTAAATCCCCCTATTTTTAATTGTATGTGAAAAACTTGACTGCTTTTGACAAGTTATGTTTCATATGAAGTAACCAGATATTGATGGGATTGCCGTTGATTTTGCCAACTTGGTTGCTCAAATCNATATAATAATTCTATTCTTTGAGCTATGTATCTAAATCCCCCTATTTTTAATTGTATGTGAAAAACTTGACTGCTTTTGACTAGATAAGTTTCATGTGAAGTAATCAGATATTGATGGGATTGACGTTGATTTTGCCAACTTGGTTGCTCAAATTTATGCTAGTCTTGCCACTTCTGACCTGATTATAGTCCAGTTTTAACTTTTCATTATTGTTAGATGCTAAAAAGATCTTTATGCTTGCTTTTAAATGGAAATTATTCCTGAATGATTTTTAAGAAACAACCGAGGGACATCTACTAGGAAGCTTATGCTTGAAGTTTAGATTCTATATCTTACACTGGTCTGCACCACTGACCTGCATGTAAAATTTATTAATGTGTTCAGTAATCTCTTTATGTTTTTGGTTTTGAAACTTTTTTCTCCTATCTTCAACCAGCTTTTGATGTAATGTTAATTTTTTCTTAGATCCTACCTTTTTTTTTCACTATAACAAGGTGCATCATTATTTACATCTTCATCCGCCAGGTGTCGTCTCCATTCACAAGACTTGCACATCAAGAAAAATTCACTCCTGCACAGCGGAGAAGCTATCTGTCCATTCTGTTCAAGTTTGTTTGGTTTCAAAATCCGGTAAAGTACTTGTTGAGGCTTCCTCTGCGAACTCCGTGTCTCCTACTAATCATATCATCCAGAGATTAAAGAAAAACAGCACCGGCCTTTACTCCAAATTGGAAAGACATTCCAGGTATTCAAGTTTAAACATGAATCCAAACTCGGGAAGTTCTGATGATGATGAAGCTGACAATGCTTGTGATGGCTCTTTGACCTCTGATATTAGCGATCAATCAGTCAGATGTGGAGCTCTTCCAGAACTAAGTAATATCCATGAAGCTCAAACTATGCCAGCTTCATACAACAATGCCATACCAAACAATTTTGTCAAGTGTGAGCAGAGTGTTGTCTCTATTTCTCCACGATGTGCAGTAATGGAAGCTTCTCTATATGATGTTGAGTTGAAGGTTCAAGCTAACTATCATGGTCAGCGAGCTCCTCTAGTCTCTCTTGTTAGTAAATTAAATGGCAAAGCCATTGTGGGTCATGCCATCAGTGTTGATATTTTAGATGATGGCTCCAGCACTATTTTACTGAATAGTGTTCGCCATCTTACTGGTTGCAGCATTAATTTACTCAGAAGCAGGGTTGATATAATCGGTAAAGTGCATGAAAAGCTTGACCATCTGGCAAAGCCTTCCTGTCTGAACTCTTCATTATTGACAAGGAAACCTCTTGGTGGAAGGAATCTTAAGCGCTCTTCGTTGTTGAAAAGGAAACCTCTTGGTGGAAGGAAATTTGGGTTTTCTCCTAGAAAGATTCGTAGGTTATCCTCTATTACTGTTGATCTCAACAACAAGGAGAAGGACAGAGAAGTCATTGTGGAAAAGGTGGAAGCTTCGTCCGTTTCCTGCATACCTGTCAGAGATGTTTTTAGCCGGCTGCACGAAGCACTGAGCCACTCTTCACACCAAGTTAACTGAATATTTTGGGCTTTTTCTATCATCTTCTCCGTGGACTTATGAAGGAGTACATTTAGAACTTGAAGGTTTTGGCTTTTTAGGAACATAATCTCCTAACATTGTAGAACATAGCCTATGGCCTATGGAGTAAAGCATAAGAGTTCTTGTTCATAGTAGTGTGGATCTCACTGTTTTGGTAGATAACCTTTTGCTGGTTCTATCATCTGAGCTGCTTGAAGTAACTCTTCTGCTTGGGCCTTTACATGGCTATGTAACATTTAGAATTAATGTGCTTAATTTTTGGGGAAGTATTAGCACAAAATTATGTTTTTGTCGTTTATCTTTCTGCTGTGGGTATGAATTCACTGTGTCCTTTATGTCTGTTTATATTTTGGTTAGTAACTTGAATTCAGCACCGTTTCCCTCTTTTAGTGTCAATGGAGGAAAGAGAAAAATTTGCGTACGTAAGACGTTTGCAGAGCTGCATATATTGGAGGTGTGAGAGGGTATTTAGGGGTTATAGATAGGTTACAGAGATGTTACAGGGGGTTATAACGTGGATATAACCCCCCAATACACTCTGAATAACCTCCGATGTACGCAGCTCTACAAACGTCTTACGTACGCAAATTTTTCTCCAATGGAAATCTGTTTTTGGTTCAGTTTTCTTTCTACAAGCAGTTTAAATTTCAGTTGTTTCAGATTTTCAATTAAATAATGCTTGAAAATCACAAACAATTGCGGCATTTAGTCACTTTCTCTTTCAAGATAAAAGTTACAAGTTTGTAATTTAAGGAAAAATTTTGTCTGGACTCCGAACTTAGCTTTACGTGTAGACTCCAATAATATACCGTCACATGTACTATACATCGTGAATGTTATTTAGGGGTTATTGAAGTGCAATCGCTGAGGATATTTTAGAGTTAATTCAATGTTATTTCCGATTTTGGTTTCACTTTAATGTTTTTTTAGGTGGGTCCGATATAAAACACATGATGATATATTACTGGGAGTCCACACGTAGAAGTACGTCCGGAGTCCTGGCAAAAAAGTATTTACATAATTTTGTGCATATACCAAGTGTCGTTGTATGGCGTTTTTGCTTTAAACCAAATTTGTTGTTATTTATCTATTTGTTTTCTCAGAAAGCTCAAACTTTTAAGCTGTCATAATGGTTCCTGATATCAATTTGAAAGATATTTTGCAGCATGTGGCCCGAGGGCTTGAAATTTTATATGACGAGCGGACGGTGAGATTGTGAAATTAATGCTTTTTATAAATTTACATATACACACACATATTTTGTGTAGTTATATATCTAACACCCAAAATTTGATATTTATATTTATATTTTGGTGTCATAAATTTATTCATGCAAAGGAGCATTAGTGATGATGATATTGTTCATATGATATTAAAGCTTCGAGTGATATGCATGTAAATATGAATATTTAAGTATTGGGTATGTTCATACATAAAAATTGTGGTATGTATCTAAATGACCCTTAGTTTATTTTAATTTTTTATTTTTATTACAAAATAAATTGGTGTAAAATAAATTATAGTTTACTAATTATTGTGCATACTTAATAAACTAGATAACATTTTATTATAGAATATAAATAATATTATTTTAACTATATCTTATTATTCATAATTGTCACAAAAATATAGTCCAAAATTTATACAAATAAAAGTTTATTAATATCAAAATTTCTTTTTTAATATACGTGCTTGAAAATTTTAGCAAATATCATGAGGGGGTGAATATCATCATATTCAACATGCACATACAAACATTCTATATAGCCTGCGTTATTCATATCCCGATAACATTCAATTTAATATAATCTATTTATTTTAAAATAATATGTGATATTAAGTATTGTTAAAAATATGTAATATTAACTTCAATATGACCAATAAATAAAAGACTATATATACTAAGAATAACATTGTGCAATGAAATTTGTTTGTAAGAGACATGACACAATCATATATTAAAAGTAAGAGTACTCACAAAAAAAAATAAAAAAATACCGAAGTTCGTTTACGACGTCAACCTGGCAAGCACCATTGCATTGATTCCTACAAATAAAGCTTAAAATAAGATATGCATCTATGAATTTAAAATCATTTAATTTATTATTTTTAAAAAAATTAATATTTGATTTATCTCAGCTTTCTTATGGTCATTTTTAAAAATTTATTCTATTTTTCTTAATAATATTTATTAGTTATTAAAGTTAGCTGAATTGATTAATTAATAAAATTAGCTGAATTTATTAATCACTTATTTCAATTTAATACAATTGAATGGAAATTATTATTATTATTATTATTATTATTTGTATATACAAATACGAGTAAACATAAATTTTCGTTAAATTTTTCTTACCGAATCGAGCACATCCGTCAAAGTGGCTAAATCTAGCCCACTAGCTAAGTGACTGAATCGAGCCCACTCGCTGAAGTGGATGAATCGAGCATGCCCGAGGATCTAATAATCTCATTTTCCTCGAAAGGATAATCTAGCCCATATATTTCACGATTGCTATCAGAGGAAAATCATCATGACAAATAAGGAGATTTGTCAATCCCTTATTAACGAGGTCGTTCAACACTTGAGACTCAATCTTTTCAGTCAGGTACCACAAATGTCCGTTGTACATGCAATACCTGATGTCCACATCACAGTCTTTTCATCAAGACACCGAAAAAAAGTAACATAAAGTACAAGATGTTTTATTCAATTATTTTATTGATTTTCTCACTCATGTATAAAAGGGGTCAAAAAATAATACAGGATTTTTTTTTCTTTCTTCTCTCTTTGGAGATCATTTCTATCTCCTTTTACCTCTTTTCTCACTGAAATCTTGTAATTCTGGGAATCTCGAAGGAGCTGCCTCCCTCTGACTTTTTATCTCCCAAGGTTTCCTCGAAAGACTCTCATCCATCTCTCTCTCTCTCTCTCTCTCTCTCTCTCTATTACTCTCTATGATGTGAGCTCTTTTATCAGGTTGTATACACACACGAACGATGCGAGACCCTTTGCCTCAAAAGAATTCAATATCCTGAAAAAAGTGGTGTGAGTATAGTTCATACAAAAACTCTACACAAAAGACACTTCTTATATGAAGAACACCCTCAGAGAACGATGCATTGTACTAGGTAGTTCATGACTCAACCAATCAACGAGTTGAGAGAACTAACTAGGAAAGAAATGGATGACATGAGGAAAGCTTCCCGAATCTATTCTCTATCCAAAATGTATACCAGATCATTGAGTTCGGTTACTCGTAGTCAGGAATTGCTGAGGATAGGCGCCACACCGCAACAAGAATTACTAGGACAGGAGGTACAAAACAAGAATAGTCGAGGCAAGAACCACATGCCCAGAACTTGTTTAGAGCTAAACTAAGAAGTGCTCTCGACCCAATCTTTGAATGAGAAAGATTAAGCATCGTTTATTTACATCATTTAGAATTAGAAGGACTTGAGTAGACTCAATTGGAGAAGGGAGAAGAAGAAAATGAAAGTTTTCTCATAACTACTACAAAGAAAAAGTAAGGAGAGAAAGGAGAAGGCAGAGACTAGCAGAAATCCCCTTCTCAAGGGAGATTTTGGAAGACGAGGCATCAAAGATGTTTATGCTTCTATCTCTAGAATCTTTCAAAGGGAAATCTAATCCCATCGACCACCAAACTTCTTTCAAATCAACTGCTTGTTTACTCAGGATGAACGCCATGTTGAAATATCATTTTCTTGCATTGAAAGAATAAGCTTTGCACTTGTTCAACCACCTACCAATAGGAGTATTTACTTTTGTACGTATTCAAGTAATTTTTCATGGCTCAATTCCCCAGTGCACAAAAATCTTCAAAAAGATCGCAAGCACTCCTGAAAATACAATAGGAACCCGCTGAGAGCTTGAGGAGATTTACCACTTATTTTCAATGATAAATATTGTATACCACTTACTTCATGTTTGCTAATGGTTTACCACTTATTTCCAATAGGAGCTCGCTGAGTGTTTGTTCAGTTTTGCGTTAGTCAAGTTCAGTCAAGAAACTTTAGAGGATTGCTTGAGGAAAATTTTGAGATAAGTATTTGTACTTCTGCTTAAGTTTTGTTTTTTTAAAATCAATTTTTAATATATATCATGTATTGTTTTGTTATCCCCATTAATTTTATATAGTTTTCTTTTCTTTCTCCTTGCAATAAGAAGTGATCATGTGTGGCGTTAGAATGTATTGAACATTTCTTTTATTCCAAAAATATGTGATGATATTTTCATCAGTTTTTTATTTACTTTGCAAATTGGTCATTTTTTATGCTAAAATCTGTTGCGAAACTATGATTTACCCAACTAGTGAGTATCACACTAAACCTTGGATGGAGGGGATGTCACGTCCAAGGGTTAGTGCAAATAGATGGGGAGATAAGTTTTGATGAACGTAGAATTGATGATTCTAGAGTGACAAGATAAAACCTTTTTCAATTTGGTCTTTATTTCAAAACTTGAGGCCTGATTCACCCTATAGAGAGGGCACAATGGTTAATTTGGAAGTGAGAGGCTAGAATCTACTCAGCACAACCATATCAATCAGGAACTTAACTTTAGATTAACTAATATTCTTTATGCACTCGAGAGATGTTAAAGAATAGGTATGCTCTTATTTGTCTCAAAACCTCATTTTCATCTTTAAGCATTTGATTCCTACACTGATTACAATCTCTTTGCAAGGGGAAAAATTTTTTATTATAAAATTTTGCATCTACTTTTAGCTTTGTATTTAGAAGTAGAAAACTTTAGTTTATACCTTTTTACAAACCGTTTGATAATATTCTCCTATAAATTTTGTTTACAGTTTGAGTAGAAATATTTCTAAGTTGACATAGAAATTCACTTATTCTCTGTGGGTTCAATATTGGAGTTTTTAAAGAAAGCTTTATATTACTTGAAACAATATGCATACTTGTGTAGTGCTCTTAGTGTGTAAGTCATTAATCAATTCTTTAACATATTTATTTTGCACAGTAGCTACTGAATATAAATTGGGTCAAGTTTTTTGCCACCTTTCAGAACATAAATAATTACATAATTGTAGGTCGGGTCAAGACGCAATCTTCAAATCTTGGCAAATAAAAGCAACATCTCTTTTAATTTTTGTCCTCTTTTCTTGAAACTTCAAGTCAATAAAAGGCTCCTTAGTCTCTAGTTTAGCAATAAGACCTCGCCTCTCTCTTCAGCTCGGTAAGATAATCATTTGGCATCTTTCGATCCCTTAAAGAAGAAAGAAGATTGATTGTGTGACTAGAGCTTTGTAGGACCCCCTCGGTCATATTAGAGGCCTTCTCCATAACTGGATGAATTTTTCCAACATCTTAGACATCATTGACAATAGAATCACCCATTTCGGATGGAAACTTGGTTTTCACTTTATTCATCTTGAGCTCTCTCTCTCTCACATTCTACTGTTGACGTCACTTTTGGGTGAAGGTTTTGAGGTCTTTTCTTTAATGACTAGGATCTAGCCTTAGGACTTTCCTAATGACTATCTTAACATCTTAGAAATGGTACCCTCCTTCTCCTTAGACATTTCAACTAAGTCTTTGTTCTCTATGTGGTTCTATATGTGATCAATAATCTTTAATACAAATATTAGAGATTACATAAGTGAACCCTGTGAGAATTCCTATAGGACCTTTGGACTATAGGAAAGTCTTGCACTATTCTACACATTTTTTTGAATTCAATACATTTCATTATCATTCATGATCATCATGATCATCATAAACATTGTATTTTCATATCACAATGTTACAATCATTACACCAATGGGGCTGACCAAAATTATTTGAACTCAGTTTCTCCTAAAATACCCCACTTGAATATTCTAATTTTTCAAAATTCCCCAAAACTGTCATTGAATCACAAAGTCCACTTCAAACCATTTTATATTATCATTTAGATCATTGAAACCAAAAAATTGCAAAAATAACAAATTTTCCCAAAATTTACCAAAATATCCCTAGAACCCCAAAATATCAAATTTTCCAAAATCTCTTAGAGTCACCAATAAGTTCTAAAAATCACGCCAAATCATTCCTTATGTCTTCCTGAGAATTTTGACTGTAATATTTTCATACTTCCGAACAACTTTTGGTACCTTAAAACCAAAATAACAAATACTTAAAAATGCTTTGGGGATCATACAACCTTCTTCATTGATCGAAAATGACCCCGGACATTATCGTTTGACTCCAAATTTCTTCTCGAACCACCTCGAGCCTTTAAATCAACCGTTTGACCACTTTGACTGAAATTTATCATATTACCAAAATACTCTTGGTGGCCCAAAATTTCTCAAAACCTCTGAAATCATTTCAAACACCCCGAAAACCAATTTTTGACTATCCATTGGGGCTAATTTGACCAAATTGAGTCATTTTGACCAAAATCCTAATTTGCCCCTAAGAGTTTAAATTCTCCAAATCACCCCAATTTTCCCCCCAATTGATATCAATTTTTCTCAATTTCAATTCTTAACTCAAATTCACTATGTTTTAATCTAATTGAAACCAATTTCAAACCCAATTCCAAACTCCAAATTCAAGTCCAAGTGAGTTGCCTCAAATTGATCTAAAGTCCAAAAATCCTCAAATTGATCTTCATGATCAATCAAATACCCCAATTTCAAATTTACCTCAAATTAAACATATCTAGATCCAATTTCAATCCATGCATGGCTTATCTCCCCCATCATTAAATCCATGCATGGCTTATCTCCCCCGATGGCCATAAGAGGTGGCCAAAATGAAAAGAAAAGAAAAAGAAGAGAAGAGGAGGAAGAGAGGAGACCTAACTTTCCATAGAGCCACAAAACCAACCAGCACCCTTGAGCAAAGTTGTGCTCCTTGACCTGAGGAACACAACCACCCTCACCGCCGCCGCCGAAAAACCTGTTTAAAGCTCACGAACACTTTGCAATTTTACACAGAAAAGTCTTTCAAAACTTGCCCAAATTGTTATGTTAGGCTCCTTAGGTCCTTAGGAGAACAAGTCAACCATTTTTCATATTCTTCTTGGTCGTTAGCATCTCCTCCAAGCGAAGTCGAGCCAACTCTGGCAAACTTCCAACCCGACGCTAGAATCACATCAAATCGACACCACAAGGACTTAGATAAGCTCAAGGAAGCCTACTTATTCAAACATAATTGACGACAAATCTCTTAGGCTCAGATATATCTCTTAAATTAAAACGATGATTCCGAATTATCCTTCATTCCAGATCAAAAAATAGATCACAAAACAACTAAGTATCTGTATGGATGTGATCTAATCTTCAAACTAAACAAAAAGAGCACAAGAATATGAAATTTTGTTGAGAATTGGCAGAAAACGAACTCCAGGAAATTCCAGCCATTGAAACCTTTTTACGTGCGTTGCTGGCACGAGGAGACGAACTGTAGCATTTTTTAATTAATTTTTTTTAATTCAAGAAATTTGATTTAACTTCAAAATTACATAACTTTTTGTTCAAAACTCAAAAAAAATAAACCGAAAGATGCTATGAACTCAGAAAAATGAGAAGAATTTTTTAAAATTGAAATCACAATTTTTATCAATTAAACATTTTTAAATTAATTTTTGAATTTCTAGAGTATTTAAATCGTAAAAATTAAAATATAAATGAGAAAAATATGAAATTTGTCAGAGATGTTAAATAGCTTGGAAACAATCTTGTCTGATTTTTCCAAGTTGTTTTGATTTCTTTATAGGGAGAATTTTTTTTTAATGAAATGGGTCATTTTAAATAATTAAGAAAAATAAAAAATGTAGAATTACCGAATCCCCCCTGATTTTGTTCTTTGATTATAAACATAGATTGAATATCTTAAAACCATGTTTAAAACCATATTAATAATCATAATTCACTAATTAAGGGAGTAGGTTTGAGTTAGGTTAAATCTAGTCTAGCCTATTTAGGGTTCATGTCGGTCTCCTAACATTAGTGGGTCTGATTTGAATTCTTTCCTTTAGGGCCCAATTCTTGGTTAGCCAACTTCGGGATTGGATTATTTAGCCACTAAACTTAACGTAAGTTAGCCCAAACCTTATGTTAGTTAACCCTAAACCAATATGATTACTTAACCTAAAACCTTAGGTTAGTTAACCCTAATCCATAGGATTAGCTAAGCCTAAGACCTAGGTTAGTTAACCCTAATCCATAGGATTAGCTAAGCCTAAATCCTAGGTTAATTAACCCTAAACCAATATGATTAGTTAACATAAGCCTTAGATTAATTTTAGGAATGAGCTAGCCTAAATCATAGGTTAGTTAACCCTAATCCATAGGATTAGCTAAGCCTAAGACCTAGGTTAGTTAACCCTAATCCATAGGATTAGCTAAGCCTAAACCCTAGGTTAGTTAGCCCTAAACCAATAGGATTAATTAACTTAAAACTTATGTTAGTTAACCCTAAAATAATAGAATTAGTTAACCTAAACCCTAGGTTAGTTAACCCCTATCCATAGGATTAGCTAAGCCTAAACCCTAGGTTAGTTAACCTTAAACCAATAGGATTAGTTAACCTAAACCTTAGGTTAGTTAACCCTAAACCAATATGATTAGTTAACCTAGGTTAGTTAACCTTAATCCATAAGATTAATTAAGTCTAAAACTAAGGTTAGTTAAACCTAAATCAACAGGATTAGGTAGCCTAAATCTTAGGTTATTTAACTCTAAACTAATAAGATGAGGTAACCTAAACCTTAGGTTAGTTAAGCATAAACCAATAGGATTAGTTAACCTAAATCTTAGGTTGGTTAACTCTAAACCAGTAAGATTAATTAATCAAACCTTAAGTTAGTTAACCCCAAAAAAATATGATTAGTTAAATTAAAACATAGGTTAGGTAACCACAAACCAATAGGATTAATTAATCTAAACATTTGTTTAGTTAACTCTAAACTAATAGGATTAGTTAACCTAAACCTTAGGCTAGTTAACCCTAATCAAACCCTAATCTTTAGGTAAAACAAACCTAAATCATAGCTTAGCCTTAAGCTAAACTTACCCTAAGCCTTAGGTCAAAACCTAACCCATAGGTTGAACATAAGAAATCATTTTTTAGGTGTAATCTTGTACCTAAGTTAAACTTAAACCCCTCGACTTAAACATCAATTAAGAAATAAAATAAAACACATTGGGATGGGTAAAATTTTCATAAAATATATTAAAACTTAAACTTAAACTAAATCAAATGTAACAAAGCTTTAAAGCATGGCTTTGAGGTTAAGTTAGCTTTAAAGTCGTTAACCTTACATAAATAATAACAAGTGAAAAAAAAACAACACAAATAAAACACTTAAAATCTGAAAACAAGATGTAAACAACCTAAAACAATTCAACCCTAAAATCGATAAAGTAATTCAAGAATTAATCAAATCTTAATCACAATGATCATATAACACAACTTGAACCCCTTTTTGTTCTAGTTTACAAAGATTCTTTGAACGATGCATTCTGTAGATGTTGACAATAATCTTCTAGTCCTGGTGGGCAGCCACCTTTTGAACTAAATAAACTAGGGCACCAGGTGACCCTGGACGACAAAACCATATACATCTTGACTGGGTTACCACTAATTAATTCATTAAATTTAATAATTAATCTAATATTTTTTATTTTCTTTATTTGTTGCCTTAAATTACAATGTATGTTCTTTTATTGCTTTTATCAAACAAGAATGCATGTGTCAAGGACAAATAATGAAGGAATAAAAGTTGTTAGATTAGGAAGAAAATAGAAATCATAATACTAGGGAACTACTTAACTTAAGTAAACTTAGCATTGTCCTAAGTTTGAACTATTCCTCCATTACCATTTAATTAATTCACTATAAAATTATTGAAACAAATAAAACTTTTAATAATAAGATTGGAGGACCTGAAGACATTTCAGTATGGAACTTGGAGCAGACTTTGTGGGCAGCTCATTTAAAACCCTTTCTTTAGTTTAAATAACAATCCTTAGGATTCCGATGCTGTCTTTTATGACATAAAACCTCTCTTTTTTTTAGGCTCCTGCATAGTCCCGACCCGATATGCAGCATGTCCTAAGTTGTTTTAGGATTCTGAGGTAGTCACTCAACGTAAAATCTCCTATCTTTCTAGGCTTTTTTTGTGTAAATCATCATTACACAAATCTAAGCTCTAATTAATAAAACTGGCAAGAGTTAACTTAAATTATTATCTTCCTAAACCCAACCAGACATTAAGATTGTTTAGGGGATTGCCAAGAACCTATTCTGGATCTTCAATCTCCCCTACTTTTCTTCCTTTGATTTTTAAAATAAAATCTTTCACCTTTGAACCAATCCCTATTAAAGATTTCAAAATCATGTTCGTTGAAAGCCCTTCCTTTTGAACTCATGAAAATAAAAGATTCCTGATTTTTATCGAGAGTTTTCTTAAGTGATCTGTTCGCTTAAGATATAATTAACTATAGGGGCTCGCCCTTATAGGGAACTTAAAAGATCCCAAAATTAAAATAAAACCTATTTGACTCCCATATCGAATAGGGGAATCTATCAGTAATCATGCAAAATTGTAGATCAAATGGAAGTGCTTTATTTCTATAGTTTATTTAATTGAGCTTATTATCAAGTAGTGTATTACCTTTAAGGTTGGTACATTACTCGTGGTTAGCTTGATTATTCAAACTGTAGGAATCAATGGGATCAATTTGATCCCATTTTCTTCAAATTAAAATACTTAATTTCTAAATACTATATTATGCTAAATTAAACCATATCCAGCCGTATGGCGACCGACACCTACCCCATAGACACTTCCAAAAGCAAAAAGTCATCATAGTAACTGATCCCGATATTTTTTATATGTAAGAAATTATGAAGTTGACACCACTACTTGAAGATTTTAATCCCCGATAATGACACCAAAAACTTGATCCCAAACACAATAAGATTTTAATTTTATTTTTAAATATTAGGGATTCTACGCAAGTATACGTATCATTATTAAGTAAAATAGGGCTTTCTAATTAAGCCCAGAATATCGATCCCACGGAGATCAAGGTTAATTACAGCGGTTTTCAAGAGAAGTTCTAGTCTAGAATAACATAACCTAGCTTGGGAGGTCGATAAAAGTTTGATTTTGATTATATCCTACAATTATCACTATAATAATAATTATACTCCTAAACTAAAATAATTAGTGAAAATTAGAAAGTGAGTTTGAAATATTAAAAGTACTCTTCCTCATGCAATGAAATTAGTGACATGTGTAAAAGTAAAACAAGTAGTGAGAGTGATTGTGACAAATAGGAGCAATTATATTTTTTACCCTATTGAGAGATGCTATAAAGAACATTAGTTAATCTAAAGTTTGAAAATTTCTAAAGACGGGCTAGGCAGGGAAGATACTAGCTCTCACTTTAGAGTTCCCTCTTATCCCTCCATCTGGAGGCTAACATCTCACATTAAAACCTAAAACAATATACCAAATTAAGGGGCTTTAGCCTGTCACTCTAAACTCCTCTAATTTTACACTCATTAAAGATTATTTCTCTATTTATTTGCACACAACCATATGGCTATATTCTCATCTATACAGTCTCATATGATTTTAATACAGTTGATTGAGACAACACCATCCCAGATCTTACTATTCTCACAACAGATTTTAATATGCAAGTTGAGATGAAGTTTATATGTGAATGAAGAACAAAGTAAAATCATCACAATATATTCTCACTCTACTCAATTCTATATCCTACACATGCTTACTAATTAATTATAAGAGGGAATAGTAAAGAAAACTATTCACTACACATAGAGAATTCAACAGAACTTTTCATTGAACAAGACTTTGAAACCATACAAACAAAGTACTAAATTCAAATCAAAATCTAATGAAAATACTTGTCTCTGATGTAAATCAAACTCTCCTTGTATAGAAAAAGCAATCTCCTTACAATCCTCTCTAAGAACAAAGTGAAAAGAAAAGAAGAAATTCTCACACTTTCTCTTTCTCTCTCACCTTGTCGCCCTACTTGGGGCTCACGCCCATGCCTTCTTCTTCTTATACAAGCATTATTCTCATCTTTAAATATATTCAAGAGTTCAAGAGTCATTTTAAAAGCATTTTAAAGCCTTATTTATAATTTCTCAAAAATTCTTAAGTGTCTCTTCAAAACTGTTCATATTCATTGAATCTTCCAAATGGTGCCTGAATTGCCTCTTCAAAACTCCTTACAATAGTCCCAATGTTTTTACTTAAAGTCCATTTTATCATTTCCAATGAATTCCCCAAGACACACAAGAAGCAACGCTTTAAAAATCGTACAAATTTGACGTATATTCTAGAAGATATGTTGAAAACTATCTTCTGTGCTTAAGCACCGATTCTGGGGCGCTTATGCGCCCTCCTCTCTGTCTGGTGGTGCCTAAGCACCATATTTGGGCTCTTAAGAGCTGGGCAGAGGCACTTAAGTGCTCGATTTCGGTCCCCGTGGCTCTAGTGTGCCCCGATTCGACCCGATTTGCTACATTTTGGTCCATTTTTGTTCCCTTTGCTCCAAGCACTCCAAATTCTTCAATTTGATGTACCTACAACTAAAGATACAAGAAAACATACCTTTAAAGTGCAATATCATCATAAAATATAGCATAAAAAATAATACATTTTTAGGCGTATCAGTAACTAGGGAGAAAAGCTTCAAATTAATAAGGATATATTACATTAGCTTCATTGGATAGAACATCATTGTTCCATTTTGAAATAATGTCACTAGAGACTTAGTCTTCAAGGGATATACCCCCCAACCACAACAAATTCTCAAGAATGTCATCCTGCAAGTATTTTGACCTTTGAACTCATTTATAAATCAACATTTAATCAATAAAAATTATTCATAAAGTATGACAGCAAAAAGAACAAAGAAATAAGTGTCAAAACTTTTCATAAAAAAAAAATCAGTAGCAGCCATGGCAAGATGCGTCTTTGGCCCTTCTAATACACTAGAAAGATGAGCCTCCATAGGCTCTTTCAAGTCAAGAGCACTTTACCAAATAAGAAAATCTCCAAATTAGGATTCTTTTTTTTTATCAAAATTTTCCTACAAAATACACCCTCAAATGGGCCATAAGAAACTATGTTCCACCTCAACTAGCTTACAAAAAAACACCATCATGAATTCTTCCTATAACATATTTACTTTCTACTCAGGCTCCTCTTAAAATTTAAACTAAAAATCTTCCTTCATCTTCAAATGAGTCTCATGCTCGCTACGAAAAAAAAGTTCCTCTAGATAGATGGGCAGCACCCTCATCTCATCGAGAAGAACTTTTATACTTGTTTATAGAGTATAATTTTTAAGTTTGAATAAATATCATAGTTAATACCCTTTATGACCTTTAACTTAGATGTTATACTTGTTTCTTGAAATAGTTTGAACACCATTAAAAGAAAATTACTCTTATACAAAATGTATCTGAACTCACTTCTTCATCCTAACTCACTTCCACAAAATATAGACACCCATATGAATAGAAATAAGGCCCTCAATAGACCTCACTAGACAAGATATGTAAATTAAAATTGACCCTTTCCACAAGAAGAGCTTAGGCAACTAAGGAAAGAGCATATTTCAATCATCGACATAAATCTAGAGACTACTCCCTGCTGAAGAAGCAGAGGGTTCCCCTAAATGAAGACCAATCCTGGAATGTTATTGATAAATAAGAAATATAAGTCTTCACAAAACAAACTAATGAGCCTTCAAGGATAAAAGGATTTATTCCCAAGTTAAGCCTCATCCTCACCTAAAAGGTCTCAAAAAAGTAAAAAGGATCTTCATTCTCTTAGTCATCTCACAGAAATTTGATCGAAGAGATGAGAGAACCAAGATATAATATGTATACACAAATACGAGTATATTAATTTTTTTGCTAAATTTCTTTTACTTAATCAAGCCCACCTGTTAGTATGAATGAATTGAGCCCACCAACCAAAGTGACTGCATCGAGTTTACCTAGCTCTTTATACTGGTGCATGAGCACTATTTTAGCCATTTTGAATTTGTTTCATCTCCTTTGCTCCCAAAAAAATCTAATCACCTTTACAATGCATATATAACCACAAATATTTTGGAGAAAAAAAACAAATGCATAAATAATGATAAAAATATCATAAAATGAGCATGCATATTTGATACATATCATCAATCTCACTTAGAGAAGGAAAGGAAGAAAAAAAAGATTAAAAATGGATAAAAACCAAGAAAAATCAGTAAAAGAGTAGCTATGAAAATATTCATATAAAAAATTATCATAATTTAAATCAAAGAAGAGAGATCCAAAAGAAATCATATCATAATTAATTCAATAGATATACGATAAATATCCTATAAAAATACCTTCGTAACCAAACTAGAATACAAAATCAAATTCATTTTATTCTAAATTCAAAGTGACCTTGCATACATTTAAAGGAATACTTAAGAAAACTCATGATAAAATGTGTTATGTTTGCTCAATAAGTCTTAAAAAATATTGGTAGCCAAGAAGACTTTTAGTAGTATGTGTAGGAGAAACCTTTTATCATAAGGGCAAAACTTGACCACCAACAAAGGGTGAATCACTATAACCTGACAGATATTCGTCACATGCCCAAAAAGGTCAATGGAACACTCCCACAAAGACTCAAAAAATGAATTGAATAAGCCTAAAATAGGTATATCAACAGGTCGGTTGTAGAAAACCTAGAAAGTTGGAGATAACCTGGTCAGGGCTCTGAGACCCTATATCTACTAAGTTGTGAAGGTAATCTACCCAATTCGGTTGGGCATTACTTCATCAAAACCACTAAGTTGCATCATTCGAAGTGATCCTGTAGACCCAAAGCAAAAAAAATAAATAAACATCTAAGCTCACATGACTATATTTGGACAAAAAAAGGGTAGAATAGGGATTATGCTTGCCAAGGGTATAGACAAAAACCTATGAAGAAAGTTAAACTTTTGTAGAAAAGAATTTATCCTAAAGATCATATAAGTGACATTAATCCAAACAAACCATAAGCATAAGAAGGAGCGAACATAAAGTAAACACTTAATAAATAATAAAATGGGCCGAGTGTTGCTGGGTTGACAATATATCCCAAAAAAGTAAAAAGGCAGTCAGGCTATGTTTAAATATGTCAAATCCTAAATCTATAAAATAAATATACAATCCAGAATTAATGTGTGAGGCATGACCAAGAAACTCCTAGTCCTCTTCATATGATTCCACATATCATATGCCTTGAGAACGCATGCTTGTACTTATTTATAGTACAAACTCTTATAAACTCTAAATTACATAAAAAAAGTCAAAAAGAAAGTCTCAACCTGTAACATAGAGGTTAACATTGGTTATTTCATGCAAGAAAAATGAACCAAGCCTAATAAGAGGAGAGCTAAGCAACACCTACAAAAAACCCACAAGTTAACAAGATTATTATTAGATCCTCCATGTTAGTATATCCTTTGAAAGTCTCAAGATATCCTTCGGCATGACTCAAAGGATATCTTACACACCTCACGTAGGTGGTTATTATAAGGGATAAAATAAAAGAAAACTAAACTACATTTAATCATGCCAACCACAACATGAGTGATGGAAATTCTTTTGATTAGTTAAATAAGGAACCACCACCAATGCAGAAAGGTGCACCAATGGTTCAAGATAAAAATCCCAAGATGCCTAGTCTTCAAATCCTGGTTCAGGATAAAAATCCCAATGTAGAAAGGTGCACCAATGGTTTAGAGAAATAAAATTTGATGAGGAGAGTGCAGCCAGAACGAGGGACATCACCCATATAGAAGGGTGTAGTAAAGGCCCATGGGTAGAAACTTATGAGTCCACCTGATCTATGAAGGCTAGAAGGCTCATATGATTCAGTAGAAACCAAACCTAATTGATTTCCAAAAATATCCCACATTCGCTGCATTACATGAAGCGGGAATCAACTACACATGGTGAAACAAATAGGTAGCTCAAAAAGCTCCTAGGGTTATTATGTTGAAAGCCAACATTGAAGCTCTAGCAGAAAAGTGACTCCTTGGTTTTGAAAAAAGAAAGGAAGAGTGGGGTTGTGACTTTAAGAATAACGACACAACCAAGCACTAATTTCTGGCATCGTGAGGTTGGAAAGAAACACAAGGAGTGAGTTGAGAGAAACCTAGGCAGCCTCTTATCATCATGAAGGCATTGATGTTCGGCTGCCGAGGGTGTGAACTGATGGTCAAGTGTCGAGACATGGAGCTAGAGCATTTCATGCCCAAAAAAGGGAAATGTTGTTGTGATGCCCAACGAATGATGACATATTACCAACTAAAAATAAAGCTTAAGCTTAAAAAAAGCACTCAAAAATGAGTAAAACATAGAGGAGATGCAGGATCCTATCTTAAGTTTTATCTAATAAAATCTTATATTAGATTTTATAAACAAAAATCGAGAGCTTTTAAAAAAAAAGAACATGTGAGGATCAAAGAATTTCTTTACCTATAAAAATTTTGATGATGAATCCCACTTTCTAGAATAACTCCAGTAGCTCCTCCAGCCAAGGAAATCACGACCTCTAGAAATGAAAACTTCATAAGAGCAAGAAGTCTTGAAAATAAGGTGTGGAGGGAAGCTCGCGCATTAAAACCCTAAGGAGAAGACTCACCACCCAAAATGAGAAAATGATTCTTAGTTTACACCTTTAGGCTACCCCGTTTAAAGGAAAAAATTAGGTTTTGGAGCCATGGCATAGCGACGCTGCTAATGTGGCAAGTGTGAGGACAGTTTGCATGGATCTATGAGTTAACTTGAGTTGGGTGAAAAAACTCAAGCATTGCAGTGCTGAAATGGATGTCTAGACACTACTGACATGGCATATACATCCCCGTCCAATAAAAAACAACCATCGGGATCATAAAATTTGACTTACAGCGTTGTGGCTCTATAACTTTGTGCCATGGTGCCACCACGTGACATTGTTGGACAAATCATACAAAAAAGGAAAGAGAACTTTTTTGAACTAGTGTCTAGGTTCCAAAAATGGCGCCCTGATCCTAGACCGAAAATCTTCAAATTTGCATGTTAACGGAAAGATGAGAGGAGATGAATCCCATGACATTTGAATATAATATGAAATAAAAAACACATTAAAAGTAACACCAACATCTAGTCTTGATCAAACTATGAACTGCTTCAACATTGATTTTGGCCAAAGTCTTGGCTTCTATCCACTTTGACAGGTAACCAATCATTATGATAATGATTTTTTATTATCCTTTACCTAGAGGAAAGGTACCAAAAAATATTTATTTTCTATATCGCAAACAATCAAATACTGGAAATCAATTGAAGATTGTGGGATAGTTGTAACAACAAGAGAGAAAACTTTTTGCATTTTTCGCATGTTTGTGTGAATTATTTTATGTCCTTATTTAGGATTGGTCAGTAATATCCTTGTAGTAAAAGTTGATTGGTCAAGTTTCTTCCTCTTGAATGGCTACCACATTCACCAAAATGAAGTTGTTGCAGGATTACAACTGTTTCATCTTCATTGACATATTTTAACACGATTGTAATTACTTATTTTTTGAATAACTTGCCATCAATAATTAGGTATCACACATCTTTACATTTAAACTTTTGAGGTTTTGTAACTCTCAGTTGGATTGTACTTATGGTCTGGCATTTCTTTATGAGGTTGTCTCAGCTTGTAGCATGTTTTGGCTCGACATTAAAAAATTTGGTTCCTTCAATGAGAAGTTGTTCAGATCATGTGACGTATGTGTTATGAATTCTTGCCTTTTTGAAAAGAGGTATATGAACTATTACTTTTCTCTGGAGCAATTTTCGATCAAAAATATTCAATTTTTAAAATTTTAGCTTTAGAATTCGCCAAATATTTATGTAACGTGTCATCTCATACTTCATAGATGTTGTTTACTTGTATAATTACCAGCTGGGATTTTGACTTGATGAGGAGGTGTCTCACTCTAATTTTTGAAAAAGTTCTTAACCTGCAATCAATGCCTCATTTTCAGCTTGATTGTTAGTATCATTGAAGTTGAGTTGAATAACTGTAGGATATGAGTCCTTGAGGGCTCTATAAAACTATCATACTCTTTTCCTCTTTTGTGCTTGAAGCTACATCTATGTAAAGATTCCAGAGTTTATTCGTGATGCTAATTTCATTGTTAGTCAAGTCTCCTTAGACATGTGCTAAGAATTTAATGAACACTTCGACTTTGATCGCTGTCCTAAGTAAATATGAAATATTTAATTTGTTCAAATTGAATGATCACTTCAAAAATCTTCCCAAATGTTTGGGTCAGGATAACACCAATTTGAGTGGGTGATTAGTGAATACGTTCACCACGTGAGCTTGAAAGTGAGGAAGTTGTTTTCTTAATCAAATGATAAGTACCAATCTAATTTTTTTCATGACTGTGTACATCAATCCAGCTCCACATAATACTTTACTTACATAACTGACGAGAAATTATTATTTATTTTCTTTATAGATTAGGATAGAGTTGGTTACTTGTTGCTTTAACTCCTAATTAAACGAATACTAATTTTTCTTGTTTAGGACTTTGTAATAAAGTAGGTGTAGATAATGATGGTTTTAATTGCTTGAATTTTAGGTCACATTATTTCATTTAAGCAAAATGAGTGGAATTATTCATGATCTTGAAGAGGACCGAACATCGATCACTCAATTTTGAAAGAATCATATTCAAGCTTGTTATGTGACCAATTAAAATTTGCAGCTCTTTGGGATTCCTGAGTGTAGACACATTGAATATGGTTTTATTTTTTTCAGAATTTATTTTTATCCCTTTTGGGGGGATTAGATAACTAAAGAATTTTTTTGAACTCACTCCAAAAGTGCATTTGAGGAGGTTTTGCTTAAGATTGAACCACCACAATGTTTTAAAATTTTCTTTATGTTTTTTATATGTTATTTAAGTGATTTTCTTTTAAAATGAAGATCATCGATATACACCTCAATATTCTTTTATTTATGATTTTAAAATATAATTTCATAATATGTTAGTAAATAACCTCAATATTTTTTAATCAAACGAGCATTATGTTTTAACAAAAAAAAAAACTTTCTCCAATAAAGAAGTTTATTTTTTAGCATCTACAACATTCATCTTGATCTAATGATATTCTAAGAATGTATCCAAGAAGCTCATAACTTAATGTCTCATGGTTGAATTTACTACTGCATTGATCTGTGGCAATATAAGGGGTGATTATCCCTTGGGCAAGCCGAATTCAAGTAGGTGAAGTCCATGCGCATCTTTCACTTATTTTTTATCTTGCAAACTATCACCATTTTTTCTAGCCGGTTTGGATATTATGCTTCGTGGATGAAGTTTATGTCAGTAAAGGGATGAATTTTGTGTCAAAGTGTTCTTGAACAACATGTCGGATTGATTCATCAAAGGTGTTTGATAGATTTTGCATTTTTTGTTTGATCGGTCTTGTGTTAAAATTGATGTTGAATCTATGACAAGGGATGTTGATATCAACTCATTCATTTCATTCGTAGTCCAGAAGAATACATTTTGGTGATCCCTCAGGGTTGAGATCAGTTGTTAGGTTATAATTGATCTGGAATGTTCTCTTGCATTCCTCCTTAGAGAAATGTACTCACTCGGTTGTATCAATAGTCTTCAAGTTGGTGCCTTTATTTGCATCTTGTTTGAAGACATTCTCTTTTGCATTTTCCATAGTTTGTGGGTGACATTTTTGAGATTGGACCATATCTCCTTAAATAGTGATGATTTCTCCTATTCCAAGCAATTTGACAGCTACATGATAGGTGAAAGTTACCACTTTGAACTTATTAAGTATGGTTCTATCAAAGATGGCTTTTTAAGTAATCACAACATCAATTATTATGAAATTCTCCATGATTTTATATTGCTTATCGCTTTCTCACCGAGTTACTAACAGGGATATGACTACGCGGGTTTTATTTCTCTCACTGGAAAATCCATACAGTGGTCCAAAAGTATGTGACTATTGAGTGTTCGTCATATTCATCTTCTAAAACAAAATTTTAAAGAAGATGTTGATGGAACTCTCTGTATGAATTAGAATGCTTCTAATTTTGTGATTGCCTATCACCACAGATAAAATGCTAGCATCATTGAAAGGATTCTAATTGTCGGGTAGGTCACTCATGAAGCTCATTGATAGATGAAACGGGGTAGGCACTTTAGTCAGATTGGTGGAATGGATGTCTCAGGCTTCTAACTACTTCAAGCTTGGATGCGGTAAGGCCTTAAGTCCATTCCTACAAAAAATGGCGGGTAAGACTCCGACGATATGTATGATTATGACAGGGACCAATTTGCTTAAAGCACCTTCAGTAGGTGCTTTTTTCTTTCTTTTGAGTGTTAGCCTCCAGCCCAATGAAATCTTTAAACTTTTTTGCTCAGATTAAGTCTTTGAGCAATCTTTAAAGATGATGACATTGTTAAGTGTCATGCACGTGATCATGATGATAAGTTCAATGGCTCTTGGGATTACATTTGAACTCTCTCGACTTTCATCAATGGTAGTATTTTAAGGAATTCTTTATTTTAGATGGCCTCTATGATTGCAGTCCTTGAGACTCAACAAAGAGGCTTTTATGTTGAAGGACATAGGTACATCACGCTTCCTCTCCATTCACCTAGTGATTAGTTTTCTGTCAGGTTTCTCTAGTTACTTTTAATGAGGATGTCTTTCAAGAACACTTCGATGGTCTCTTTGTATGAATTGGTTTCTGGACCCCCAGTGCTTGCAAAAAGTTATTCTCTGGAGTATGTCATCTGGCTCTTTAGTTTTAAAGAGACTCCAGAAAGAGTTGTATTGGTCAACTAAAATTTGACACCAACTAGTTGTAATTGTTTAGCCATTTTTTTTGGATTTGCAGGCTAAGTACATATCAGAATGGGCCATCATGTATACTCTAAGTGAGTGTCATATGAGCAATGAAAGACATGATATTTAATATCTAACATCTCCAACTAGAATCGAATAATAAAGCTCCTCAAGCTTTAGGATGGAGCTTTTTCG
Source organism: Phalaenopsis hybrid cultivar (assembly GCA_002079205.1). Classification (NCBI taxonomy): domain Eukaryota; kingdom Viridiplantae; phylum Streptophyta; class Magnoliopsida; order Asparagales; family Orchidaceae; genus Phalaenopsis; species Phalaenopsis hybrid cultivar. Next base: position 88,921 of record JXCR01147896.1, on the reverse strand, counting down.
GATCTTCAGTAACGCTTGTGAACTTCTCTTTAGCTTCTGAGCACCAACAAATTGAGCTATGAACATTTTCTTTACTTGTCAAAGGAAGTAATAACTTCTACCAGCAAGTTACTGAACCATTATAGAGCTAACTCTTTGAGTGTCATAAGAGCAAATGACATTTTAGGGTGTCATTTATCACAATAAATATACTTTTGATTCAAAAGATGTTTTGTGACTTGTGAGATCTGTCATTCCTTTATAGGAGTCTAAGGAAGGGATTATGAACTTCCTAGGTGGCTCAGCTTCAATAATTTCCATTGAGAAAGTATTCTCCATCGACCTTTTTCTTCTTTTCCTCCTTCTCTCTTTGTCTTTGAAAGTATCAAAAGTATTCTCTCTAGGACGTATGATTCATCCTCTACATCCTCTTTCTTTTCTACTGTCGCAACTAGAGTTGTCCTTGCCCAATTTCACTATAGTTCTTCTCTTGGAGTGGATTCCTGGTGGTTTTCTTCTTCATGTTATCAATCATGATGATCATGTATGACTTCTCGAACGATATCTGGAACGAGTCTCAATACCTCTTGCCTTACTTTTTCTAAAATCTTCTACATTTTCTCTCATAATTCATTCATATGTTTTAACACAAATTTCCCTTCGTTCTCCTTTATCTTAAAGATCATCTTACTAGATCAGAATATGAGATTATCACTCACCGCACCTTTGAGGATGTTGAATTCTTTTTAGGACGTATGGTCCCGTAATGTTTATGGGTTTATAAAATCTGGGAGAGACCGTATAAAGGAGGTAGAAGGGAGGTGAGAATCTTAAAGTGTGTGTTGTTCTTGCTGGTGATGAGAAATGAAAGAGAGAAGAGAGAGCACGCCTTCCCTCCTTTTTTTTCCTATTTATATCTCCTAGAATGTACTTGTCCTCGTAGGGCTCGAAATAATATGCAAATGCTATGTTGTTGGCTATGTTGTATGGAGTATGTTAAGACTCACTGTTATAGGTTCTTAGGTGTGGATATTATGCAATTAATAAATAGACATGAACTGTGATGGAATAGAGTTTTCCTTCCTCCTGTCATGAAGGATTGCTTAAGGAAATTGATGACATAACTTGATGGATGTAGGCTAGCTCGGTTGGGGAGCTCAAGATATGGGGGCGAGCTCGATATAATAGCTCGAGGAATGTGGGCAAACTTGATCGGAGAGAAGCTCTCTTGAATACTCAGCATTGGCGAGTTTGGTTGAAGGAGCATGCATGATTACTTACATGCTTGGCAGATGAGACCGCCAAACCCTTCTAGGAGGCAAGCCTAATCGTTGTCACCTCCAAGGGCATGACTAGCGTGTATAATTGGTCTGATCAAGATTAATTAGCTTCAAATGCATGATGAGTGCTTGATTCATTAGGCAAAAAGACTCATTTAGTAGTCCAACTTTTCTGTTGCTTTAAAAATTAAATTTTTTTTATATATTATAATAAAAGATAGTTAGAAAAGTTTTAGTCAATATAAATCTTGATCACTAATTCAAATTCAAATTACTTACCATTTATAAAATAATTTAAAAGTTGCATTAAAAAATGTAATGCCATGAACCAATTCATTCTTAGGAAGGAATTCACACACAAAATTTACAAACTAAGAAGAGAGAGAGAGAGAGAGAGGAACAAACTTCCACCTTCTATTTTATTACTATTTTTTATATATTATATACGCTAAATATCCTCATTTACCCATTAACATATAATTCACTTTTAATTTTTGCAGCGCATATAAATTGAATACAATATTTTTTGCATCATGCACTTCAACGCACACTTCCAATTTGCCTAGGCCAATATGGTCATGCATGTTCATTGAACCTGGACGCCTTCATCTTAGGTTCAATGTACATGGACTTAATATTACCCTTATAGGCTAAAATGGGCTATATGCCAGCCCAAATTGTGTATTTTACCACGTGTCTGCTACTGGGCCAGCTTCTGCCAACGTAGGCGAGCCCACACAGGCTCCACAGGGTATATCCTCACGAACTTTTTTTTTCCCCCCATTATTTCAATTAATTTAGTGATAAAATAACCATTGGGAGGCATCTCACCAACGAATGTTCCCTTATTCCTCTTGTTGTATATAATTAGTTTTGTTTATATAGAAAACATATTTTATAGGTTTATGTGATATCATAATTTAAGCATTTAAAACATAATATTTGATATCATAATATATGGAAATGTTTTTTATCCAAAAAATAAGGCTTTTATAAAAAGATAAAATGGTATATTAAAATTTCTTATTTTGCCAATTTACAATTTATTCAATTTTAAAGTATCTTTATTTTATAAATAAAACTAATTTTTATACAAGAAAATATGTCAACATAAATTAGAATGGAATTTCAATATATATTTTCACATAAAATTAAATATAAATTATTTTAAAAAATAAAATATCTACGTGCATTTAGAATTCGAGAAATATTTACGTAAGACGTACGTAGACCTGAGTGAGTCTGTTAGGTTACAGAGAGGTTATTGAGAGTTATATTTGTGTTATATCTCTCTTAACCTCCGTGTAACCTACCTGTAATTAGTAAGTTTCACGCTTAAGTTTCCATATATTTGTAGGTTACAGGAGGTATAACGCGGATAAAATCCTCAATATCCTCTCTGTAACCTAACTGATGTACGCAGCGCTNAAACTAATTTTTATACAAGAAAATATGTCAACATAAATTAGAATGGAATTTCAATATATATTTTCACATAAAGTTAAATATAAATTATTTTAAAAATAAAATATCTACGTGCATTTAGAATTCGAGAAATATTTATGTATGTAAGATGTACGCAGAGCTGAGTGCGCTGTTAGGTTACAGAGAGGGTGTTAGGAGTTATATTCGTGTTATACTCTCATATAACCTCCATGTAACGTACTTGTAACTAGTAAGTTACACGCTTATATTTTCATATATTTTTAGGTTACAAGGAGGTTACAGAGGGTATAACGCAGATATAACCATCAATATCCTCTCTGTAACTTAACTGATGTATGCAGCGTTGCGTACGTGTTACATACGAAAAAGCGCTTCTCATTCCATTAAAAAAAAAAAACTTTATTAATTTATGTTGTCTTCTTCCCTATGCAAAAATGATGACATTCTGAACACTGCATGTTAACACTTTTTCCATCTACCGCACCCATAAAATCCAACTCCGCCNATTTCTTATTTTGCCAATTTACAATTTATTCAATTTTAAAGTATCTTTATTTTATAAATAAAACTAATTATTAAAATAAAATAATATGTCAACATAAATTAGAATGGAATTTCAATATATATTTTCACATAAAATTAAATATAAATTATTTTAAAAATAAAATATCTACGTGCATTTAGAATTAGAGAAATATTTACGTAAGACGTACGTAGAGCTGAGTGAGTCTGTTAGGTTACAGAGAGGGTATTGAGAGTTATATTCGTGTTATACCTCTCTTAACCTCCATGTAACCTACCTGTAACTAGTAAGTTCAACGCTTAAGTTTTCATATATTTGTAGGTTACAGGAGGTATAACGCGGATATAACCCTCAATATCCTCCATGTAACCTAACTGATGTATGCAGCGCTGCGTACGAAAAAACGCTTGTCATTCCATTTAAATAAAAAATAATAAAAAAAAAACTTCACTGATTTCTGTTGTCTTCTTCCCTCTGCAAAAATGATGACATTCTGAACACTACATGTTAACACTTTTTCAATCTTCCGCACCCATTAAATCCCACTCCGCCTTATAAAATCATAACCATCTCCCCCTTCCTAATCGCTCTCTCTACCTCCTACCGGCGGCAAGCCAGTAACCTGCAAATGGCCGTATTCATAAGGACGAAGGGGGTAACCGATCCCCTAGACGAGCGAGTTCGCGCGTGCCTCCGCGGCGTTCCTACCGGCTATGCCAGTAGCGGTAGCGAGCATGACGGAGTCGTCTCCGAAGTCTGCCATTCCTGCTTCTCTGACCTCATTCTGGACTTCCTTGAACCAGAGTATACCGGCGATGAACTCGATAAAGCCGAATCCGGCGAAGATCCAAATTTAGATGACGAGGCCGCCATTGAAAGAGCATCCGAACAATCAAAAAAGCTCCGCCAACTTTTAGATCCGTCATTGGAGTCCAATTCTTTCCGCTCTCGGCTTAAATCGGAGGTGGAGTCGGCGATTCGGCTAACCGGATCGGCAATCCGGCGTGCGGTAATGGGGCATTTAAGGGAAAAGGGTTTCGATGCTGGGATCTGCAAGGCGCGGTGGGATAGCGCCGGCGGATTAATGGCGGGGAGCTATGAGTATATCGATGTTATTGATGCGGGTGCTGCAGAGGAAGGCGATCANCGCTCTTTTAGTGTCAACGGTGGAAAGAGAAAAATTTATGTATGTAAGACGTTTGCAGAGCTGCGCACATTGAGGTGTGAGAGATTATTTGGGGGTTATAGATAGGTTGCAGAGATGTTACAGGGGGGTATAACGTGGATATAACCCCCCAATACTCTCTGAATAACCTCCGATGTACGCAGCTCTACAAACGTCTTACGTACACAAATTTTTTCTCCAATGAAAAACTGTTTTTTGGTTCAGTTTTCTTTCTACATGCAGTTTAAATTTCAGTTGTTTTTCAATTAAATAATGCTTGAAAATCACAAACCATTGCCGCATTTAGTCACTTTCTCTTTCAAAAGTTACGAGGTTGTAATTTAAGGAAAAATTATGTCCGAACTCCAAACGTAGCTTTATGTGTGGACTTCAATAATATGCCGCCACATATGCTATACATCCTGAAGGTTATTTAGGGGTTATTGAAGTGAAACAACGGAGATTATTTTAGGGTTAATTCAGGGTTATTGCTGATTCTAATTTCACTTTAATGTTTTTTAGGTGAATCCGATATAAAACACATGATGATATATTATTGAGAGTCCGCACGTAGAAGTACGTCCGGAGTCCAGACAAAAAACTTTTTCGTAATTTTGTGCACATACCAATTGTCATTGTATCACGATTTTGCTTTAAACCAAATTTGCTGTTTTTTATCTATTTGTTTGCTCAGAAAGCTCAAACTCTTAAGCCGTCATAATGGTTCCTGATATCAATTTGTGAGATATTTTGCAGCATCTGGCCTGAGGGCTTGAAATTTTATGCGACGAGCGGACGGTAGGATAGTGAAGTTAATACTTTTTATAAATTTACATATATACAGACATATTTTGTGTAGTTATATATCTAACACCCAAAATTTGATATTTATATTTATATTTTGTTGTCATAAATTTATTCATGCAAAGGAGCATCAGTGATGATGATATTGCTCATATGATATTAAAGCTTTGAGTGATATGCATGTAAATATGAATATTTAAGTATTGGGTGTGTTCATACATAAAAATTGTGGTATGTATCTAAATGACCATAGTTTATTTTTATTTTTATTTTTTATTACAAAATAAATTGGTGTAAAATAAATTATAGTTTGCTAATTAATTGTGCATACTTAATAAACTAGATAGCATTAGAATATAAATAATATTATTTTATTTATATCTTATTATTTATAATTGTCACAAAAGTACTGTCCAAAATTTATACAAATAAAAGTTTATTAATATANTATTTTTATTTTTTATTACAAAATAAATTGGTGTAAAATAAATTATAGTTTGCTAATTAATTGTGCATACTTGATAAACTAGATAGCATTAGAATATAAATAATATTATTTTATTTATATCTTATTATTAATAATTGTCACAAAAGTACCGTCCAAAATTTATACAAATAAAGGTTTATTAATATCAAAATTTCTTTTTTAATATACGTGCTTGAATATTTTAGCAAATATCATGAGGAGGTGAACATCATCATATTCAACATGCACATGCAAGCATTCTATATAGCCTGCGTTATTCATATATCGATAACATTCAATTTAATATAATCTATTTATTTTAAAATAATATGTGATATTAAGTATTGTTAAAAATATGTAATATTAACTGCAATATGACCAATAAATAAAAGACTATATACTACTAGAATAACATTGTGCAATGAAATTAGTTTGAAAGAGACATAACATAATCATATATTAAAAATATACCGAAGTTCATTTACGACGTCAATCTGGCAANTCGATAACATTCAATTTAATATAATCTATTTATTTTAAAATAATATGTGATATTAAGTATTGTTAAAAATATACCGAAGTTCATTTACGACGTCAATCTGGCAGGCACCATTGCATTGATTCCTACAAATAAAGCTTAAAATAAGATATACATCTATGAATTTAAAATCATTTAATTTATTATTTTTACAAAAATTAATATTTGATTTATCTCAGCTTTCTTATGGTCATTTTTTAAAATTTATTCTATTTTTCTTAATAATATTTATTAGTTATTAAAGTTAGCTGAATTGATAATATAATAAAATTAGCTGAATTTATTAATAACTTATTCCAATTTAATAAAACTGAATGGAGTTTATTATTATTATTATTACTGCTATTATTATTATTATTATTTGTATATACAAATACGAGTATACATAAATTTTCGTTAAATTTCTCTTACCAAATCGAGCACATCCGTCCAAGTGGCTAAATCGAGCCCACTCAATAAGTGACTGGATCGAACCTACCCGGCGAAGTGGCTCAATCGAGCCTGCTTGATGATCTGATAATCTCTAATTAACGATGTCATTCAACACTTGATACTCAATCTTTTCAGCCAGGTACCACGGATGTCTGTTGTACATGAAATACCTGATGTCCACATCACAGTCTTTTCATCAAGAGACCGAAAAAAGGCAACGTAAAGTAAAAGATGNTTTCGTTAAATTTCTCTTACCAAATCGAGCACATCCGTCCAAGTGGCTAAATCGAGCCCACTCAATAAGTGATTGGATCGGACCTACCCGGCGAAGTGGCTCAATCGAGCCTGCTTGATGATTCGATAATCTCTAATTAACGATGTCATTCAACACTTGATACTCAATCTTTTCAGCCAGGTACCACGGATGTCTGTTGTACATGAAATACCTGATGTCCACATCACAGTCTTTTCATCAAGAGACCGAAAAAAGGCAACGTAAAGTAAAAGATGTTATATTCAATTATTTTATTAATTTTCTCCCTCAAATATAAAAGAGGTCAGAAAATAATAGAGGATTTTTTTTTTCTTTCTTCTCTCTTTGGAGATCATTTTCTATCTCATTTTTCATCTTTTCTCTATGAAATCTTGTAATTCTGGGAACCTCGAAGGAGCTACCTCCCTCCAAATTTTTATCTCCCAAGGTTTCCTCAAAAGACTCATCCATCTCTCTCTCTCTATTACTCTCTCTATGATATGAGCTCTTTTATCAGGTTGTATATACACACGAACGATGCGAGACCGTTTGCCTCAAAAGAATTCAATATCCTGAAAAAAGTGGTGTGAGTATAGTTCATACAAAAACTCTACACAAAAGACCCTTCTTATATGAAGAACACCCTCAGAGAATGATGCATTGTGCTAGGTAGTTCGTGACTCAAACAATCAATGAGTTGAGAGAACTAACTAGGAAAGAAATGGATGACATGAGGAAAGCTTCCCGAATCTATTCTCTATCCAAAATGTATACCATATCATTGAGTTCAGTTACTTGTAGTTAGGAATTGTTGAGGAAAGGCACCCACCGCAACAAGAATTACTAGGACAAGAGGTACAATACAAGAATAGCCGAGGCAAGAACCACATGCCCATAACTTGCCTAGAGCTAAAGTAAGAAGTGCTCTCAACCCAATCTTTGAATGAGAAAGATTAAGCATCATTTATTTCCATCATTTAGAATTAGAAGGACTTGAGTAGATTCAATTAGAGAAGGGAGAAGAAGAAAATGAAAGTTTTCTCTTAACTACCACAAAGAAAAAGTAAGGAGAGAAAGGAGAAGGCAAAGACTAGCAGAAATCCCCTTCTCAAAGGAGATTTTGGAAGACGAGGCATCAAAGATGTTTATGGTTCTATCTCTAAAAAATTTCAAAGGGAAATCTGATCCCATCGACCACCAGACTTCCTTCAAATCAACTGCCTGTTTACTCAGGATAAACACCATGCTGAAATATATATTTTTTGCATTGAAAGAATAAGCTTTGCACTGGTTCAACCACCTACCAATAGGAGCATTTACTTTTTTGTGTATTCAAGTAATTGTTCATGGCTCAATTCCCCAGTGCACAAAAATCTTCAGAAAGATCGCAAGCACTCCTGAAAATACAATAGGAGCCCGCTGAGAGCTTGAGGAGATTTACCACTTATTTTCAATGATACATTTTGTATACCACTTATTGCATGTTTGCTCATGGTTTACCACTTATTTCCAATAGGAGCCCGCTGAGTGTTTGTT
>JXCR01147896.1:44148-78887 GCA_002079205.1 Phalaenopsis hybrid cultivar | reverse complement strand
CGCCGATGGCGAGATCGACGATTATGCCTACTCAAGCTTTGGATAAGACCAAATTTTGAAGGGATGCTTAGACAACTCTTGGGAAAGCTCATCCACAACTTTAAAAGAATATTTTGGTCGAAAATTGAGAGAGTCTAAAGGCCCTGGAGGTTAGAGAGGTTCCCATTAGTGTGTAACAATTGTGAGGATTTCTTCAAGAAATTGTAAGAGTGGAGGGAAAGGGAGAGATTTCTTCCTCATTGCTACTTCAAAGAGGAATTTTGTGTGATGTAAAGAAAGGAAGAGATTCAGAGGAACTTCGAGGAGTGTTCTTGGGGAGAATNACAATAGGAGCCCGCTGAGAGCTTGAGGAGATTTACCACTTATTTTCAATGATACATTTTGTATACCACTTATTGCATGTTTGCTCATGGTTTACCACTTATTTCCAATAGGAGCCCGCTGAGTGTTTGTTTAGTCTTGTGTTAGTCAAGTTCAGTCAAGAAACTTCAGAGGATTGCTTGGGAAAAATTTTGAGATAAGTATTTATACTTCTGCTTAAGTTTTGTTTTTTAAAATCAATTTTTAATATATATCATGTATTGTTTTGTTATCCTATGAATTTTATATAGTTTTCTTTTCTTTCTTCTTGCAATAAGAAGTGATCATGTGTGGGGTTAGAATGTATTGAACATTTCTTTTATTCCAAAAATATGTGATGATATTTTCATCGGTTCTTAATTTACTTTGCAAATTGGTCATTTGTGATGCTAAAATTTGTTGTGAAACTATGATTTTACCCAACTAGTGAGTACCACACTAAACCTTGGATGGAGGGGATGTCACGTCCAAGGGGTAGTGCAAATAGATGGGGAGATAAGTTTTGATGGACGTAGAATTGATGATTCTAGAGTGACAGGATAAAACCATTTTCAATTTGGTCTTTAGTTCAGAATCTGAGGCCTGGTAGGCCCTATAGAGAGGGCACAATGGTTAATCTGGAAGTGAGAGGCTAGAATCTACTCAGCACAACCATATCAATCAGAAACTTAACTTTAGATTAACCAATGTTCTTTATGCACTCAAGAGAGAGTAAATAATAAATATGCTCTTATTTGTCTCAAAACCTTATTTTCATCTTTAAGCATTTGATTCCCACACTGATTACAATCTTTTGCAAGAGGAAAAATTTTTTATTATAAAATTTTGCATCTACTTTTAGCTTTGTATTTAGAAGTAGAAAACTTTAGTTTATACCTTTTTACAAACCTTTTGATATTATTCTCCTATAAATTTTGTTTGTAGTTTGAGTAGAAATATTTCTAAATTGACATAGAAATTCACTTATTCTTTGTGAGTTCAATACTGGAGTTTTTAAAGAAATCTCTATATTACCTGAAACGATATGTATACTTGCATTGTGTGTAAGTTATTAATCAATTCTTTAACATATTTATTTTGCACACTAGCTGCTGAATATAAATTGGGTCAAGTTTTTTACCATCTTTCATAACATTAATATTTACGTAATTGTGGGTCGGGTCAAGACGAAATCTTCAAATCTTGGCAAATAAAAGCAGTATCTCTTAATTTTTGTCCTCTTTTCTTGAAACTTCAAGTCAATAAAAGGCTCCTTAGTCTCTAGTTTAGCAATAAGACTTCACCTATCTCTTCAGCTTAGTAAGCCAATCATTTGGCATCTTTCAATATTTTAAAGAAGAAAGAAGATTGATTGTGTGACGAGAGCTTTGTAGGATGCCCCTCGGTCATATTAGAGGCCTTCTCCATAACTGGATGAATTTCTCCAACATCTTAGACATCATTGACAATAGAATCACCCATTTCAGATGGAAACCTGGTCTTCACCTTATTCATCTTGAGCTCTCTCTCACATTCTACTGTTGACCTCGTGACCAAAGAAAAATATGTTGAGATTTTCATACCTATTTTATACTGTTTTTGATGATATTGCACTTTAAAGAAAGATATTTTTGATGTTTTGTTGCAGGAATGATGAATTAGGGTCATGGGAGCAAAAATATACAAAAAAAGAGCGAATTTGGAGCGAAAAGGACCAAAATGTGAAGATTTGAACTAGGCCGCCGACGGCGCCCTTGACCCCGCCGACGGCGAGTTTTTCCCGAGACTACAGGATAAAATTCTCTAAAAGCCCGCCGACGGAGCCATCGACCACGCCGACAGGGAGATCGACGGTTATGCCTACTCAAGCTTTGGATAAGGCCAAATTTTGAAGGGATGCTTAGGCAACTCTTGGGGAAGCTCATCTACAACTTTAAAAAAACATTGCCAAAAATAGAAGAGTGCTAGAGGCCTTGGAGGTTACCATTAGTGTATAGAATTTCCAATAGTGTAACAATTGTGAGGATTTTTTTGAGAGATTGTAAGAGTGGAGGAAAAGTGAGAGATTTCTTCCTCCTTGCTACTTCGAAGAGGAATTATGTGTGCTGAAAAAGAAAGGAAGAGAATCAGAGGAATTTTGAGGAGTGTTCTTAGGGANTATTATCGGGCGTAGAATTGGAGATTTTAGAGTGACAGACTAAAATCTCCAATTCAGTCCTATCATTTAGGTGTTAAAGTGTAGATGTTAGCCCTCAAGTGAGGGGAACGTTGGAGCTCTAAAGTGAGAGCCGGTATCCTCCCAGCCTAGCCGCAGATTTAGTAAACAAGCATAGGATTAGTCAATGTTCTTTATGTCTGGACTAAAGGGTAAATAATAGGTATGCTTCTATTTGGCACAATATAAATTGAACTAATTTATTTTATCCATTCACAGATGTTTTCTTATATATTGAATATCACAATTAAACCCTACTTTATATCATTAGTTATTTATTAGTTAGTAAACCCTACTTTATATCATTAGTTATTTATTAGTTATTAAAATTATCCTAACATTCACTATAATTTATTGACAAGGAGAAGGATGCTTTCTTATATATTGAATATCACAATTAAACCTCTATAATTTCTTGACAAGGACAAGGATGCTTTCTTATATATTGAATATCACAATTAAACCCTACATTTCTTGACAAGGAGAAGGATGCTTTCTTATATATTGAATATCACAATTAAGCCCTACTTTTTATCATTAGTTATTTATTAATTATTAAAATTATCTATATTTCAATTGCCTATTAGTGACAGATAAGCAAATTGAACGTTGTTGTTGTGATTAAAGTATTACTTTTTTAAGGTCTTAGTCTGTAATTCTAAACTACTCCATGTGGGATCGATATCTAGGAAATTACTTGAGCGATACGTATATTTACGTTGATAAGTGTGACTTTACAATTATTGAATATTTAATGCATCCATATTTATCTTATATTTTATTGCATATATAAAGTCGCTGTCACCTCGCTTTTGGGTGAGGGTTTTGGGGTCTTTTCTTTAGTGACTAGGATCTAGCTTTATGACTTTCCTAATGACTATCTTAGCATCTTAGAAGTGGTAACCTCCTTCTCCTTAAACTTTTCAACCAAGTGTATGTTCTCTATGTTGGTTCTATATGTGATCAATAATCTTTAATACAAAGATTAGAGATTACATAAGTGAACCCTTATGAGAATTCCTATAGGACATTTGGACCATAGGAAAGCCTTGCACTATTTAACACATTTTTTGACTTCAATACATTACATTATCATTCATGATCATTGTGATCCTCATAAACATTGCATTTTCATATCACAATGTTGCAATCATTACGCCCATGGGGCTGACCAAAAATATTTGAACTCAGTTTCTCCTAAAATACCCCAGTTGATAATTCTAATTTTTCAAAATTCCCCAAAACTGTCATTAAATCACAAAGTCCACTTCAAACCATTTTATATTATCATTTAGACCATTGAATCCCAAAAATTACAAAAATAACCAATTTTCCCAAAAATTACCAAAATACCCATGGACTCCCAAAATACAAAATTTCCAAAATCAGAGTCACCAATAAGTTCTAAAAATCACATCAAATCATTCCTTATGTCTTCCTGAGAATTTTGATTATAATATTGTCATACTTACGGACAACNCTCATAAACATTGCATTTTCATATCACAATATTGCAATCATTACACCCATGGGGCTGACCAAAATTATTTGAACTCAGTTTCTCCTAAAATACCCCACTTGATAATTCTAATTTTTCAAAATTCCCCAAAACTGTCATTAAATCACAAAGTTCACTTCAAACCATTTTATATTATCATTTAGACCATTGAATCCCAAAAATTACAAAAATAACCAATTTTCCCAAAAATTACCAAAATACCCCTGGACTCCCAAAATATCAAAATTTCCAAAATCAGAGTCACCAATAAGTTTTAAAAATTACATCAAATCATTCCTTATGTCTTCCTGAGAATTTTGACTATAATATTGTCATACTTCCGGACAACTTTTGGCACCTCGACACCAAAATAACGAATATTTAAAAAATATTTTGGGGATCATACAACCTTCTTCATTAATCGAAAATGACCCCGTACATTATTGTTTGACTCCAAATTTCTTCTTGAACCACCTCGAGCCTTTAAATCAACCATTTGACCATTTTGACCGNAAAATAACGAATATTTAAAAAATATTTTGGGGATCATACAACCTTCTTCATTAATCGAAAATGACCCCGTACGTTATCGTTTGGCTCCAAATTTCTTCTTGAACCACCTCGAGCCTTTAAATCAACCGTTTGACTATTTTGACTAAAATTTATCAAATTACCAAAATACCCTTGGTGGCCCAAAATTTCCCAAAAACTCCAAAATCATTTCAAACACCCCGAAAACCAATTTTTGACTATCCATTGGGGCTAATTTGACCAAATTGAGTCATTTTGACCAAAATCCTAATTTGCCCCTAAGTGTTTAAATTCTCCAAATCACCCCAATTTTCCCTCAATTGATATTACATTTTCTCAATTTCAATTCTAAACTTAAATTCACCATGTCCTAATCCAATTGAAATAATTTTCAAACCCAATTCCAAATTCCAAATCCAAGTCCAAGTGAGTTGCCTCAAATTGATCCAAAGTCCAAAAATCCTCAAATTGAGCTTCATGATCAATCAAATACCCCAATTTCAAATTCACCTCAAATTAAACATATCTAGATCCAATTTCAATTGAATCTAAATCCATTTAATTGACCCGTGATCAATTTCCAAAATTATTGATTGCAAACCAAAACTTTGACGGAAATTAAATTTGACGCTTTTTGTGCTTGATCATCGAAAAAGTGGTCTAAAATGACCCCAGATGACGAAACGAGCTGCACGATTGTGTCCAGAATATCGATTTTGCCTAGGGGAGACGTCCATTTCACCACAAGGGCANAATTTCAAATTCACCTCAAATTAAACATATCTAGATCCAATTTCAATTGAATCTAAATCCATTTAATTGACCTGTGATCAATTTCCAAAATGATTGATTGCAAACCAAAACTTTGACGGAAATTAAATTTGACGCTTTTTGTGCTTGATCATTGAAAAAGTGGTCTAAAATGACCCCAGATGACGAAACGGACTGCACGATCGTGTCCAGAATATCGATTTTGCCTAGGGGAGACGTCCATTTCACCACAAGGGTGTGTTCGGACGNATATATATATATATATATAACCTTATTAAATCCACGCATGGCTTATCTCCCTTTCTCTCACGCATGGGCTTATCTCCCCCCCTCCTTAAATCCACGCATGACTTATCTCCCCTCATGGCCATAAAAGGTGGCCAAAATGAAAAGAAAAGAAGAAGAAGAGAAGAGGAGAAAGAGTGGAGAGACCCAACTTTCCATAGAGCCATCAAACCCACCTGCACCCTTGAGCAAAGTTGTGTTACTTGACCTAAGGAACACAACCAGCCCACCGCTGCCGCCGGAAAAACTGTTTGAAGCTCACGATCACCTTGCGATTTTGCACAGAAAACCCTTTCAAAACTCGCCCAAATTGTTATATTAGGCTCCTTAGGTCCAAAATTGAAACGATGTTTGAGGACAAACCTCGTAAGCTCAGATATCTCTCTTAAATTGAAACGATGTTTCCAAACTATCCTTCATTCCATATAAAAAAAATAAATCACAAAACACCCAAGTATCCATATGAATGTGATCTAATATTCAAACTGAACAAAACGAGCAAAAGAACGTGAAATTTGGTTGAGAATCGACAGAGAACAGACTCTAGAAAGTTCCAGCCATCGAAACCTTTCTGCGTGCGTTACGGTCATGAGGAGATAAACTGTAGCATTTTTTGTATTTCTTTTTTTTTAATTCAAGAAATTTGATTTAACTTCAAAATTACACAACTTTTTGTTCAAAACTCAAAAAAAGTAAACCGAAAGATGTTATGAACTCAAGAAAGTGAGAAGAATTTTTTTAAATTGAAATCACAATTTTTATCAATTAAATATTTTTAAATTAATTTTTGAATTTCTAGAGTATTTAAATCATAAAAATTAAAATACAAATGAGAAAAATATGAAATTTGGCAGAGATGTTAAATTGTTTGAAAATAATCTTGTCTGATTTTTCCAAGTTGTTTTAATTTCTTTATCGGGAGAATTCATTTTTTAATGAAATTGGTCATTTTAAATAATTAAGAAAAAATAAAAAAATGTAGAATTACCAAATCNGAAAATAATCTTGTCTGATTTTTCCAAGTTGTTTTAATTTCTTTATCGGGAGAATTCATTTTTTAATGAAATGGGTCATTTTAAATAATTAAGAAAAAATAAAAAAATGTAGAATTACCAAATTCCCCCTGATTTTATTCTTTGATTATAAACATAGATTGAATATCTTAAAACCATGTTTAAAACCATATTAATAATCATAATTTACTAATTANCCCCCCCTGATTTTGTTCTTTGATTATAAACATAGATTGAATATCTTAAAACCATGTTTAAAACCATATTAACAATCATAATTTACTAATTCGGGGAGTAGGNTATATATATATATATATATATATATATATATATATATATAACCTTATTAAATCCACACATGGCTTATCTCCCTTTCTCTCACGCATGGGCTTATCTCCCCCCTCATTAAATCCACGCATGACTTATCTCCCCTCATGGCCATAAAAGGTGGCCAAATGAAAAGAAAAGAAGAAGAAGAGAAGATGAGGAAGAGAGGAGAGACCCAACTTTCCATAGAGCCACCAAACCCACCTGCACCCTTGAGCAAAGTTGTATTACTTCACCTAAGGAACACAACCAGCCCATCGCTGCCGCCAGAAAAACTGATTGAAGCTCACGACCACCTTGCAATTTTGCACAGAAAACCCTTTCAAAACTCGACCAAATTGTTATATTAGGCTCCTTAGGTCCAAAATTGAAACGATGTTTGAGGACAAACCTCTTAAGCTCATATATCTCTCTTAAATTGAAACGATGTTTCCAAACTATCCTTCATTCCATATAAAAAAAATAGATCACAAAACACCCAAGTAGCCGTATGAATGTGATCTAATCTTCAAACTGAACAAAATGAGCAAAAGAACGTGAAATTTGGTTGAGAATCGGCAGAGAACAGACTCCAGGAAGTTCCAGCCATTGAAACCTTTCTGCGTGCGTTACAGTCGTGAGGAGACAAACTGTAGCATTTTTTTTATTTCTTTTTTTTAATTCAAGAAATTTGATCTAACTTCAAAATTACATAACTTTTTGTTCAAAACTCAAAAAAAANAAATCATGCCTTTGAGGTTAAGTCAGCTTTAAAGTCATCAACCTTACATAAATAATAACAAGTGAAAAAAAAACAGCACAAATAAAACACTTAAAATTTGAAAACAGGATGTAAACAACCTAAAACATTTCAACCTTAAAATCGATAAAGTAATTTNAAATCATGCCTTTGAGGTTAAGTCAGCTTTAAAGTCATCAACCTTACATAAATAATAACAAGTGAAAAAAAACAACACAAATAAAACACTTAAAATTTGAAAACAGGATGTAAACAACCTAAAACATTTCAACCCTAAAATCGATAAAATAATTCAAGAATTAATCAAATCTTAGTCATAAAGATCACATAACGCAACTTGAACCCCTTTTTGTTCTAGTTTACGAAGATCCCTTGGACGATGCATTATGTGGATGTTGAAAAGAATCTTCCGGTCCTGGTGACCCGGGACGGCGGAGCCATAGACATCTTGACTCGGTTACCACTAATTAATTCATTAAATTTAATAACTAATTTAATATTATTTATTTTCTTTATATGCTGCCTTAAATTACAATGTATGTTCTTTTATTGATTTTATCAAACAAGAATGCCTGTGTTAAGGATAAATAATGAAGGAATAAAAGTAGTTAGATTAGGGAGAACATATAAATAATAACATTAGGGAATTACTTAGCTTAAGTAAACTTAGCCTTGTCCTAGGTTTGAACTATACCTCCACTACCCTTTAACTAATTCACTATAAAATTATTGAAACAAATAAAAATTTAAATAATAAGATTGGAGGACCTGAAGACAGTTCAGTATGAAACTTGGAGCAGACTTCGTGGGCAGCTCGTTCAAGACCCTTTCTTTAGTTTAAATAACAATCATTAGGATTCTGAGGTTGTCTTTTATGACATAAAACCTCTCATCTTTTTAGGCTCCTGCATAGTCCCGATATGCAGCATGTCCTAAGTTGTTTTAGGATCCTGAGATAGACACTCAACGCCAAACCTTCTATCTTTCTAGGTTTTTTTTTGTGTAAATCATCATTACACAAATCTAAGCTCTAATTAATAAAACTAGCAACAGTTAACTTAAATTAATATTGTCCTAAATTGAGCCAAACATTAGGATAGTTTGGGCGATTACTAAGAACTTATTCTGGATCTTTAATCTCCTCTACTTTTTTTCCTTTGATTCTTAAAATAAAATCTTTCACCTTTTAACCAATCCCTATTGGAGATTTGACAATCATGCTCGTTGAAAACCCTTCCTTTTGAACTCATGAAAACAAAAGATTCTTGATTTTGATCTAGAGTTTTCTTAAGTGATTTGTTCGCTTAAGATGTAATTAACTATAGGGGCTTGCCCTTATAGGGAACTTAAAAGATCCCATAATTAAAATAAAACTTATTTGACTCCCATATCGAATAAGAGAATCTATCGGTCATCATGCAAACTTGCAGATCAAATGGATGTCCTTTATTTCTATAGTTTATTTAATTGAGCTTATTATCAAGTAGTGTATTACCTTTAAGGGTGGTACATTACTTGTGGTTAGCTTGATCATTCAAACTGTAGGAATCAATGGGATCAGTTTGACCCTATTTTCTTCAAATTAAAATGCCTAATTTCTTAATACTATATTATGCTACATTAAACCACATCCAACCGTATGACAACCGACACCTACCCCATCGACACTTCTAAAAGCAAAAAGTCATCATAGTAACTGATCCCAATATTTTTTATATGTAAGAATTTATGAAGTTGACATTACTACTTGAAGATTTTAATCCCCGATAATGACACCAAAAACTTGATCCCAAGAAAAGTAAGATTTTAATTTTATTTTTAAATATTAGGAATTCTATGCAAGTATACACATCATTATCAAGTAATATAGGGCTTTCTGATTAAGCCCTGAATATCGATCTCATGAAGATCGAGGTTAATCACGGTGGCTTTCAAGAGAAGTTCTACTCTAGAATAACACACCCTAGCTTGGAAGGTCGATAAAGGTTTGATTTTGATTATACCCTACAATTATCACTATAATAATACTTCTACTCCTAAACTAAAATACATTGTGAAAATTAGAAAGTGGGGTTTAATATGTTAAAATTACTCTTCCTCATACAATAAAATTAGTGACATGTGTAAAAGTAAAATAAGTAGTGAGAGAGATTGCGACAAATATGAGAAATTATATTCTTTACTCTTACTAGAGATGCTATAAAGAACATTAGTTAATCTAAAGTTTGAATAGTTCTGAAAATGGGCTAGGTAGGGAAGATGCTAGCTCTCACTCTAGAGTTCCCTCTTATCCCTCCACCTAGAGGCTAACATCTCACATCAAAACCTAAAACAATAGACCAAATTAGGGGCTTTAGCCTATCACTCTAAAGTCCTCTAATTCTACACCCATTAAAAATTATTTTCATATTTATTTACACTCAACCATATGGACTACATTCTCATCTAACAATCTCGTATGATTCTACTACAATTGATTGAGACAACACCATCTCAGATCTTACATGTTCTCACAACAGATTTGAACATGCAAGTTGATCAAGTTTACATGTAAATGAAGAACAAAGTAAAATCATCACAATATATTCTTACTCTACTCAATTCTATATCCTACACATGCATACTAATTCATTATAGGAGGGAATAGTAAAGAAAACTACTCACTACACATGGAGAATCAACAAGAACTTATAATTAAACAAGACTTTGAAATCATACAAACAAAGTACTAAATTCAAATAAAAATATAATGAAAATACTTATCTTTGATGTAAATTAAACTCTCCTTGTATAGCAAAAGCAATCTCTTTACAATCCTCTCTAAGAACAAAATGAAAAGAAAAGAAAAAATTCTCACACTTTTTCTTTCTCTCCCACCTTGCCGTCCCACTTGGGGCTCACGCCCATGCCTTCTTCTTCTTCTCCAAGTATTCTTCTCCTCTTTCAATTGATTCAAGAGTTCAAGAGCCATTTTAAAAGCATTTCCAAGCCTTATTTATAATTTCCCAAAAGATTCTTAAGTGTCTTTTCAAAACTGTCCATATTCATTGAATCTTCCAAATGGTGCCTGAAGTGCATCTTCAAAACTCCTTCTAACAGCCCCAAATTATTATTTAAAGTCCATTTTATAATTTCCAATGAATTCCCCAAGAGACACACTAAGCAACGCTTAAAAAATTGTCCAAATCCGACGTATATTCTAGAAGATATGTTGAAAACCGTCTCCGGCGCCTAAGCGCCGATTAAGCGCCCTCCTATTTGTCCGGTGGCGCCTAAGCACCATATTTGGGTTCTTAAGTGCCGTTCAAAGGCACTTAAGTGCCAGTTTTGGTCCCCGTGGCTTTGGTGTGCACCGATTGGACCCGATTTGCTCCAATTTTTATCCGTTTTGGTCCATTTTTGTTCCCTTTGCTCCAATCACTCCAAATTCTTCAATTTGATGTACCTACAACCAAAAACACAAGAAAATAGACCTTTAAAGTGCAATATCATCATAAAATATAGCATGAAAAATAGTACATTTTTAGGCATATCAGTAACTAAGGAGAAAAGCTTCAAATTTATAAGGAAATATTACATTAGCTTCATTGGATAGAACATCATTGTTCCATTTTGAAATAATGTCATTGGAGACTTAGTCTCCAAGGGATATACCCCCCAACCACAACAAATCCTCAAGAATCTCATCCTGCAAGTAGTTTGACCTTTGAACTCACCTATAAATCAACATTTAATCAATAAAAAATTATTCATAAAGTATGACAACAAAAAAAAAACAAAGAAATAAGTGTCAGAACTTTTCATAAAAAAAAGTTCAATAGCAGCTATGGCAAGATGCCTCTTTGGCCCTTCTAATACACTAGAAAGATGAGCCTCCATAGGATCTTTCAAGTCAAGAGGACTTTACCAAATAAGAAAATCTCCAAATTAGGATTCTTTTTTTTATCAAACTTTTCCTACAAAATACTCCCTCAAATGGGCCATAAGAAACTATGTTCCACCTCAACTAGCTTACAAAAAAACACCATCATGAATTCTTCCTCTAACATATTTACTTTCTACTCAGGCTCCTCGTAAAATTTAAATAAAAAATTTTCCTTCATCTTCAAATGAGTCTCATGCTCGCTACGACAAAAAATTTCCTTGACATAGATGGGCAACACCCTCATCTCATCTAGAAGAACTTTTATTCTTGTTTCTAGAGTATAATTTTTAATTTTGAATAAATACCATAGTTAATACCCTTTATAACCTTTAACTTAGCTTTTATACTTGTTTCTTTAAATAGTTTGAACACCATTAAATGAAAATTATTCTTATACAAAATGTATCCAAACTCACTTCTTCATCCTAACTCACTTCCAAAAAATATAGACACCCATATGAATAGAAATAAGGCCCTCAATAGGCCTCACTAAACAAGATATGTAAATTAAAATTGGACTTCCACAGGAAGAGCCTTGGCACCTAAGGAAAGAGCATATTTCAATCATCAACATAAATCCAGAGACTACTCCCTGCTGAAGAAGCATAGAGTGCCCTTAATTGAAGACCAGTCCTGGAATGTTATTAATAAATAAGAAATATAAATTTTCACAGGACAAGCTAATGAGCCCTCAAGGATAAAAGGATTCATTTCCAAGTTAAGCCTCATCCTCACCTAGAAAGTCTCAAAAAAGTAAAAAGAATCTTCATTCTTTTAATCATCTCACAAAAATTTGATCGAAGAGATGAAAGAACCGAGACACAATATATATACCCAAATACGAGTATATTAAGTTTTTTGCTAAATTTCTTTTACTTAATCAAGCCCACCTATTAGTATGGATGAATTGAGCCCACCCGCCAAAGTGGCTGCATCGAGTTTACCTAGGTCTTTAGACCGGTGCATGAGCACTATTTTAGCCATTTTGAATTTGTTTCATTTCCTTTGCTCCCAAAAAAACCTAATCACCTTTATAATGCATATATAACCACAAATATGTTGGAGAACAAGAACAAATGCATAAATAATGATAAAAATATCATAAAATGAGCATGCATATTTGATACATATCATCAATCTCACTTAGAGAAGGAAAGGAAGAAAAAAAAAGATTAAAAATGGATAAAAACCAAGAAAAATCAGTAAAAGAGTAGCTATGAAAATATTCATATAAAAAATTCTCATAATATAAATAAAAAAAGAGATATATAAAAAGAAATCATATCATAATCAATTCAAGAGATATACGATAAATATCCTATAAAAATACCTTCGTAACCGAACTAGAATACAAAATCAAATTTATTTTATTCTAAATTCAAAGTGACCTTGCATAGTGATGTATCCTTATGGCCAATTACATTCAGAGGAATACTTAAGAAAACTCCTGATAAAATGTGTTGTGTTTGCTTAATAATTCTTAAAAAATATAGGTAGCCATGAAGACTTTTAGTGGTCTGTGTAGGAGAATCCTTTTATCATAAGGGCAAAACTTGACCACCAACAAAAGGTGAATCACTATAACTTGACAGATATTCGTCACATGACCAAAAGGGTCAATGGAACACTCCCACCAGGTCTCAAAAAATGAATTGAATAAGCCTAAAATGGGTATATCAACATGTCAGTTGTAGAAAACCTAGAAAGTTAGAGATAACCTGGTCGGGGCTCCATGGACTCATCCTCCCATAATATTGAGACCCTATATCTACTAAGTTGTGAAGGTAATCTACCCAACCAGGTTGGGGATCACTTCATCAAAACCACTGAGTTGCATCATTCGAAGTGATCCTGTAGACCCAAAGTCAAAACAAAATAAACATTTAAGCCCACATGACTATATTTGGACAAAAAGGGTAGAATAGGGATTATGCCTACCAAGGGTATAGACAAAAACCTATGTAGAAAGTTAAACTTTTGTAGAAAAGAATTTATCCTAAAGATCATGTAAGTGGCATTAATCCAAACAAACCATAAGCATAAGAAAGAGCGAACACAAAGTAACTCAATAAATAATAAAATGGGTCGAGTGTTGTTGGGTTGACAATATATCCCAAAAAGTGAAAAGACAGTCAGACTATGTTTAAATATGTCCAATCTTGAATCTATAAAATAAATATACAATCTNTTATTTATTTTCTTTATATGCTGCCTTAAATTACAATGTATGTTCTTTTATTGATTTTATCAAACAAGAATGTCTGTGTTAAGGATAAATAATGAAGGAATAAAAGTAGTTAGATTAGGGAGAACACATAAATAATAACATTAGGGAATTACTTAGCTTAAGTAAACTTAGCCTTGTCCTAGGTTTGAACTATACCTCCACTACCCTTTAACTAATTCACTATAAAATTATTGAAACAAATAAAAATTTTAATAATAAGATTGGAGGCTCTGAAGACAGTTCAGTATGAAACTTAGAGCAGACTTCGTGGGCAGCTCATTCAAGACCCTTTCTTTAGTTTAAATAACAATCATTAGGATTCTGAGGCTGTCTTTTATGACATAAAACCTCTCATCTTCTTAGGCTCCTACATAGTCCCGATATGCAGCATAACCTAAGTTGTTTTAGGATCCTGAGATAGACACTCAACGCCAAACTTCTATCTTTCTAGGTTTTTTTTGTGTAAATCATCATTGCACAAGTCTAAGCTCTAATTAATAAAACTAGCAACAGTTAACTTAAATTAATATTGTCCTAAATTGAGCCAAACATTAGGATAGTTTGGGCGATTACCAAGAACTTATTCTGGATCTTTAATCTCCTCTAATTTTCTTCCTTTGATTCTTAAAATAAAATCTTTCACCTTTTAACCAATCCTTATTGGAGATTTGACAATCATGCTCGTTGAAAACCCTTCCTTTTGAACTCATGAAAACAAAAGATTCTTGATTTTGATCTAGAGTTTTCTTAAGTGATTTGTTCGCTTAAGATGTAATTAACTATAGGGGCTCGCCCTTATAGGGAACTTAAAAGATCCCAGAATTAAAATAAAACCTATTTCGAATAAGAGAATCTGTCGGTCATCATGCAAACTTGCAGATCAAATGGAAGTCCTTTATTTCTATAGTTTATTTAATTGAGCTTATTATCAAGTAGTGTATTACCTTTAAGGGTGGTACATTACTTGTGGTTAGCTTGATCATTCAAACTGTAGGAATCAATGGGATCAGTTTGACCCTATTTTCTTCAAATTAAAATACCTAATTTTTTAATACTATATTATGCTACATTAAACCACATCCAACCGTATGGAAACCGACACCTACCCCATCGACACTTCTAAAAGCAAAAAGTCATCATAGTAATTGATCCCGATATTTTTTATATGTAAGAATTTATGAAGTTGACATCACTACTTGAAGATTTTAATCCCCGATAATGGTACCAAAAACTTGATCCCAAGAAAAGTAAGATTTTAATTTTATTTTTAAATATTAGGAATTCTATGCAAGTATACACATCATTATTAAGTAATATAGGGCTTTCTGATTAAGCCCTGAATAGAGATCTCATGGAGATCAAGGTTAATCACGGTGGCTTTCAAGAGAAGTTCTAGTCTAGAATAACACGCCCTAGCTTGGAAGGTCGATAAAGGTTTGATTTTGATTATATCCTACAATTATCACTATAATAATACTTCTACTCCTAAACTAAAATACATTGTAAAAATTAGAAAGTGGGGTTTAATATGTTAAAATTACTCTTCCTCATACAATAAAATTAGTGACATGTGTAAAAGTAAAATAAGTAGTGAGAGAGATTGTGACAAATATAAGAAATTATATTCTTTACTCTTACTAGAGATGCTATAAAGAACATTAATTAATCTAAAGTTTGAATAGTTCTGAAGACGGGCTAGGCAGGGAAGATACTAGCTCTCACTCTAGAGTCCCTCTTATCCCTCCACCTAGAGGCTAACATCTCACATCAATACCTAAAACAATAGAACAAATTAGGGGCTTTAGCCTGTCACTCTAAAGTCCTCTAATTCTACACCCATTAAAGATTATTTCCATATTTATTTGCACTCAACCATATGGACTACATTCTCATCAAACAATCTCATATGATTCTACTACAATTGATTAAGACAACACCATCTCGGATCTTACATATTCTCACAACAGATTTTAATATGCAAGTTGAGATGAAGTTTATATGTGAATGAAGAACAAAGTAAAATCATCACAATATATTCTCACTCTACTCAATTCTATATCCTACACATGCATACAAATTCATTATAAGAGGGAATAGTAAAGAAAACTACTCACTACACATGGAGAATCAACAAGAACTTATAATTAAACAAGACTTTGAAATCATACAAACAAAGTACTAAATTCAAATAAAAATATAATGAAAATGCTTATCTTTGATGTAAATTAAACTCTCCTTGTATAGCAAAAGTAATCTCTTTACAATCCTCTCTGAGAACAAAATGAAAAGAAAAGAAAAAATTCTCACACTTTTTCTTTCTCTCCCACCTTACCGTCCCACTTGGGGCTCACGCCCATGCCTTCTTCTTATTCTCCAAGTATTCTTCTCCTCTTTCAATTGATTCAAGAGTTCAAGAGTCATTTTAAAAGCATTTCCAAGCCTTATTTATAATTTCCCAAAAGATTCTTAAGTGTCTTTTTAAAACTGTCCATATTCATTGAATCTTCCAAATGGTGCCTGAAGTGCATCTTCAAAACTCCTTCTAACAGCCCCAAATTATTATTTAAAGTCCATTTTATAATTTCCAATGAATTTCCCAAGAGACACACTAAGCAACGCTTAAAAAATTGTCCAAATTCGACGTATATTCTAGAAGATATGTTGAAAACCGTCTCCGGTGCCTAAGCGCCGATTAAGCGCCCTCCTATCTGTCCGGTGGCACCTAAGCACCATATTTGGGTTCTTAAGTGTCGGTCAAAGGCACTTAAGTGCCCAGTTTTGGTCCCCATGGCTTTGGTGTGCACCGATTGGACCCGATTTGCTCCAGNAGGATTAGTTAACTCTAAACTAATAAGATTAATTAACGAAACCTTAAGTTATTTAACCCCAAACCAATAGGATTAGTTAAATTAAAACTTAGGTTAGTTAACCCAAACTAATAGGATTGATTAATCTAAACCTTAGGTTAGTTAACCCTAAATTAATAGGATTAGTTANAAAGTACTAAATTCAAATAAAAATATAATGAAAATACTTATCTTTGATGTAAATTAAACTCTCCTTGTATAGCAAAAGCAATCTCTTTACAATCCTCTCTAAGAACAAAATGAAAAGAAAAGAAAAAATTCTCACACTTTTTCTTTCTCTCCCACCTTGCCGTCCCACTTGGGGCTCACGCCCATGCCTTCTTCTTCTTCTCCAAGTATTCTTCTCCTCTTTCAATTGATTCAAGAGTTCAAGAGCCATTTTAAAAGCATTTCCAAGCCTTATTTATAATTTCCCAAAAGATTCTTAAGTGTCTTTTCAAAACTGTCCATATTCATTGAATCTTCCAAATGGTGCCTGAAGTGCATCTTCAAAACTCCTTCTAACAGCCCCAAATTATTATTTAAAGTCCATTTTATAATTTCCAATGAATTCCCCAAGAGACACACTAAGCAACGCTTAAAAAATTGTCCAAATCCGACGTATATTCTAGAAGATATGTTGAAAACCGTCTCCGGCGCCTAAGCGCCGATTAAGCGCCCTCCTATTTGTCCGGTGGCGCCTAAGCACCATATTTGGGTTCTTAAGTGCCGTTCAAAGGCACTTAAGTGCCAGTTTTGGTCCCCGTGGCTTTGGTGTGCACCGATTGGACCCGATTTGCTCCAATTTTTATCCGTTTTGGTCCATTTTTGTTCCCTTTGCTCCAATCACTCCAAATTCTTCAATTTGATGTACCTACAACCAAAAACACAAGAAAATAGACCTTTAAAGTGCAATATTATCATAAAATATAGCATGAAAAATAGTACATTTTTAAGCGTATTAGTAACTAAGGAGAAAAGCTTCAAATTATNGAAAATAGACCTTTAAAGTGCAATATCATCATAAAATATAGCATGAAAAATAGTACATTTTTAGGCATATCAGTAACTAAGGAGAAAAGCTTCAAATTTATAAGGAAATATTACATTAGCTTCATTGGATAGAACATCATTGTTCCATTTTGAAATAATGTCATTGGAGACTTAGTCTCCAAGGGATATACCCCCCAACCACAACAAATCCTCAAGAATCTCATCCTGCAAGTAGTTTAACCTTTGAACTCACCTATAAATCAACATTTAATCAATAAAAATTATTCATAAAGTATGACAACAAAAAAAAAAAACAAAGAAATAAGTGTCAAAACTTTTCATAAAAAAAAGTTCAATAGCAGCCATGANGAGACTTAGTCTCCAAGGGATATACCCCCCAACCACAACAAATCCTCAAGAATCTCATCCTGCAAGTAGTTTGACCTTTGAACTCACCTATAAATCAACATTTAATCAATAAAAAATTATTCATAAAGTATGACAACAAAAAAAAAACAAAGAAATAAGTGTCAGAACTTTTCATAAAAAAAAGTTCAATAGCAGCTATGGCAAGATGCCTCTTTGGCCCTTCTAATACACTAGAAAGATGAGCCTCCATAGGATCTTTCAAGTCAAGAGGACTTTACCAAATAAGAAAATCTCCAAATTAGGATTCTTTTTTTTATCAAACTTTTCCTACAAAATACTCCCTCAAATGGGCCATAAGAAACTATGTTCCACCTCAACTAGCTTACAAAAAAACACCATCATGAATTCTTCCTCTAACATATTTACTTTCTACTCAGGCTCCTCGTAAAATTTAAATAAAAAATTTTCCTTCATCTTCAAATGAGTCTCATGCTCGCTACGACAAAAAATTTCCTTGACATAGATGGGCAACACCCTCATCTCATCTAGAAGAACTTTTATTCTTGTTTCTAGAGTATAATTTTTAATTTTGAATAAATACCATAGTTAATACCCTTTATAACCTTTAACTTAGCTTTTATACTTGTTTCTTTAAATAGTTTGAACACCATTAAATGAAAATTATTCTTATACAAAATGTATCCAAACTCACTTCTTCATCCTAACTCACTTCCAAAAAATATAGACACCCATATGAATAGAAATAAGGCCCTCAATAGGCCTCACTAAACAAGATATGTAAATTAAAATTGGACTTCCACAGGAAGAGCCTTGGCACCTAAGGAAAGAGCATATTTCAATCATCAACATAAATCCAGAGACTACTCCCTGCTGAAGAAGCATAGAGTGCCCTTAATTGAAGACCAGTCCTGGAATGTTATTAATAAATAAGAAATATAAATTTTCACAGGACAAGCTAATGAGCCCTCAAGGATAAAAGGATTCATTTCCAAGTTAAGCCTCATCCTCACCTAGAAAGTCTCAAAAAAGTAAAAAGAATCTTCATTCTTTTAATCATCTCACAAAAATTTGATCGAAGAGATGAAAGAACCGAGACACAATATATATACCCAAATACGAGTATATTAAGTTTTTTGCTAAATTTCTTTTACTTAATCAAGCCCACCTATTAGTATGGATGAATTGAGCCCACCCGCCAAAGTGGCTGCATCGAGTTTACCTAGGTCTTTAGACCGGTGCATGAGCACTATTTTAGCCATTTTGAATTTGTTTCATTTCCTTTGCTCCCAAAAAAACCTAATCACCTTTACAATGCATATATAACCACAAATATGTTGGAGAACAAGAACAAATGCATAAATAATGATAAAAATATCATAAAATGAGCATGCATATTTGATACATATCATCAATCTCACTTAGAGAAGGAAAGGAAGAAAAAAAAAGATTAAAAATGGATAAAAACCAAGAAAAATCAGTAAAAGAGTAGCTATGAAAATATTCATATAAAAAATTCTCATAATATAAATAAAAAAAGAGATATCNAAGAAAAAAAAGATTAAAAATGGATAAAAACCAAGAAAAATCAGTAAAAGAGTAGCTATGAAAATATTCATAGAAAAAATTCTCATAATATAAATAAAAAAAGAGATATATAAAAAGAAATCATATCATAATCAATTCAAGAGATATACGATAAATATCCTATAAAAATACCTTCGTAACCGAACTAGAATACAAAATCAAATTTATTTTATTCTAAATTCAAAGTGACCTTGCATAGTGATGTATCCTTATGGCCAATTACATTCAGAAGAATACTTAAGAAAACTCCTGATAAAATGTGTTGTGTTTGCTTAATAAGTCTTAAAAAATATAGGTAGCCATGAATACTTTTAGTGGTCTATGTAGGAGAAACCTTTATCATAAGGGCAAAGCTTGACCACCAACAAAAGGTGAATCACTATAACTTGACAGGTATTCGTCACATGCCCAAAAGGGTCAATGGAACACTCCCACCAGGTCTCAAAAAATGAATTGAATAAGCGTAAAATGGGTATATCAACATGTCAGTTGTAGAAAACCTAGAAAGTTAGAGATAACCTGGTCGGGGCTCCATGGACTCATCCTCCCATAATATTGAGACCCTATATATACTAAGTTGTGAAGGTAATCTACCCAACCAGGTTGGGGATCACTTGATCAAAACCACTGAGTTGCATCATTCGAAGTGATCCTGTAGACCCAAAGTCAAAACAAAATAAACATCTAAGCCCACATGACTATATTTGGACAAAAAGGGTAGAATAGGGATTATGCCTGCCAAGGGTATAGACAAAAACCTATGTAGAAAGTTAAACTTCTGTAGAAAAGAATTTATCCTAAAGATCATGTAAGTGGCATTAATCCAAACAAACCATAAGCATAAGAAAGAGCGAACACAAAGTAACTCAATAAATAATAAAATGGGCCGAGTGTTGTTGGGTTGACAATATATCCAAAAAAGTGAAAAGGCAATCAGACTATGTTTAAATATGTCCAATCCTGAATCTATAAAATAAATATACAATCTAGAATTAATGTGTGAGGCATGACCAATAAACTCCTAGTCCTCTTCATATGATTCCACATATCATATGCCTTGAGAACCCATGCTTGTACTTTATTTATAGTACATACTCTTATAGACTCTAAATTACATAAAAAAAGTTAAAAAGAAAGTATCAGTTTGTAACATAGAGGTTAACATTGGTTATTTCATGCAATGAAAAATGAACCAAGCCTAATAAGAGGAGAGCTGAGCAGCACCTACAAAAAACTCACAAGTTAACAAGATTATTATTAGATCCTCCATGTTAGTATGGCTCCCTGCAAAAAAAATTGCTCCCAATATACTAATTCTCAAGTCTCAAACTTATCAAATCATGAAAAACGTACACAAGATGTACAACAACCAAAATAAGGCAAAGAACCTTAGCTGTGTATAAAGAATTCTAACTACCTACCCTTATTTCTAAATAAGAATTATAAGGTATTGCTTACATATAAACTTAAGTGTAAGACATGCAGTATAAAGGATAAGAGATTTCACATATTTTCTTGATAAGGTCAACAAACTGACCTTATCAAAAGCATCAGAATGAGCTAATGCTTATCAAAATAAGTGGCAAATGTTAATTCTAAGCTATGCTTAGAATGTTTCTAAGAGATATGATAATAATAGAATAACTCACATTACTTGACCAAACAAGCTAACGAGTAATGATCATTTCCTTAATATCACCATAGATCAAATTAAAGGTTTTTCGAGTACTACAACTAGGGTGTTGACTCGAAAACCTATACTAATATGTTAAAATTAGTAAATAGGGTCGTGCTTGAGAAGACAAGACCCCGTGCCTATAAAAATACACAAGGGAATGCACTAACATGCAAAAAGGATGTACCTTGGGAATTTGATCCCGACTACCGTTTAAATGCAACAGTACAAGAATGTCATCAATTATATTTTTCACTTATATTTTCTTACTTTGCAACAGTACCAAAAACTTGATCCTGAAGAAAATAAAAATTTAACTTTTTAATTTATAAATATTGGGATATTACGCAAGTATACGTATTGTTATCAAGTAATATTAGACTTTTTGATTAAGACTTGAATATCGAACCCACGAGAATTTCACAATATGAACTATTAAACAATAAATTTTCTATTTTAAAAAAGATACTTACTTAAACTATAGATATTTTTACATTAATTAAAATTCAAATCTTCTTGGTATTTTTGATATTTTGACAAAATAATAAAAACTTTTAAAGATAACTTGAGTTTATGTAAGAGAAAAGTACTTAATATGAAAATATATTTCTCCTTATCATGAATCAGTAATAAGTATAAGATTTCTGTTGTGGAAGTATGCAATTTGTGTTGTGCCAAATAGGAGCAATATTATTCCTTACCCTTACTAGAGATGCTATAAAGAATATTGACTCATTTAAAGTTTGAATAGTTTTGAAGATTGACTAGGCAGAGAAGATACTAGATCTCGCTCTATAGTTCCCTCGATTCCCTCCATCTGAGGGCTAACATCTCGTATAAGAACATAAGACAATAAACCAAGTTGGGTGCTTTAACCTGTCACTTTAAAGTCCTCTAACTTTACACCCTTCAAAGATTATTTCCCTATTTATTTGCACTTAATCAAATGAATTACATTCTCATTCATACAACCTCATGTGATTATTTCCAATTGTTGATTGGGACAATACCAGCATGGTTCTTACATGTTCTCACAACAAATTTTAACATCTAGATAGGTCAGATTAAGAAGTAAATGAAGTGCATGGAATAAATCATCACAACTTCTTCCAACATTAAAGATCAATACTCTCCACAACTTCCATCCAAAACAATCATCACAACTTCTTCCAACATTAAAGATCAATACTCTCCACAACTTACATCCAACACCATCACAACTTCTTCCAACATTAAAGATTAATACTCTCCACAACTTCCATCCAACACTTTAACTACTTATCATTTTGAGGATAAAGATAAAGAGAACTACTCAGAATCCATGGAGAAATCAAAACCATACTTTAGTTTAAAAGTAGAAATCATTGTCAAACCAAAAAGAAGTCTCAAATAAAACCAAAAGTAATTTAAAAACAAAGATAAAAACTTATCTCAAATCTTCCACCAAACTCTTGAAGTTTCTTTGAATCTCTTCTCTTTTACAACACTCTTAACTCTCACAATAAAACTAAAAACAAAAAGAATAAAGTAAATTTGTGGTGCCT
Source organism: Phalaenopsis hybrid cultivar (assembly GCA_002079205.1). Lineage (NCBI taxonomy): Eukaryota > Viridiplantae > Streptophyta > Magnoliopsida > Asparagales > Orchidaceae > Phalaenopsis > Phalaenopsis hybrid cultivar. The sequence goes on along the minus strand of JXCR01147896.1, from coordinate 55,985 downwards.
GAAAATCTCTCCAAACGTTCCTCCACAAACTTCTTCAAGAACCTCTCAAGGCTCCCCCTTTTCAAGCACACTTATAAAAGTCTCAACTTCCTTCTTTTATAAATTTTCAAGAGGTGCCTTGGTAACTCTTCAAAATGTGTCCAAATTCGATGTATTCTCCAAGGGATGCCTCCTTTCACAAATCTTTTAATCATATTTTCATTTCTAGTAGTCATAACTATCCTCTTTAGCTAATATGTGCCTCAAATATCCCTTCAAAATATGGTAAAATGAATTAAACGTCAAATAACTGCCTCTATTGCTTAAGCGCGGGGCCTCTATCGCTTAGGCGCGACCTTTTTTGTTTCATCGGCGCTTAAGCGTCGAATCTAGCACTTAGGCCCCAAAACTCTTTTGAACCATTTTTCATTTTTGCTCCAAATTTGTTCCTTTTTCACTCCTTTAAGCATTTTTCACCTTTTTACATGTACCTGATAGAAAAACACACAAATACATTCTATTAAAGCATAATATCTCAAAAATAGGTATAAAAATTATCTAAAATTACTATATATTTTAGGTGTATCAGAATCAAACCCCAAAGCTCTGAAACTAGGTCAAAACTATATGACAAAGGAAATCAAGAGACACACACAAGATGCTCAGCTATGGTCTTTGAAGACTTAACCCCAGAAGTATAGACTCAAAGTCTGAGAATGTCAAGAAAATGACGTGTAATAAATGCATGCAAATGTGACAAGGCATGCACACAAGAACATGAATGTAAGCATGCTTCTACTATTTTAATGAAGGCACCATGACATCATAAACATGACACCGTCATGCATTCCCTAGGATACAAAATAAAAAGATGGTGACGCCTCAGTGCCGATGACACGCCTAAAAATTATCTTCTTTTATATATATATATATATATATTATGCTCAATTTTAATGATTTTTAATGATATTACACTTTAAGGGAATGTATTTTACATATTTTTTATTCCAAGTACAAGAAATGAACTTTTGGAGAAAATGAAGCAAAAATAGTGCAATTTGGAGTAAAAACAAGCAAGAAAAAAAATTCTGACTTGACACATTTTGATATGTCTTTCTATGCTTAATCTACTCTACAGTTNACATATAAACTTAAGTGTAAGACATGCAGTATAAAGGATAAGAGATTTCACATATTTTCTTGATAAGGTCAAAAAACTGACCTTATCGAAAGCATCAGAATGAGCTAATGCTTATCACAATAAGTGGCAAATGTTAATTCTAAGCTATGCTTAGAATGTTTCTAAAAGATATGATAATAATAGAATAACTCACATTACTTGACCAAACAAGCTAACGAGTAATGATCATTTCCTTAATATCACCATATATCAAATTAAAGGTTTTTCGAGTACTACAACTAGGGTGTTGACTCGAAAACCTATACCTATATGTTAAAATTAGTAAATAGGGTCGTGCTTGAGAAGACAAGACCAGACCCCGTGCCTATAAAAATACACAAGGGAATGCACTAACATGCAAAAAGGATGTACCTTGGGAATTTGATCCCGACTACTGTTTAAATGCAACAGTACAACAATGTCATCAATTATATTTTTCACTTATATTTTTTTACTTTGCAACAGTACCAAAAACTTGATCTTGAAGAAAATAAAAATTTAACTTTTTAATTTATATATATTGGGATACTACGCAAGTATACGTATCGTTATCAAGTAATATTAGACTTTTTGATTAAGACTTGAATATCGAACCCACGAGAATTTCACAATATGAACTATTAAACAATAAATTTTCTATTTTAAAAAAGATAATTACTTAAACAATAGATGTTTTTACAGTAATTAAAATTCAAATCTTCCTGGTATTTTTGATATTTTGACAAAATAATAAAAACTTTTAAAGATAACTTGAGTTTATATAAGAGAAAAGTACTTAATATGAAAATATATTTCTCCTTATCATGAATCAGTAATAAGTATAGGATTTCTGTTGTGGAAGTATGCAATTTGTGTTGTGCCAAATAGGAGCAATATTATTCCTTACCCTTACTAGAGATGCTATAAAGAATATTGACTCATTTAAAGTTTGAATAGTTCTGAAGATTGGCTAGGAAGAGAAGATACTAGCTCTCACTCTATAGTTCCCTCGATTTCCTCCATTTGAGGGCTAACATCTCGTATAAGAACCTAAGACAATAAACCAAGTTGGGCGCTTTAATCTGTCACTTTAAAGTCCTCTAACTCTACACCCTTCAAAGATTATTTCCCTATTTATTTGCAGTTAATCATATGAATTACATTCTCATTCATACAGCCTCATGTGATTATTTCCAATTGTTGATTGGGACAATACCAGTCTGGTTCTTACATGTTCTCACAACAAATTTTAACATCTAGATAGGCCAGATTAAGAAGTAAATGAGTGCATGGAGGATTCAAAGAAACTTCAAGAGTTTGGTGGAAGATTCGAGATAAGTTTCCAAACGTTCCTCCACAAACTTCTTCAAGAACCTCTCAAGACTCCCCCTTTTCAAGCACACTTATAAAAGTCTCAACTTCCTTCTTTTATAAATTTCCAAGAGGTGCCTTGGTAACTCTTCAAAATGTGTCCAAATTCGATGTATTCTCCAAGGGATGCCTCCTTTCACAAATCTTTTAATCATATTTTCATTTCTAGTAGTCATAACCATCCTATTTAGCTAATATGTGCCTCAAATATCCCTTCAAAATTTGGTAAAATGAATTAAACGTCAAATAACTGCCTCTATCGCTTAAGCGCGGGGCCTCTATCGCTTAGGCGCGACCTTCTTTGTTTCATCGGCGCTTAAGCGTCAGATCTAGCACTTAGGCCCCAAAACTCTTTTGAACCATTTTGAATTTTTGCTCCAAATTTGATCCTTTTTTACTCCTTTAAGCATTTTTCATCTTTTTACATGCACCTGATAGAAAAACACATAAATACCTTCTATTAAAGCGTAATATCTCAAAAATAGGTATAAAATTTATCTAAAAATACTATATATTTTAGGTGTATCAGAATCAAACCCCAAAGCTCTGAAGTTAGGTCAAAACTATATCACAAAGGAAATCAAGAGACACACACAAGATGCTCAGCTATGGTCTTTGAAGACTTAACCTCAGAAGTATAGACTCAAAGTCTGAGAATGTCAAGAAAATGACATGTAATAAATGCATGCAAATGTGACAAGGCATGCACACAAGAACATAAATGTAAACATGCTTCTACTATTTTAATGAAGGCACCATGACATCATAAAAATGACACCGTCATGCATTCCCTAGGATACAAAATAAAAAGATGGTGACGCCTCAGTGCCGATGACACGCCTAAAAATTATCTTCTTTTTCATATATATTTTATGCTCAATTTTAATGATTTTTAATGATATTACACTTTAAAGAAATGTATTTTACATATTTTTTATTCCAAGTACAAGAAATGAACTTTTGCAGAAAATGAAGCAAAAATAGTGCAATTTGGAGTAAAAACGAGCAAGAAAAAAAATTCTGACTTGAAACATTTTGATATGTCTTTCTATGCTTAATCTACTCTACAGTTCTAAAATATTTTTGAATGAAATTACTCTTTAAGAAAAGGTTATTTTCATGTTTATTTTGTAGGAATATCTATTAGGAGCGAAACACAACTAAAACGGGGCGAAACGAAGCCAAACAAAGCAAAAGAGTAGAGTTATTGCAGGGTAGCACAAGATGCACCAAACCAGCGCATGATGCACCTTTTGACAGAGAGCGTCAAGATGCATCAGAGATGAATTTTTGTCGATTAAGGAGGTTTGGAACAACTTTTGTGCAAATTTTCAAAGGGACAATTGTTCTAAATACCCCTTGGAGTGATTCAATTCATCTAGACACTTTGGAAGGTTTTTTTTATGAAAGGATATGTCTCTTGGATCAATGGACATGCTTTTAAATTCAAAAGAGTCGACTTTTAGATAAAATTTTAGAGAGAATTTTGAATTTTTTTTAGGGAGGCAACCTTTTATAAAAGAGAGGGAAGTCTAGAGCTTGAAGAGTTTTGGGTGACGTATGTGTGTTTGTGTGTGGCGTGAGAGTGAGAAGAAGGAAAGGGAGAGAGAGAGAGAATGTTAAGGGCTTGGAGATTTTCTTCAAGGATTGTAAGAGGAGATGGAAGGTGAGAGATTTCTTCTTCAGTATACTTCTAAGAGAGAATTAAGAGTGCTTGTAAAGAGGGAAAGTGTTTGAAGAGAACTTCTAGGGATTTGCTTGGGAAGGATTGTGAGATAAGCTGTGTTCTTTTACTTCTTTGTTTTGTAAACTTGTTTTTATATATGAAATTAGTGTTTTGTTGTAGCTTTCTCATGAATTCTGAGTAGTATTCATCATCTTTCTCCTTACTTTGAGATATGTTTTTGTGAATAATTGATTTTGTTTTATACGGTTTTAAATGTAAAAAATTTGTGATGATTCACACTCTGATCTTCATTTAATTTTTGATCTAGCAATTGAAATGTTAAAATATGTTGAGAAACATATTTCAAAAAAGGCTATGATTTCTACAACATAGGGAGAATCACATTTGATTTCATGGGAGAGTATTTCATCCATGGGGTTGAGTGCAAATAAATAGGGAAATTAACTTTTTTGGATGCAGAATTGGAGATTTTAAGGTGACGAATTACAATCCCTAATTTGGTCTAGTTGATTGGAAACTGATGTGAGAATGTTAGCCCTTAGATGAGGGAGTTGTGGGAGCTCTGAAGTGGCAGTCAGTATCCTCTCAGCCTAACCACAGAATTAGGGACCAAACTCTGGATTAGTCAATGTTCTTTATGCACTCGGAAGAGGGCAAAAGAATGTGATTGCTCCTATTTGGCACAAAATAATTTTTATATATTTTCAAATGATTTTAAATTCTTCACAATCCATATACTCATTTTAAAGGGGAAGGATGCTTTCTTAAATTTGAACTCTTCGTCACAAAACTTTGTTTAGTCGGAGTAAATTTAACTTTGAAGTTTAGAAATTAGTTTAGTAAACTCAGTTCTTTAAGTTACATTTCTATTAGCATTCATTAAACCCATTTTAACTTGTCTTTCTTACTATAATTTTAATAGTTTTAATATTGAGATTTATGTTATTATTATAAGAATTTCTATCTTCCAAACTAAGACTTGATCTTAGTAGACTAGAATTAACTTAAGGGATTTCCTACTGCGCTTCTCTGTGGGATCGATATTAGGGTTTTTAAAGAAAGCCCTATATTACTTAAAGCAATACGTGCACTTGCGTTGACCCACTAGTGTGCGAACTATTTTATATATTTTATAACATTTTGATTTTAAATACTTAATGTAAATTGGGTCAAATTTTTTGTCATATTTTGAAAGCTAAATTACTGCGTAATTTTAGGATGGGTCAAGTTTTTGGCACTATTAGTGGGAATTTAAACTGTCATAAAACAAGCAGAAAAAAAAACACAAAGTAGGGGTGCATCAGCCGATAAATGGGTTTAAGAACCAGCCCCTTTAATCATTTGGACAATAAGTTATCTTGTCGACACTATTGATAAAACCAATACCTAACTAATCGCATGACTCAAAGGATATCTTACACACCTCACGTAGGTGGTTATCATAAGGGATAAAATAAAAGAAAACTAAATTACATTTAATCATGCCAACCACAACATGAGTGATGTAAATTGTTTTTATTAGTTAAATAAGGAACCAAAGGTGCACCAATGGTTCGGGATAAGAATCCCAAGATGCCTAGTCTTCAAATCTTGGTTCAAGATAAAAATACCAATGTAGAAAAGTGCACCAATGGTTCAGAACAACCAAATTTGATGAGGAGAGTGAAGACAAAACGAGGAACATCACCCATATAGAAGGGTGTATTAAAGGCCCATGGGTAGAAACTTATGAGTCCATCTGATCTGTGAAGGCTAGAAGGCTCATATGATTCAGTAGAAACCAAACCTAATTTATTGCCAAAAATATCCCACATTCGCTGCATTACATGAGGCGGGCATCAACTACACAGGGTTAAACAAATGGGTAGCTCAAAAAGCTCCTAGGGTTATTATGTTGAAAGCCAACATTGAAGCTTTATCAGAAAAGTGACTCCTTGGTTTTGAAAACAGAAAGGAAGAGTGGGGTTGTGACTTTAAGAATAACGACACAACCAAACACTAATGTCTGGCATCGTGAGGTTGGAAAGAAACACAAGGAGTGAGTTGAGAGCAACCTAGGCAACCTCTTATCATCATGAAGGCATTGATGTTCGGCTACCGAGGGTGTGAACTGATGGTCAAGTGCCAAGACATGGAGCTAGAGCATTTCATGCCCAAAAAGGGGAAATGGTGTTGTGATGCCCAACGAATGATGGCATATCACCAAATAAAAATAAAGCCTAAGCTTAAAAAAAGCACTCAAAAATGAGTAAAACATAGAGGAGATGAAGGATCCTAACCAAAGTTTTATCTAAGAATATCTTATATTAGATTCTATAAACAGAGATCTAGAGCTTTTAAAAAAAAAGAATATGTGAGGATCAAAGAATTTGTTTGCCTATAAAAATTTTGAGGATGAATCCCACTTTCTAAAATAATTCCAATAGCTCCTCCAGCCAAGGAAATCACAACCTCTAGAAATGAAAAATTCATAAGAGAAAAAAGTCTTGAAAATAAGTTGTGGAGGGAAGCTCACACATTAAAACCCTAAGGAGAAGACTCACCACTCAAAATGAGAAAATGATTCTTAGTTTACACCTTTAGGCTACCCCATTTAAAGGAAAAAATCAGGTTTTGGAGCCATGGCATAGCGACGCTGCTAATGTGGCAAGTGTGAGGACAGTTTGCATGGATCTATGGGCAAACTCGAGTTAGGTGACAAAACTCAAGCAATGCGGTGTTGAAACGGATGCCTAGACACTACTGACATGGCATATACATCCCCATCAAATAAAAAACAATCATCGGGATCATAAAATTTGACTTATAGCGTTGCGGCTCTATAACTTGGTGCCATGGTGCCACTACATANCGGGCAACGGGATTTCAATTCCGATGACCGACAGCTTCTTACGGGCAAACCTCACACCAAAAATAGTGCCGATAGCTTCTAAAATATTTTTGAATGAAATTAATCTTTAAGAAAAGGTTATTTTCATGTTTATTTTGTAGTAATACCTATTAGGAGCGAAACACAACTAAAACAGGGCGAAATGGAGCCAAACAAAGCAAAAGAGTAGAGTTGTTGCAGGGTAGCACAAGATGCACTAAACCAGCGCATGATGCACCTTTTGACAGAGAGCTGGCACAAGATGCATCAGAGATGAATTTTTATCGATTAAGGAGGTTTGGAACAACTTTTGCGCAAATTTTCAAAGGGATAATTGTTCTAAATACCCCTTGGAGTGATTAAATTCATCTAGACACTTTGAAAGGTTCTTTTTATAAAAGGATATGGCTCTTGGATCAATGGACATGTCTTTTAAATTCAAAAGAGTTGACTTTTGGATAAAATTTTGGAGGTAATTTTGTATTTTTTTTTTAGGGAGGCAGCCTTTTATAAAAGAGAGGGAAGTCTAGAGCTTGAAGAGGAGTTTTGGGTGACGTATGTGTGTTTGTGTGTGGCGTGAGAGTGAGAAGAAGGAAATGGAGAGAGAGAGAGAGAATGTTAAGGGCTTGGAGATTTTCTTCAAGAATTGTAAGAGGAGAGGGAAGGTGAGAGATTTCTTCTTCAGTAAACTTCTAAGAGAGAATTAAGAGTGCTTGTAAAGAGGGAAAGTGTTTGAAGAGAACTTCAAGGGATTTGCTTAAGAAGGATTGTGAGATAAGTTGTGTTCTTTTACTTCTTTGTTTTGTAAACTTATTTTTATATATGAAATTAGTGTTTTGTTGTAGTTTTCTCATGAATTCTGAGTAGTCTTCATCATTTTTCTCCTTACTTTGAGATATGTTTTTGTGAATAATTGATTTTGTTTTATACGGTTTTAAATTTAAAAAATTTGTGATGATTCACACTCTGATCTTCATTTAATTTTTGATCTAGCAATTGAAATGTTAAAATATGTTGAGAAACATATTTCAAAAAAGGCTATGATTTCTACAACATAGGGAGAATCACATTTGATTTCATGGGAGAGTATTTCATCCATGGGATTGAGTGCAAATAAATAGGGAAATTAACTTTTTTGGATGCAGAATTGGAGATTTTATGGTGACGGATTAAAATCCCTAATTTGGTCTAGTTGATTGGAAACTGATGTGAAAATGTTAGCCCTTAGATGAGGGAGTAGTGGGAGCTCTGAAGTGGCAGTCAGTATCCTCTCAGCCTAACCACAAAATTAGGGATCAAACTCTGGATTAGTTAATGTTCTTTATGCACTCGGAAGAGGGAAAAAGAATGTGATTGCTCCTATTTGGCACAAAATAATTTTTATATATTTTCAAATGATTTTATTTTCTTCACAATTCATATACTCATTGTAAAGGGGAATGATGCTTTCTTAAATTTGAACTCTTCGTCACAAAACTTTGTTTAGTCGGAGTAAATTTAACTTTGAAGTTTAGAAATTAGTTTAGTAAACTCAGTTCTTTAAGTTACATTTCTATTAGCATTCATTAAACCCATTTTAACTTGTCTTTCTTACTATAATTTTAATAGTTTTAATATTGAGATTTATGTTATTATTATAAGAATATCTATCTTCCAAACTAAAACTTGATCTTAGTAGATTAGAATTAACTTAAGGGATTTCTTACTGTGCTTCTCTGTGGGATCGATATTAGGGTTTTTAAAGAAAGCCTTATATTACTTAAAGCAATACGTGCACTTGCGTTGACCCACTAGTGTGCGAACTATTTAATATATTTTATAACATTTTGATTTTAAATACTTAATATAAATTGGGTCAAATTTTTGGCCATATTTTGAAAGCTAAATTACTGCGTAATTTTAGGATGGGTCAAGTTTTTGGCACTATTAGTGGGAATTTAAACTGTCATAAAACAAGCAGAAAAAAACACACAGTATGGGTGCATCAGCCGATAAATGGGTTTAAGAACCAACCCCTTTAATCATTTGGACAATAAGTTGTCTTGTCGACACTATTGATGAAACCAATACCTAGCTAATCGCATGACTCAAAGGATATCTTACACACCTCACGTAGGTGGTTATCATAAGGGATAAAATAAAAGAAAACTAAATTACATTTAATCATGTCAACCACAACATGAGTGATGTAAATTGTTTTGATTAGTTAAATAAGGAACCAAAGGTGCACCAATGGTTCGGGATAAAAATCCCAAGATGCCTAGTCTTCAAATCTTGGTTCAAGATAAAAATACCAATGTAGAAAAGTGCACCAATGGTTCAGAACAACCAAATTTGATGAGGAGAGTGAAGACAAAATGAGGGACAACACCCATATAGAAGGGTGTATTAAAGGCCCATANTACTACTGCATTGATCTGTGGCAATATAAGGGGTGGTTATCCCTGGGCAAGCCGCATTCAAGTTGGTGAAGTTCATGCACATCTTCCACTTATTTTTTATCTTGCAAACTATCACCACATTTTCTAGCTGATTTGTATATTATGCTTCATGGATGAAGTTTATGTCAGTAAAGGGATGAATTTTGTGTCAAAGTGTTCTTGAACATCATGTCGGATTGATTCATCAAAGGTGTATGATAGATTTTGCATTTTTTGTTTGATGGGTCTTGTGTTAAGATTGATGTCGAGTCTATGAAAAAGGATGTTGATATCAACTCATTCATTTCATTTGTACTCTAGAAGAATACATTTTGGTGATCCCTCAGGGTTGAAATCAGTTGTTAGGTTATAATTGATCTGGAATGTTCACTTGCATTTCTCCTTAGAGAAAGGCACTCACTCGGTTGTCTCAATAGTCTCCAAGTTGGTGCCTTTATTTGCATCTTGTTTGAGGACATTCTCTTCTACATTTTTCATAGCTTGTGGGTGACATTTTTGAAATTGGACCATATCTCCTTAAATAGTGATGATTTCTCCTTTTCCAAGCAATTTGACAGCTACATGATAGGTGAAAGTTACCACTTTGAGCTCATTAAGTATGGTTCTATCAAAGATGGCTTTTTAAGTAATCACAACATCAATTATTATGAAATTCTCCAAAATTTTATATTGCTTATCTCTTTCTCCCCAAGTTACTGACAGGGATATGACTACACGGGATTTATTTCTCTCACTGGAAAATACATACAGTGGTCCAAAAGTATGTTTCTATTGAGTGTTCGTCATATTCATCTTCTAAAACAAAATTTCAAAGACGATGTTGATGGAACTCTTTGTATGAATTAGAATGCTTCTAATTTTGTGATTTCCTATCACCACAGATAAAATGCCAGCATCATTGAAAGGAATCAAATTGTCGGGTAGGTCACTCATGAAGCTCATTGATAGATGAATCAGGGTAGCAACTTTAGTCAGATTGGTGGAATGGAAGTCTCATGCTTCTAACTGCTTCAAGCTTAGACGCGGTAAGGCCTCAAGCCCATTCCTACAAAAAATGGCAGGTAAGACTCCGACAATATGTATGATTAAGCATCTTCAGTAGGTGCTCTTTTCTTTTTTTTGAGTGTTGGCCTCCAACCCAATGAACTCTTTAAACTTTTTTGCTCAGATTAACTCTTTGAGCAATCTTCGAAGATGATGACATTGTTCAGCGTCATGCACGTGATCACAATGATAAGCTCAATGGTTCTTGGGATTACATTTGAACTCTCCCGGCTTTCATCAATGGTAGTATTTTAAGGAATTCTTTATTTTAGATGGCCTCTATGATTTCATTCATTGAAACTCAACAAAGAGGCTTCTATTTTGAAGGACATAGGTACATCACGCTTCCTCTCCATTCACCTAATGATTAGTCTTCTGTAAGGTTGCTCTAGTTACTTTTGATGAGGATGTCTTTCAGGAAAACTTTGATGGTCTCTTCGTATGAATTGGTTTCTGGACCCCTGGTGCTTGCAAGAAGTTATTTTCTGGAGTATGTCCTCTGTCTCTTTAGTTATAAAGAGACTCCAGAAAGAGTTGTACTCTTCAACTAAATATGATCACCAAATAGCTGCAATTGTTCAGCCAATTTTTTTTGGATTTGCAAGCTAAGTACATATCAGAATGGGCCATCATGTATACTCTAAGTGAGTGACATATGAGCAACGAAAGAAAAGATCTTTAATGTCTAACTTCTCCAACTATAATCGAGTAATAAATCTCCTCAAGCTTTAGGATGGAGCTTTTTTGGATCTTCAGTAAAGCTTGAGAACTTCTCTTTAGCTTCTAAGCACAAAAAAATTAAGCTATGAACATGTGTTTTACTTGTCAAAGGAAGTAATAACTTCTACCAGCAAGTTATTGAACCATTATAGACCTAACTCTTTGAGCTTCATAAGAGCAAATTACATTTTAGGGTGTCATTTATCACAATAAATATAATTTTGATTCAAAGGATATTTTGTGACTTGTGAGATATCCTTTATAAGAGTTTAAGGAAGGGATCATGAACTTCCTAGGTGGCTCAGTTTCAACAANTATGTTGAAAGCCAACATTGAAGCTTTATTAGAAAAGTGACTCCTTGGTTTTGAAAACAGAAAGGAAGAGTGAAGTTGTGACTTTAAGAATAACGACACAACCAAACACTAATGTCTGGCATCGTGAGGTTGGAAAGAAACACAAGGAGTGAGTTGAGAGCAACCTAGGCAACCTCTTATCATCATGAAGGCATTGATGTTCGGCTACCGAGGGTGTGAACTGATGGTCAAGTGCCAAGACATGGAGCTAGA
>JXCR01147896.1:8840-35590 GCA_002079205.1 Phalaenopsis hybrid cultivar | reverse complement strand
TTAAGGGAAAAGGGTTTCGATGCTGGGATCTGCAAGGCGCGGTGGGATAGCGCCGGCGGATTAACGGCGGGGAGCTATGAGTATATCGATGTTATTGATGCGGGTGCGGCAGGGGAAGGCGATCGGAGGTACATAGTTGATTTGGGATTCGCGGCGGAGTTTCAGGTGGCGCGAGCGACGGATGAGTATGAAAAAGTGATTGGAGCTTTACCTAAAATTGCGGTGGCTCGGCCGGAAGAGATTCGGGGGGCCGTGCGAATCATGGCAGAGGGGGCGCGGCGATCGCTGAAGAGGAGGGGTCTGTGCGTGCCTCCGTGGAGGAAGAGGAAGCACATGATGGCCAAGTGGTTGGGACCATACCGGAGAACGGTGAACTTGATTCCGGCAAACGCCGGGTCGGAAGGAGGGGGGGAGGTAAAATGTCGGGCGGTGGGTTTCGGCGCGCCAAAGATCGCCGGAGCGTCGATGAAACCGGTGGCGATGGAAGAGCGGGAAAGGTTATTTTGGTAATTGCGCGGTTCTGTTCTACGCGGGGAAGCGCAATAGGGTTGGCTGTGTAAATAATTTTTTGTTCTTGATTTTTATTTTGCATTGTATTTTTATTTTTTTTCAGAAAAATTATCTCATATTTTTTTATTATTGAAATTTAGGGGCAATTATATACATTGTGCCTGGTGGTTGAACCTCTTTGTTTTTTTAGGAGATAAACTTATTATAAAAATGGATTAATTAAAAAAATAAAATATAATTTAAAATTAAAAAAATTGTATTTCATTATCATTAAACAGTATTACAAGCATTTCAATTAATTTTTTATTTTTATAGAATCTAAAATAAGTAATTTCATTTTTTAATGAAAATTTTGTATTAAATATAATTTCATGAAAGTATAAAATTTTATGTGAAACTCAAACTAAATAAAAAATAATTATTAAAAAAAGCTAATAAATACATATATTTAAAATAATTAATAAATAAATTTATACCTTTAAATTAATGATAATTTTATCTCAAATTTTTATTTTTTAATGTGGATCACTCAAATATAAGAAAAATTTCAAAAAATTATTACAAATATCTATTAGGAGCATACAATAGGAAAGTTTTTTTTTAAATATAGGGGCATTTATATACATATCACCCAAATTTTAAATACATGCACATCTAATATATAAATTTCAATTTTTACATTTATAACATCCAAATTTTCCATATCATATCGAAAGCATCATCATTTTAGTTTTTGTGTAATCAAAATATAAGCCGGTATGTATGTAAAATTTGAAGTTTAGGTGTTAGATATGTAAATATATAAGAATTGAGAGATATGTTTGTAAATTTTTCAGGAAGTCCAACACGAAGGTATTTGTGGAGTGGGATATTATGGGAAGCAAGTGACAAAAATAATGTGGGGGTAATTTAGTCCCACATTGATTTGCTGACTAATAGTGTTGTTTAAATTTAAAATGGGTGTAGTCTACTCTTTTCGAGAACACGTAGGCATGCAAGCAAGTGACATTTTTTTATAACAATTTTAAGAAAACTTTAAGGGTCTGTTTGGCGCAGCTTTTCAGCTGCAGCTGTGGTGTCCTAGAAAACAATTGCGGGAAAGCTGACTGTCTGTTTGGTGTAGCTACTTGAAAACAGCTGTGGGACAGCTTTTTCTAGAGAAATGACCAAGCTGCTCCTGTTTGCTAAAACTATTTAAAAATTATTATGTATTTAAAATATACATGAGTACGTTTAACATTTATATAAAGTTAATTAGTTTTGTTCTTATAAATTGGAAACATGAGAATGTTAAATGGCCCGTCAATGGGCTTTTCAATTAATAAATTTAGGCGAGTCCCAGCTTAAATAGTTTTTGGGGCGAAATAATATAATTTAGAGCGGGTAAATACTTAAATTATATTCTTTTAAAAAAAAAATCAAATTTCAGTTGCCCCTCTTAACACTAAGGGCAACGGGCGACATTTTGAAAATACTGTAGTACTGTTTGTTTTTCACGTCTATACCGTGTTTTAAAAACCGGCGGTTTCAAATTTGTTAGTAACATCGCTCGCAGGATGATTCTCACGGGTCGTGTTCCTTGTCGCATATTACTCTTGAATTACTCCGCTGCCCTCACATTCGAGCTCACAGCCTAGCCGCTCCTTGCTTCTTCACGAGGAACTCTACCCTAGGTAAAGGCCACGTTCCTTCCTTCTCTTCCAGGTAATTTTATGTGTAGTGCATTGAGAGAATTTAACACTTGATGACCTTTTGAGTCATTCATTATTAGGAGTTTTTCCGTATAAAATTGATGGAATTATCACCATTTCCACACATATGATGAGTCTTCTCCTAAATAGTCTTGTTAATCTAATTGTCAAAATTTAAGCCTGTCACTGTTAACACTTTCATGAGATCAATATCTACATCTTGTATATTCTAATCGTGATCGAAGGCATCACCGGTGGCGGGCACTACCAGATTGCTATTAGTTGTCTGCATTAGCCCGAGTTCATGAGAGGGTAAGATTCTCGTGTCCATTATTGATGGCTATGAGCATGCCATCACTCAGCAATTTAAAAGTCTGATGACATTCAAGTAGGGTTGTAAAAAGGGCTCGTTGTTCGAGAACAGCTCGTGTTCAGCTCGTTAAGAAGCTCGTGTTCGGCTCGTTCGCTAAGTTAATGAGCCGAACACGAGCAACATGAACAAATATTTGTTCGTTCATGTTCGGCTCGTTTTGGCTCGAAATACTACTAATCAATTATATATATATCTTTGATGAGGTTGACTACAAGGCTACAAAGATTTATAATCAATTAAAAGTATTAATGAAGAAGATAGAATAAAAAATATTAAATTAGATTCAAATGATGTTTTAAATCTTGTCTCAATTCTTAATATCTGATAGTTACGTGATTAGGGTTGTCAAAATGACTCTTTGTTCGTGAACGACTCATGTTCGACAACGAGTCGAACACAAACACACTTTTTGAGTTCGAAATATAAACGAGTTCGGCTCGTTTACACCCGTACATTCAAGATCATAAAGCAATACAATCCATTAGACTTCTAGAAAAAATGCTTTATAATTGTAGTTGTTAGTGATGATTATTTTGAGATACGGGTTTTCTGAATGAAAATTCATTGAATAAAGATTCTTTTTTTTTTCCAAGAGAAAAGTAGTGTTTTTTCTCCAATATATTAGGATCAATGCAATGTAACTAGCATGGCATGAGAACCACATCAATTACAACTTTAATTGTAATTTTAATAATTTTTTATTTATTTATCAATCTTGATAGTCACTGTTAAGTGACTACTATTTCATTTTTTCTCTTTACTGTTCTATATTAGTTTTCTGCTCCTGCAGTATCGAATATTTTGACATCACAGTTCTGTTATAAACAACATTACTTGACAGGGGCAGAATGATCATTTATCCACAAACAGCTGCAAATCAACTGTTTCAAAACAGCTGCCCCAAACAGTCAGTCAGCTTATCAAGATAAATCGTTGATCAACAGTTTATCAGAATAAACTGCTTATCTAGATAAACTGGATAAGCTGCAGCTGTCCCAAACAGACCTTAACTTGGTCCACCCATTATTGCACCCAAAACATTCTTTTTTACAAATCTGGCAGCCTCTTCCATCCATTTTTCAACTCAAATATAAAAATTCATGATAAAACACATATTTTTCATTTTATCAAATGCTCAATGATTTGATCGTGACAAGCATAAATATATTGGTTCGGTAGTTCAAAAATATCATATGGGTGAGCAATTTTATAAAGAACATTATTTTTTGTGCTATTTATGTAATTATCCCTAAAATTTATCAAAAATAGAATTTTAATTAGATTATTCTCACATATTTTTTTAATAACATGAAACATTTTTACATAAAATTGACCTTGAATAAATCATAATTCTATTATTATACACGTGATGCACATAATTTTCAAGAGTGAAGTAGGTTTTATTAAGATTTTCTACTTGAACATATATAATGTTAGATTTTCAAGTTGATACTTTTTTATTAGAAAATTACATACAATTCAGACATTTTAGTGTATTTATATATCTTGATACGTCGTCAAAAAATCTTATCATCTTATATAAATCTCAAGATGTTTGGCACAGATCTTGAGGCTTTTTTGGGCGAGAAACATTTTGGCTCAAATGAAAAATCGTCCAGAACTCTGAATTCAACATACTTAAGGTCAAAATGATCAGCTCGACGAGACACCCAATGACACTAAAATTGGTCAATCTGAGTCAAATCAAGCTCGCATCCTCAATTGGCCAAATCAAAAAGTAAATGAAGATCAAAGTTTGAATCATCACAATTTATTGACATTAAAAACTATATAAAACAAAATCAATTCTTCACAAAACCAAATCTCATTATAGGGAGAAAAATAAATAAGACTACTTAGAATTCATGAGAAGAATACAAAAAATACGGATTTCATTAATAAAAACAAGTTTAGAAAACAAAGAAAGAAAAGAACACAACTTATATCACACTCATTCTCAAGAAAATTCCTAGAAGTTCCCTTTAAGCACTTTCTTTCTTTACAATCACAGACAATTCTCGTCTAGAAATGTAATGAAGAAAAAATCTCTCACCTTCCCTCTTCTCTTACAAACCTAGAAGAAAATCCTCTATTCTCCAAAGTCTTCCTCTTACTCTCATGCCACACTCATGCCCTAGACTCCTCCCCTTTTTAATTAGGGGTTGTTGATCCTCGATTTTAATGCTTATGCATATTATAACAATAATTCTGATGGTATTTTTCACTTATATTTCCTTATTTTGCAACAAAATTAATTCTGATGATCCCTGGATACTTAATGCTTATGCATAGTATAGAAATAGTTCTGATGGTATTTTTCACTTAATTAATTCTGATGATATTTTTCACTTATATTTCCTTATTTTGCAACAAAATCAAAAACTTGATCTGAAGAAAAATAAGAATTTAACTTTTTAATTTATATATATTTATATTGGGATACTACGCAAGTATACATATCGTTATCAAGTAATATATGACTTTTTGATTAAGACCTGAACATCAAACCCATAGGGAAGATTATGCATATGCACTTTTTAGAAAGTTTTTTCTATTTTTAAAAAGATAATTATGTAAACTAAAAATGATTTTTTGCAGAAATTTAAAATTTAAATATTTTTGGTATTTTTGATATTTTAACGAAACAGTAACAACTAAAAAGTAATTACTTAAATATTTAAGCAATTTAAAATTTAAATATTTTTCATATTAAGTATTTTATAGAAGAAAAATACTTAATATGAAAATATCTTTCTTTTTATCATGAATCAGTAATAAGTATAAGAATTCTGTTGTGGAAGTATACAAATTGTGTTGTGTTAAATAGAAGCAATAATATTCTTTACCCTTACAGGAGATGCTATAAAGAACATTGGCTAATTTAAAGTTTGAATAGTTATGAAGACCCGCTTGGCAGGGAAGATACTAGCTCTCACTCTAGAGTTCTCTCGATTCCCTCCACCTGGGGGCTAACATTCTCGTATCAGAACCTAAAATAATAAACCAAGTTAGGGGTTTTAACCTGTCACTTTAAAGTCCTCTAACTCTACACCCATCAATAAATATTTCCCTATTTATTTGCACTTAATCATGTGAACTACATTCTCATTCATACAACCTCATGTGATTCTTTTCAATTGTTGACTCAGACAATTCCAGCTCCAAATTTGATCCTTTTTCACTCCTTTAAGCATTTTTTTTTTATTTTTACTTGTATCTGCAAGAAAAACACAAAAATATCTTTCATTAAAGCACAATATCTTAAAAATAGGTATAAAAATGTGTCTAAAAATACTATATATTTTAAGTNGAAGGAGTTGGGGAGGTAAAATGTCGGGCGGTGGGTTTCGGCGCGCCAAAGATCGCCGGAGTGTCGATGAAAACGGTGGCGATGGAAGAGCGGGAAAGGTTATTTTGGTAATTGCACGGTTCTGTTCTACGCGGCGATGCGCAGTAGATTGGTGGATAGGGTTGGGTGTGTAAATAATTTTTTGTTCTTGATTTGTTGATTTTTATTTTGCATTGCATTTTTATTTTTTTCAGAAAAATTGTCTCATTGTTTTTATTATTGAAATTTAGGAGTGATTATTGTATGATGTGTCGTTGTGATCGGAAAGCGCGCAGTTCTGCATGTGCTCTCTGCACGCAATAATTAGACGAAATTTATGGACAATTATATACATTGTGCCTGGTGATTGAACCTCTCTGTTTTTTTGGGATAAACTTATTATAAAAATGGATTAATTAAAATAAAATAAAATANTTAGAAAAAATAATTAGTAAATGAGATCAACTTAAAGTTTGAAAATTTTTAATGTTAAGAACTATGAAACTATGAGTTCCTATAATTCAGAAATATTGTAAGTTCTCTAAATTTAGATTTTTGTTCTTTTATTTTATACACTTAAAAAATTTTTATTAAAAAATAATTTTACTTACTATATTATATTTATAAGCTTAAGATTTTATTAAGTCTTATACTTTAAGAAGATGAAATGCAGAACTAATTTTTGATTAGACACTAATCCTCAAGCTTCTCCTCCCTTACATTTCTTTTCTTTTTCTTTTTCTTTTCTTTTCTTTTTCTTTTCTTTTTCTTTTTCTTTTTCTTCTTCTTTTTCTTTTTCAGGCAAGGATTACTATATCTGGAAAGGTCTTTAATGATTTTGAATTCCACATCTCCTTTCCTAAAGTAAAAACTATATCTTGATAGGCCTTTAATGATTTTGAATTCCACTTCTCCTTTCCTAAAGCAAAGTTCTGATATAAAACTTTTACTTATAAATATAATAATAGTTTTGAAAATCATTTTAATAAAAGAAATTTAAGTATTAAAAATAAAATTCTAAATTATCTAAATTTTTTTGAAAAATACAATTTTTCTTACTAAAGATAGTCTCTTATATTAATCATTTTCTGTACTAAAACTTTTTAACTTAAAGTTTTTCTTCATTATTTAAAATTTTAATTAAATTTTCTTACTCATTTCGAAAATTAAATTATACTTCCTTGATTTAGGAATCAATTTTTCTTTTAAAATCAAATTCACTTGTAGTACATTTGAGAACAAATAAAATTCCAATTTTGAAAATATTTTTCATCCCCCCAAACTTAAATTTTTAACATATTAAATAATTTAGCATCAGATAATTATATAGGCAGGAAATAAAAATTGAAATAACATGCTAACAAGAATTTTTATATCCTAATGATACAAGTATAAAACTAAAAACAGGAGTAAAATTAAATTTTTGATCAAATTTTCTAACATTTTTAGTTTAGTTTAACATGTAGAGATTCAAATAGACTTCTAAACAGTGGGTATAAAAGCAAACAACACACTAACATGATAAAAGAGAAATACAGGGCACCAGTTTCTAAATTTCAAGTTTAAGATCTAAGCTAGCAAGATTTTCTACTTTATAACAGATATGAAATTAAGTTAAATTCTAGACTAACTAAATCGCAGTACTAAACATAAACAACAGTTACTACCCTAAATTTTAAAAATAAAATATTAACTACCACAAACATCATAATAACAATAAAACATAAAAGTCCAAAACACAACATAGTCCAAAACAACACACAGATGCAAATGTAGCAAGCTTAGACCACATTGTTCATATCATATTACAATCATAAAATGAATCTCTCAGCTCTACTCTTCATCTTTAGAGTCATCGCTGCACCATTTTTCTGTAAGCTCAAAATCAGGATATCGATGATAGGGAGAAAATTGCACTCTTGGTTCACCTCTAATCAGACTCTCCAAAGATGCGTGGAATTTCTCTTCATAATCACTCTTCCTTCTATTATAACTATTAGTATGATATGCAAAACGATCTAAATTTTATACCTTATCAGCAGTAAAATTGATATTATCCATCATCTTCTGCAATAACTCATCCTGAGTCTTACTAGAATCACCTCTAGATGTAGAAACACGTGAAGTAGATGGTTTAGATGAAGATGCAGCAGAGGTAGATGCAACAGACGTCTCTAATCCATAGCTCCTGGAAAATTCTCCTCTCCAGCCAAAAGTTGAATGCTCAGAATAAGTCTTCACATTCACCTTCGCGATGGGCTTTAGAGGTAACAAAACTTCCTCCCTACTATCATACTTTACTCTAGCCTGCTCGCATAAAGAAAATATTAAGGAAGAAAATCCCATAACTGCAGTAGTAGCACCTGTAGCAGAACTGATGATAGTCTGATAGATCAAAGCCCCTATGTTGATGGGCTTTCCCTCCTGAATACAATAATTCAACGTTGCTCTCTCTCTGGTCACTTCACTGAGATGATTGGTTGGATACAGATGAGCAGAAATGAAATAGTATCAGGCCTTTGAAGGTGCACATAACATTGAAGTCAGGAAATTTACTCTACTCTCATTGGAAATCATTCAAAGTCCTGACCCAATAGTCAAGTATGAAATAATATCGTCCAATTCCGCTTCCGTAGTACTATAATTCGCATAAAAACATAAAGACCCCGATGGTAAATGGTAAAACAAGTTGATTACCACTGGAGTAAAAGGTACCAAATTCCCTCTAACCATAACTCGATCGTCCTCAGCCTCTGGGAGATTTTAATAAAACTCCCTTACAACAGAAATTACAGCGACAACAGAGAAACAACAGAATTGTTCCCACTGTTGGCGGACAATCAGGTCTTCCAATTCTCCACCTGGACTCTTAAAACATCGCTCTTGAATCAATTTTTGTGACTGTAGAGCGTCACTATATCGATCCTGAGCTTTAGAAATGACAAATTTGCTCGAATCAAATGGGCTCTTTCCTCTGCTCCTTTTCATTCTTGGAGCTATTCTACAAATTTGATAAATTCTAAAAATAACTTTAAAAATCAAGTTTAAATAACTAAACTAAACTCCCAAAACCACTAACTAAACTTCCAAAGCAATTTCCATAGATTTTTCTTCACTTTTCATAATGAATAGTAAATTTTTGAAATCTTCCAAATGTGCTTAAAATATATAGTGAAAATCCAAAATTTTTTGCATAAAAGTAAAACTCTTACCTAAAGGAACTTGGATCTAGCAAATCTCACTTGATTACACCAAGAAATCTCCAAATTTCACTTGCCCCAGACGACAAAATCACGAACTCGAGTCGGGGAAGATGATAGGAGGCGTTAAAAATGGTTTTTTTTGTCCTAAAATTCACTTTTAACCTTTCACGAACCGGTTTTCGTGAACCGGCACTTAAGCGCGGGTAAGTGGCGCTTAGGCGCCTACCTCTCGAATCAGATCACACTTAAGCGCGAGATGTGGCGCTTAGGCGCCAGTGCACAATTTTCAAAATTTTTAATTTCAAGTAAAATGCACTATTACCCTAAGTAAACCACCCCTAAATGGTCTCATAGCACTTAAATGACTATTTTTACTTTCTATAACTTCCTTCTCTCTCAAAATGTTCTATAATAATTAATTCAAATTGAGGTAAAAAATAACACAAATTTTCATTAAAAATAAACTTATATTAATTCACAAACAAGTACAAACACATTTAACACTTAGTTCTCTCTCCAAATAGTCTTGGATAAGAAAATTTTCCTAAGTACAAAACCAAGTACAAACACATTTAACACTTAGTTCTCTTTCCAAATAGTCTTGGATGAGAAAATTTTCAAACACATTTAAAACTTAGTTCTCTCTCCAAATAGTCTTGGATGAGAAAATTTTCCTAAGTAGACATTTAACACTTAGTTCTTCTCTCCAAATAGTCTTGGATGAGAAAATTTTCCTAAGTATAAAACACTTAACACACACCAAATAGTCTTGGATGAGAAAATTTTCCTAAGTACAAAACACTTAACACACATTTACAATTGCACACATAAGTGACACAAACACTAAACACAAGACATAAACACTAACACACTTAAAAACATGACTCCAAACGCACAATTCCTAACACTTAACTTAATGTCACTCTTCATTAGAAGGAACGAATTCTTGTCTCTCAGTAGTCTCTCTAGGAATATAGAGTTGAAAAAACAGACGGTGGTGACGAGCTCTAATACTATCATCTTCAATCCACTTTTGCTTAAGGAACATCGCCTTATCCGCTTCCTCTACATAACTGGTATGGCTGAATTGCATCTTAAGTTGCCACCCAATATATTTTAGATGAGCATNACTTAATGTCACTCTTCATTAGAAGGAACGAATTCTTGTCTCTCAGTAGTCTCTCTAGGAATATAGAGTTGAAAAAACAGACGGTGGTGACGAGCTCTAATACTATCATCTTCAATCCACTTTTGCTTAAGGAACATCGCCTTATCCGCTTCCTCTACATAACTGGTATGGCTGAATTGCATCTTAAGTTGCCACCCAATATATTTTAGATGAGCATACAATTTTTCATCTGGAAAATGTTCATTAATTTATTTTTCAAAATAGAGTGGTTTTTCTAATTCAAGTCTGTAAAAATGATCAACAATTTGATTTTCAGTTCCCTTCTGATCTATTATTTCAAAATCAAATTCTTATAAAAGAAGAATCCATCTTATAAGTCTCGGTTTAGTATCCTTTTTTTCATTAAGTACTTAATAGTAGAATGATCTGTTTGCATTATACAATGAGTTCCAATCAAATATGATCTAAATTTATCAAAGGAATATACTATTGCTAATAACTCTTTTCAGTTGTTGTATAATTAATTTGAGTTTTATTAAGAGTTTTACAAGCATAGTAAATAACTTTGAAAATTTTATCATATCTTTGTCATAAAACAGCTCTAATAGCATAATCACTTGCATCACAAATAAGTTCAAAAGATTTTTTCCAATTTGGTGAAACTATAATTGGTGCAGTGATTAATTTTTCTTTTAATAATTTAAAAGCTTTTTGGCATTCCTCATCAAAATTAAAAATTGCATCTTTCTCAAGTAAATGGCATAAAGGCTTAACAATCTTAGAAAAGTCCTTAATATATCTCCTGTAGAATCCAACATATAAAAAAAACTCCTAATTTCACTTACATTTGTTGGATAAGGTAAATTAGTGATCAATTGAATTTTAGCAGGATCTACTTTCATATCATTTTCTGATATTTGATGATCTAATACAATTCCTCCTGCTACCATAAATTGGCATTTTTCCCAGTCAAGGACTAAATTTGTCTCTTCACAACGCTTAAGAACTTTAGATAAATGTTCTAAACATGAGTCAAATGAAGTTCCAAACACCGAAAAGTCATCCATAAAGACTTCAATCCCTTTTTCAATTAAATCACAAAAAATTGTCATCATACATCTTTGAAATGTAGTAGGGGCATTACATAAACCAAAGGACATTCTTCTAAAAGCAAAAGTATCATAAGGATTGGTAAATGTTATTTTCTCTTGATCCTCTGGAGATATTTGAATTTGGTGATAATTGATATATCTATTCAGAAAATGCCCAGCTAGTCTATCCAGCATTTGATCTAGAAAGGGTAGTGGAAAATGATCTTTCCTAGTGAAAATATTTAATTTTCTATAATCAATGCATATTCGCCACCCTGTAACTTGTCTAGTAGGTATTAACTCATTATGCTCATTCACAGTTATAGTTACTTCTTATTTCTTAAGAACACAGTGAATTGGACTAACCCATGCACTATCTGAAATAGGGTAGATATTCCTATATCTAACCACTTTAAAATTTCTTTCTTAACAACTTCTTTCATAACAGGATTTGATCTCGTTTGTGGATTAGCCCTGAGTTTGTAGTTTTCTTCCAAATTAATTCTATGCATATAAATTGAAGGATTGATTCCTTTAATATCAGCAATGTCCATCCGAAGGCTTTCTTAAAATTTTTCAGAATCTTCATTAGCTTTTCTTATTCTTCCTTTGTTAACTTTGAGGAAATTATAACAGGTAAAGTAGAGGAATCTCCTAAAAAGGCATATTTTAAATATTCATGAAGTAATTTCAACTCAAGTTTTTNAATAATAAAGTTTTTTTTTTTTTTTAATATAGGGGCATTTACATACATATCACCCAAATTATTTGTACATGCACATCTAACATATAAATTTCACCTTAACATTTATAACATCCAAATTTTTCATATCATATCGAAAGCGTCATTATTTTAGTTTTTGTATAATCACAATTTAATTTTAAAAAAGTGATACATATTTTTTATGCATAAATATGTTGGTATATATGTAAAATTTGAAGTTTAAGTGTTAGATATGTAAATATATAAGAATTGAGTGACATGTTTGTAAATTTTAAAGGAAGTCCAAAGGTAATTTGTGGAGTGGGATATTATGGGAAGCAAGTGACAAAAATAATGTGGGGGTAATTTAGTCGTACATTGATTTGTCTGTTTGGGGCAGCTGCAGCTTATTGAATAATCTGTTGATAAGCGATTAAAAATAATCTGTTGATAAGTTAGATGCGGTGGCTATTACAAATTTTTATTTTTTTTTTGAAAAAGTCAGACCGCTGTCAGAAAGCTGTCACCACACCTAGATAGGTGCAGTGTGAAAACATTATTTTCGGAGTTTTCAAAATGCATAAGCTCTCAAAACGTAGTTTAACCAAACAGTCGGTGCGTTTTCAAAACGTCACCGCACCAAATAAGCTGCCCCAAACGAGCCGTAAGTTTAAAATGGGCGGAGTCTACTCTTTTCGAGAACACGTAAGCATGCAAGCAAGTGATATTTTCTTATAACAATTTTAAGAAAACATTAAATTGGTTTTAAACAAAAAATTTAATTCTAAAATATACAACGTTTAACATTTATATAAAGTTAATTAGTTCTTTTTTTATAAATTGAAAACATGAAAAAGTTAATTGGTTTGCCAATGGGCTTTCAATTAATAAATTTATTCGAGTTCCAACTTAAATATGAGTTTGGGTCGAAATAATAATATAATTTAGAGCGACCAAATGATTAAATTATATTCTCTTAAAAAAAAAATTCAAATTGCAGTTGCCCCTCTTAACACTAAGGGCAACGGGCGACGTTTTGAAAATGTTGCAGTACTGTTTGTTTTTCACGTCTACATTGTGTTTTAAAAACCAACGGTTTCAAATTTGCGAGTAACGTCGCTCGCAGGATGATCTTTGCGGGTTGTATTGGTCATCGCATATTACTCCCGAATTACTTGTTGCCCTCGCATTTAAGCTCGTAGCCTTGCGGCTCTTTGCTTCTTCACGTCGAGCTCTACCCTAGGTAAAGGCCGCGTTCCTTCCTTCTCTTCTAGGTAATTTTATGAGTAGTGCATTGAGAGAATTTAATACTTGATGACCTTTTGAGTCATTCATTATTAGGAGTTTTTCCCTGTAAAAATGATGGAATTGCCATTTTTTAGCAACCCCAATCAACACATATGATGAGTCTTCTCTTAAATAGTTTTGTTAATCTAATTGTCAAAATTTAAGCCTGTCACAGTTAACACTTTCATGAGATCAATATCTACAGCTTGTATATTCTAATCGTGATCGAAGACATCACCGGTGGCGGCCACTACCAGATTGCTATTAGTCGTCTGCATTAGCCCGAGCTCATGAGAGGGTAAGATTCTCGACTGTCCATTATTGATGGCTACGAGCATGCCATCACTTTCAATTTAAAAGTCTGATGACATTCAAGATCATAAAACAATACAATCCATTAGACTTCTAGAGAAATGTTTTATAATTGTGGTTTTTAGTGATGATTATTTTGAGAATTGGGTCTTCTGATGAAAATTCGTTGAATAAAAGATTTTCTTTTTTTTTCAAAGAAAAGTAGTGTTTTTTCTCCAAAATATTAGGATCAATGTTATGTAACTTGTATGGCATGAGAACTACATCAATTGTAACTTTAATTATAATTTTCAAAATTTTTTTTAATTTTTTTATCGATCTTGATGCTTACTGTTAAGTGAGGACTGTTTAATCTTTTTCTTTATTGTTCTGTATTAGTTTTCTGCTTCTGTAGTATTAAATATTTTGTCAAGACAGTTCTGTTACAAACAATATTACTTAACAAAGACATAATGATCATTTATCCACAAACAGCTGCAAATCAGCTGTTTTGAAACAGCTGTCTCAAATAGTCAGCCAGCTTATCAAGATAAGTCGTTGATCAACAACTTATAAGGATAAACTGCTTATCTAGATAAGCTGGATAAGCTGCAGCTGTCCTAAACAGACCCTAAGTTGGTCTACCCATGATTGCACCCAAAACATTTTTTTTTACAAATTTGGCACCCTCTTCAATCCATTTTTCATATCCTCACTCAAATATAAAAACTCATGATAAAACACATATTTTTTATTTTTATCAAATGCTTAATGATGTGATCGTGGCAAGCATAAATACGTTGGTTCGGTAGTTCAAAAATATCATATGGGTGCGCGATTTTATACATAACATTATTTTTTATGCTATTTATGAAATTATCCCTAAAACNATGTGATCGTGGCAAGCATAAATACGTTGGTTCGGTAGTTCAAAAATATCATATGGGTGCGCGATTTTATACGTAACATTATTTTTTATGCTATTTATGAAATTATCCCTAAAACTTATCAAAAATATAATTTTAATTAGATTATTCTCACATATTTTTTTAATAACCTGAAACATTTTTTACATACAATTGACCTTGAATAAATCATAATTATATTCAACAGTAGGTTTTATTAAGATTTTCTACTTGAACATATATAATGTTAGATTTTCAAGTTGATACTTTTTCATTGGAAGATTTACATACAATTCACACATTTTAATGTATTTATAANACAGTAGGTTTTATTAAGATTTTCTACTTGAACATATATAATGTTAGATTTTCAAGTTGATACTTTTTTATTGGAAGATTTACATACAATTCACACATTTTAATGTATTTATATATCTTGATACGTCATCAAAAAATCTTATCATCTTATATAAATCTCAAGATGTTTGGCACGGATCTTGAGGCTTTTGGGCGAGAAACATTTTGGCTCAAATGAAAAATCGTCTAGAACTCTGAATTTAACATATTTAAGGTCAAAATGACCAGCTCGACGAGACACCCATGACACTAAAATTGGTCAATCTGAGTCAAATCAAGCTCGCATCAAGCAGTTAAACCACTTTTGAAAGCTTTGAGTGATCAATTGGATGGTCAAATGGATTCCAAATATAGCAAGCTCGAGTCAAAATAAGCGTCACTATGAGAAATATCCAACGAGCTCGATATCACTAAATTTTTACATCATAAAGACACTTAAATTTCCATTAAATATCTTCGAATTAAGGGAATCATTCTGGGAGCGTTCCAGATTCCCTTCTTATTTAAAGAGGATTTAGTCCCAGACTTTATAAATAGAGTCTACTCTCTTTATGAAAGGGGAATAAAAGCTGAAGACCTAAGCCTGGAGTTGTATCAGGATAAGAAGGAGTCTATTTCTGGTGATGTTATGGACTGAAGACCCGACAATCCCTTCCTTCACAGTTGTCGATCACTATAGACCACTGCTTGTTGGTCGTCATCAACCATCGTCGGTTGCCCTCTGCCCGTGGCCATTGATTAACCTTGTAGAGTGACGATGTACTTTTCAACAAAGTCGTGGAGTGACAAATTACCTACAAAGCAATATAGTGCCCTAAACACCGTGCAACAGAGTGCCCCAAAGATGGTGCATCCGTACAAATAATTTACTTGGATAATGTACTTAGAATAACTCTGTAACCCTTTCTCATATGTAGGATATATTTGTACTCACAAGTTTCATTCTAACTAGGCTTGGCCTCATGATTTTTTTTCCATTTTCAAATTTTCAATATAAAAATTTCTGATAATTTTATTGTACATTATTGTGTTAAAATTTCATTTAATGCAAAGATGTTAAATAATCAGTATACCATCTCAGGTCTTCAGACACACAATTGTGGCGTCGTATGTGTGAAAAGAAGTCCCACTACCTAATGACTTGTGAAAATTGCTGACACTACAGGAATTTAGTTTATTACCGATAATCAAATGACATCAGCAGTAATGGATAAACAATAGGTAATATATTTACCGACAGTTAAGCGATGACAAAATCGACGTAGCAAAAACATTTATTAGTAATAGAATTGCTGATGGATTTAGCAACAGTTTACATTAACCAGAAATTATCCGACGTGTCATAACAGTTGTTATTGATCCAAAATATGTCATGTTTAACCGTAGCTTGACTGGCAATTACATAAACAACGCATATGTCCATAGAAAAAGTGTCGCACTTCAGTTGGAAAAGTGTTGTGGTTCCGTCGGTAAGATGTCGTGAACCGTTAGTTAACGATGGGAATTTATCGACGGTTTTGGCCATAGCAAAAGTGCAGCACTTTATCTAGATTTTCTGATGGTCTAATCTTTGGTGTATAATCAAGGGGTCATAAAATTGTCGAAAACATGTATCATTAGAAAAAAAATTTAAGCCTTCTTTCAACGCTGCAATCTGCACACATACGCAATCAAAACACAACACACAATAGTAATAAACTAATTAACACATAAATCATATGCATAAAAAATTTAAATGAATTGTCTAACTGAACAATGAAATAATATTTTCCAACTATAAATTGTTTAATACACAAACAAACAAAAAATAACCCCCGCTCATCCTTCTCATCCTTCTGTGTCTTCTTCTCATCATCATCATCCCCACCCTCATCCTACACTGGCTCCTTCACTTTTTGTTGTTCAGAACGCAGCACCGCTTTGGCTAATGCCCTCATCTTCAGTCTCATGGCGGCTATCTAGGTAACAACCTCAGAGCAACCTGGAGAAGCATCTCCTCCTCATGTAAAGCA
This sequence comes from Phalaenopsis hybrid cultivar, assembly GCA_002079205.1. NCBI lineage: Eukaryota > Viridiplantae > Streptophyta > Magnoliopsida > Asparagales > Orchidaceae > Phalaenopsis > Phalaenopsis hybrid cultivar. The sequence goes on along the minus strand of JXCR01147896.1, from coordinate 18,710 downwards.
AAAGTGGATGCACTGGATGTGTTAAAGAATGGGTAGGCATCACAGATTGGCACTTCTGAGCTCAACCAGTATCCCCTGCTCTTCTTCTTCCTGCCAACAGCTAACCCGACCCGTAATTACACAGTTATTTAGTTTCTTGGCCAAAAACTTGACCCGATTTCTTTAGGTGGTAGTATGCAAAATAGATATGTTATAGAATTTAGAATTTGATTTATATTTCACACAATATGAATTTTATGCAAGTATACATATTGTTTCAAGTAATATAGGGTTTTCTTTAAAACCTAGAGTATCAATCTCATAGAGAAGCAATGTAAGAAATCTCTTAGGCTAATTCTAGTATACTACTGTCAAGTCTTGATTTGGAATTTTTGAAAAGTTTGATTTTCCTAAATTCACTAATTTACATCTAAAATAAAAGTTAACTAAATTAAATAAAAACCTAAACTAAGGAGGCAGGATGAATTTTGGAAAATTCTTATATAATTAAAATCTATTTTCCCTTATAATGAGATCATAATGAGTGTAGGAATTAAATGTTTAAAGATTAAAGTATAATTTTGTGTCAAATAGAAGCAATCATATTCTTTACCCTCTTCTGAGGGCATAAATTCATTGACTAATCTAAAGTAAGTTCCTAAATTGCAAGTTATGCTGGATAGGTTATAGTCTCTCACCTTTAAATTCCACTATGCCCTCTCGATAGGACTAATCGGTTCATAGGTTCCAAACTCTAAAACAAATTGGTAAGGGTTCTAGCCTGTCACCCTAGAATCATCAATTTATGCCCATTAAAACTTATCTCCCTATCTATTTGCACTAACCCATGGATTACCTTCTCACCCACAAGATTAATGTGATTCTTACTAGTTGAGAAACACATTGCCCTTCCGGTTCATTATGGATTCACAACAAATTTTTACAAACTGATTTATCTGATCGAATATATAAATTAAGTACAAAGTAATGAATCATCACAAGTATGTAATAAGAGAAATCTTAAACAACTCTAATCCTACACATGATTAATTCTAATCATAAGGATAAAATGTAAGGAAAACTACTCACTGAGAATGGAGAAAACATATGGATTCTTCATTGTAAGTGACAATGAAATTTGATGCCCCCTAGAATGTGTGCGTACATATATGTGTAATTACTTCAATTTTAATCTCCGGAGACAAAACGAAATACCTGATTCGACCCGTAATTACGCAAATATTTAATTTTATGATAAAAAACTCTATTCAGTTTAGTTATGGCAGCTAGTATGTAAAAAAGAATATGTTGTAGTTTAAATTTTAATTAATAGTTCACGCACTAGGGGTATGATGTGCCCCTAGTGTGTTCTGTTTTTCTGCGGGTTTTATGTCAATTTAAATCCACAGTAACAGTGCCGAAAATTTGACACGTCCCGAAATTATGCAGTAATTTAGCTTCCAAAATGGCAAAAAACTTGACCCAATTTATATTTAGTTGTTAAAATCAAAATGATAAAATAGTTCACACACTAGTTGTTCTACGCATGTGCACATATCGTTTCAAGTAATATAGGGCTTTCTTTATAAATCTCAGTATCGATCCCATAGAGAAGCGCAGTAAGAAATCCCTTAGGCTAATTCTAGTCTACTACTTTCAAGCCTTAGTTTGGAAGATGAAAATTCTTATGATAATAACATAAACCACAATATTCAAACTATAAAAATTAAAGTAAGAAAGACAAGTTAAAATGGGTTTAATGAATGCTAACATAAATCTAACTAAAAGAACTAAGTTTACTAAATTAATTTATCAAATTCAATGTTAAATTTACTAAGATTAAACAAAGTTTTGTGACGAAGAGTTCAAATTTAAGAAAGCATCCTTCCTATTTACAATGAGTACATGGTTAATGGAGTAATTAAAATCATTTAAATTATATATAAAATTGTATTGTGCCAAATATGAGAAATTTTATTCTTTACCCTATGTCAAGTACATAAAGAACAATTACTAATCCAGAGTTTGGTCTCTAATTTCGTAGTTAGGTTAGGAGGATACTGGCTTTCACTCCAAAGCCCTGACTTCTCCCTTGCCCGAGGGCTAACAATCTCGCATTAGTTTTCAATCAATTGGACCAAATTGGGAATTTTAATTTGTCACCTTAAAATCTACAATCCTGCATCCAACAAAGTATATTTCTCTATTTATTTGTACTCAACCCCATGAATTACATTCTTACCCATGAAATTGAATGTGACTCTTACCTTGTTATAGAAAGCATAGCCCTTTCGGATCTTATGTTTCTCAACAAATTTTAACCTTTCAATTGGCCAAATCGAAAAGTAAATGAAGATCAAAGTTTGAATCATCACAATTTATTGACATTAAAAACTATATAAAATAAAATCAATTCTTCACAAAATCAAATCTCATTATAGGGAGAAAAATAAAGAAGACTACTTAGAATTCATGAGAAGAATATGAAAAAACACGGATTTCATATATAAAAATAAGTTTAGAAAACAAAGAAAAAAAAGAACACAACTTATCTCACACTCCTCAAGAAAATGTCTAGAAGTTCCCTTTAAGAATTTTCTCTCTTTATAATCACACTCAATTCTCTCCTAGAAATATAATGAAGAAGAAATCTCTCACATTCTCTCTCCTCTTACAACCCTAGAAGAAAATCCTCTCTTCTCCAAAGTCTTCCTTTTACTCTCACACCACACTCATGCCCTAGACTCCTCTCCTTTTTAATTAGGGGTTGCCTCCTTTCAAAAAGAATTCAAAATTCCCTCTTATATTCTCTCCAAAAGTCACACCTTTTGAATCCCAAAAGACATGTCCATTCATTCAAGAGACATATCCCTTCATTAAGAGATTTCCAAAGTGTCTAGATGCATTGAATAACTCCATAAAGAATTTGAATCATTTGGNTATATTCTCTCCAAAAGTCACACCTTTTGAATCCCAAAAGACATGTCCATTCATTCAAGAGACATATCCCTTTATTAAGAGCTTTCCAAAGTGTCTAGATGCATTGAATAACTCCATAAAGAATTTGAATCATTTGAAGCCTTGAAAATCTGCTCAAAATTTGTCCCAAACCGCCTTAATCCATCTTATATAGTCTCTGGTGCCTCAAGCACTAGTTCTCTGGATTTTGGTGCCTCAGGCGCCACCCTGCAAGAACTCCACCTTTTGTTTCTGTTTCAGCTCCGTTTTGCCCCATTTCAATTGCATTTCTCTCCTAACAGATATACCTACAAAATAAGCAGGAAAATAACATTTATTTAAAGTATAATTTCATTTNTCTGGTGCCTCAAGCACTAGTTCTCTGGATTTTGGTGCCTCAGGCGCCACCCTGCAAGAACTCCACCTTTTGGTTCTGTTTCAGCTCCGTTTTGCCCCATTTCAATTGCATTTCGCTCCTAACATATATACCTACAAAATAAGAAGGAAAATAACCTTTATTTAAAGTATAATTTCATTCAAAAACATGTGAGAAATGTAAAGTAAATTAATCATAGAAAGACATATCAAAATGTGTCAAGTCAGAATTTTCTTTCTTGCTCGTTTTTATTCCAAATTGCACCATTTTTGCTTCATTTTCTCCAAAAGTCCATTTCTTGTACCTGAAACAAAAAACATGCAAAATAACTTCATTTAAAGTGTAATATCATTAAAAATCATTAAAATTGAGCATAAATTATATATGAAAAAGTAGGTAATTTTTAGGCATCTCAAGGTACTACGCAAGTGCATGTATCGTTATAAGTAATATAGGGTTTTATTTTAAGGCCAGAGTATCTATCCCACAGATAAGTGAGATAAGTATCCCTTAGAAAAATTCTAGTATATTACTGTTATGCTTAAGTTTGGAATAAAGATTAAGGGTGTTTTCTAATAATGACTCCTAAATACAAATATAAATCAAAAGATAAACCTAACTTGAGAAATTGGTTTGGAGAATTTTAAGATGTTAAAAACTACATTTCACGTGTGATGACCTAGAAAATGTGTAAGAATGGAATGCTTAGAATTTAATGTGACTAGTAACAAATAGAAGCATACACATACTTTACCTTCCTCCAAGTGCATAAAGAACATTGGTTAATCTAAAGTCAAGATTCCTAATTTATATTATTATGTTGAGTAGATTCTAGCATCTCACATTTAGATTACCCATTGTGCCCTCTCTATAAGACTAACCAAGCCTTAGGTTCTAAACTATAGGTAAAATTGGTTAAGGTTTTAGCCTGTCACCTAGAATCACCAATTCTATGCCCATCAAAACTTATCTCCCTATCTATTTGCACTCCCACTAGAACTTGGCTCCCCTCCATCCTAAAGTTTAGTGTGGTTTCACTTAGTTGAGGATTACACCGCTCTTCTGGATCCTAACGTAATTACAATAAATTTTAACACTACAAAAGACGTAAACTGCAATGCAAATGAAGTTCAAGTGAAGGTCCATCAAATTATTAAAATAAGAGTATTTCTATGAAAATATAAATTCCTAAACATTCATCCAATTCATTGTAAAAGAAAAGTAAAATTAAGATGATGATATAAGCAGAAAAAAAAATTGATTGAGTTATATAATAAATTATGGACCAACAAAGAACATATGTCTACCTACCCTCTCCTGAGTGTATTGGTACACTTAGTATTCTATTAGTTTTACACAACTAGTCATCCCCTAGAAGCTCCTAATAGAAACATATCATGAATTATATTTTCTTAAGAGTTACATTACGACCTAAAATACTTCACTATAGCCAACCAAACAATCTGAGTGCACTTAAGTTACGAGATCATCGCTCTCCCGAGTCTTAGTTTCACTTACAAAAGATTTTAACATAACCTATTGTCACTTATGTTATGTTATTGAAGCAAATGAGATATTACTCATCACATGGAAATAAAAATTATTCTATCATGAAACAAATTTTTCTACTCATGCCACTACTTCATATTAAAAGAAAAGAGAAAGGAAAACTACTCACAAAGCATGGATAAAACACAATAGAAAACTTCACTAAATCAAATCAAATCCACTAGAAAATATTTGCAACAAGTATAAGATAATTAAGAACACAATAATTAGCTTTCTCCCTCGAAAGAAACATGAAATTCTCTCCAACGAAGCCTCCTACCAATCCATGCAATGCTCGTACACTTCCTTACACATATTTTTCAAAATCGCTCATCAATCTCTCTAGAAAAGGTAAAAATCTATATTCCCACTTCTAACTATGACCTTTGGACATTCTTGGAGTTTCCAAGAGTTTGAAATGCCAAATGGTGCATTCCCAAGTGCTAAAAGGTGCCTTATAACTCCTTGGGGCGTCTAGAAACCATCTCGGATAGTTTCAGGCACCCACGTCCCAAAATTTGGTGCCATGGCGCTAAAACTGGGTGAGACAGGCGCCTAGGTGCCACCCTACTGGCAGCACCTCAGTTTTGCTCCGTTAGCTCTGTTTCAGCTCCAATCCGCATCAAGTGTTATACCTACAAGATAAACATGAAAATAACATTTCCTTAAAGTGCAATTTCATTCAAAAATATATGATAAATGTAAAGGAGATTAAGCATAGAAAGACATATCAAAATGTGCCAGATCAAAATTTTCATCCTTGCTCAATTTGACTCCAAATTGCACCATTTTTGCTCCGTTTTCTCAGAAAATTCATTTCTTGTATCTGAAACCAAAAACATGTAAAATACCTTCCTTTAAAGTGCACTATCATTAAAAGCGAGCATTAAATGTATATAAAAAAGTTGCACATTTTTAGGCGTATTAATTCCCCCAAACTTAAATGTTACTTGTCCTCAAGTAACACTACAACTTTTAAAAATAAGTTGATTTGTGTTAGTAGGTTTCTTTAAGATGACCTTAAATTTTTTCTTTTCTATGGATTTTATTGGGGAGTTATAGAAGATGTGTTAGTAAAAGTGGATAAATTTATCTTTCCTGTGGATTTCATTGCTTTATAGAAGATGTGTTAGTAAAAGTGGACAAATTTATCTTTCCTGTGGATTTCATTATTTTAGATATGGAGGAAGAGAAGATGTGTTAGTAAAAGTGGACAAATTTATCTTTCCTGTGGATTTCATTGTTTTAGATAATGAGGAATTAGTAAAAGTGGACAAATTTATCTTTCCTGTGGATTTCATTGTTTTAGATATGGAGGAAGATGAAAATGTGTTAGTAAAAGTGGATAAATTTATCTTTTCTGTGGATTTCATTGTTTTAGATATGGAGGAAGATAAAGATACCTATCATTTTAGGGAGACCATTTTTAGCTACTGGAAAAGCTATGATAGATGTTAAAAAATGAGAAATAACTATGACAGTTAACGATCAAGAAATGACTTTTAACATTGTGAAATCTATGAAATACCCTGTTGTTGAAAGAGATAATGAATGTTTTCGCATGGAAATTAGTGAACATCTATTGAATGACATTTTAAAGAACATTTTGAAGAGAAAGAACAATTTAAAGATAGTGATGAAGTTATTTTGGATGAAATAGAAAATGATGAATTAGATTATGTTCAGGAAAGATTTGAGATGCTGGATATTACAGAAAATGCTGATAAGGATCTAGTTCCATCAATTATAAAACCACCTGAACTTGAGTTGAAAATATTTCCTAGCCACTTGAAGTATGTGTTTCTGGGAGGCTCAACTAAATTACCTGTTATTATATCTTCAGAATTAAATGAATTGCAAGAGCAAAGACTGTTAGATACATTAAAAAGATATAAGAAAGCTTTTGGTTGGACCTTAGCAGATATTAAGGGAATTAGTCCTTCAATCTGTATGCACAGAATTATACTAGATGAACAATATAAACCAAGAGTTGATCCCCAAATGAGATTAAACCCAACGATAAAAGAAGTAGTTAAGAAATTTTTTTTTAAATGGTTAGACACTGAAATTATATATCCTATTTCAGATAGTGCTTGTGTAGTCCAATTTTAAAATGGTTAGACACTGGAATTATATATCCTATTTCAGATAGCGCGTGGGTAAGTCCAATTCATTGTGTTCCTAAGAAAGGAGGAGTGACTGTTGAAACAAAAGAAAATAATGAATTAATACTTATCAGACAAGTTATTGAGTGGCGTATTTGTATTGATTATAGAAAATTAAACACTGCCACTAGGAAAGATCACTTCCCTGTACCCTTTTTAGACCAAATAATAGATAGACTTGCTGGGCACAATTATTTTTGTTTTTTAGATGGATATACTGGTTACCATAAAATTTATATTGCTCCTGAGTACCATTTACTAGTCCTTTTGGAACTTTTGCTTTTCGAAGAATGTCTTTCAGATTATGTAATGCATCTGCAACATTCCAGAGATGTATGATGTCTATATTTAATAAGTTAATTGATGATGGATTGAAAGTATTTATGGATGATTTCTCTGTATTTGAACATCATTTGACGCATGCTTAAATTATCTTGAAAAATTTTTGGAGTTATGCGAAAGAACTAATTTAGTTTTAAATTGGTAGAAATGCCAATTTATGGTTGTAGGAGGAATTGTGTTAGAACATAAAATTTCAGAAAATGATATGGAAGCAGACCTTGCAAAAATTCAAGTTATATTTAAACTAACGAAAAATGGTATGGAAGTAGACCCTGCAAAAATTCAAGTTATATCTAAACTAACACCTCCTACGTAATGTAAAGAGAGGTTAGGAGTTTTCTTGGACATGTTGGTTTTTACAGGCGTTTTAATAAAGATTTTTTAAAAATTACTAAACCTCTATGCCAACTTTTAGGAAAGGACAAAAAATTTTAATTCACCGAAAACTGTTTAAATANAATTAGTGAACATCTATTGAACGAGCATTTTAAAGAATATTTTGAAGAGAAAAAAGATTTTGAAGACAAATACGAAGTTATTTTGGACAAAATACAAAATAAAGAATTAGATTATGTTAAGGAAAGATTTGAGATGTTGGATATTACAGGAAATGCTGATAAGAATCTAGTTTCGTCAATTATAAAACCACCTAAACTTGAGTTGAAAATATTCCCTAACCACTTGAAGTATATGTTTCTGGGAAACTCATCTACATTACTTGTTATTATATCTTACAAGTTAAATGATTTGCAAGATCAAAGACTTTTGGACACATTAAAAATATATAAGAAAGCTTTTGGTTGGACCTTAGCTGATATTAAAGGAATCAGTCCTTCGATCTGTATGCACAAAATTATATTGGATGAACAATATAAACCAAGAGTTGATCCACAAAGGAGATTAAACCCAATGATGAAAGAAGTGATTAAGAAGGAAATTTTGAAATGGTTGGACACTGGAATTATATATCTTATTTCGGGCAGTGCTTAGGTAAGTTCAATTCATTGTGTTCCTAAGAAAGGAGGGGTGATTGCTGAAGCACGAGAGAATAATGAATTAATACCTATCTGACAAGTTACTGGGTTGCGTATTTGCATTGATTATAGAAAATTAAACACTCTCACTAGGAAAGGTCACTTCCCTTTACCATTTTTAGACCAAATAGTTGATAGATTTGTTGGGCACAAACATTTTTATTTTTTAGATGGATATACCAGCTACCATCAAATTCCTATTGCTCTTGAGGATCAAGAAAAAATAACATTTACTAGTCCTTTTGGGCTTTTCGAAGAATGCCTTTCAGATTATGTAATGCACCTGCAACATTCCAGAGATGTATGATGATATTGCTCCTGAGGATCAAGAAAAGACAACATTTGCTAGTCCTTTTGGAACTTTTGCTTTTCGGAACAAGCCTTTCGGATTATGTAATGCACCTGCAACATTCCAGAGATGTATGATGTCTGTATTTAGTAGTTTAATTGATGATATATTAGAAGTGTTTATGGATGATTTCTCTGTATTTAGAACATCATTTGACACATGCTTAAATTATCTTGAAAAATTTTTGGAGTTATGCGAAAGAACTAAATTAGTTTTAAATTGAGAGAAATGTCAATTTATGGTTACATGAGGAATTGTGTTAGGGCATAAAATTTCAGAAAATGGTTTGGAAGCAGAACCTGCAAAAACTCAAGTTATATCTGAATTAACATCTCTAAAAATGGTATGGAAGTAGACCCTGCAAAAATTCAAGTTATATCTAAACTAACACCTCCTACGTAATGTAAAGAGAGGTTAGGAGTTTTCTTGGACATGTTGGATTTTATAGGCGTTTTATTAAAGATTTTTTAGAGAGGTTAGGAGTTTTCTTGGACATGTTGGATTTTATAGGCGTTTTATTAAAGATTTTTCAAAAGTTACTAAACTTTTCTTGGACATGTTGGTTTTTACAGGTGTTATAACACCTCCTGCTAATGTAAGGGAGGTTAGGAGTTTTCTTGGACATGTTGGTTTTTACAGGTGTTTTATTATTTTTCAAAAATTACTAAACCTCTATGCCAACTTTTAGAAAAGGACAAGAAATTTGAATTTACTTAAAATTGTTTAAATGCATTTGAGTTTTTAAAAGAAAAACTAATCATAGCCCCTATTATAGTTTCACCTAACTGGGAGAAACCATTCGAACTGATGTACGATGCTAGTGATTATGCTATTGGAGGTGTTCTTAGACAAATTCATGAAAACATTTTTAAAATTATATACTACGCTAGTAAAACTCTTAACGATGCTCAAATTAACTATACTGTTACTGAAAAAGAGTTACTGACTATTGTGTATGCTTTTGACAAATTTAGATCTTATTTAATTAGGACTAAATGTGTTGTACACACTGATCACTCTGCTATTAAATATCTGATACAAAAGAAGGATGTCAAACCAAGGTTAATTAGATTGATACTTTTGATGCAAGAATTTGGTTTTGTGGTTATTGATAGAAAG
>JXCR01147895.1:0-42503 GCA_002079205.1 Phalaenopsis hybrid cultivar | reverse complement strand
TTGGATATTATTATATCATATTTAAGTTAAGATTATAAACTAGGTTTCACCTGGTTGTCATGCAGATTTACTTGGATTCATAGGAATAATCTACTAGTAGGATAACGATTATTCTTCGGTGAATATTATTTTTGAATCTAACATTTTATATAATCTTCAAAATCAAAATTACACTGTTGATTGTGATAAACAAAATAAGAGTTATATGTGAATTGAATTTTATTAATGTTATCGATGACTTATTATAAGAATGACCAAACAACTCATATAACCATTTCAAAAATTCTAAACTTACTGATGTATTTCACTAATCAAAATCATCCAATACATACAAGATGTAACTAAAAGCACTCATATATTTGACTCCAAGTTAGTTGAAATTCTAAACACTTTGAGAACATAATTATTTTATAATGCAATCAGAGTCGATCATTCAGAAAGTTTTGATGCAACTGATTGGTGATAAAATGATTTTAAAAATTCTTTGACACTAGTTTTGCTGGAATTATGTCTTTGCTAGGTGGCCCAGATCGCCGGCCATGTGGACCCCACATCTTCAATTTATGGAAGCTGTTGGAGGGAGTTTCCTATTTCAACTTAATTTTTTAATACTATATTATATGCCTTTCCTTCAATATTTGTTTTGTATTTTGTAAGTTGTAATAGCCTTAATCATTGTCCATATAATAAGAGGAAAAATTGTAATTTAAAAATGATGGAATAAGAGAATACAATTTCTCCAACTTTCTTCATGATATCATTACAGGTTTGGCTCGTCTAGTCGAGTCTAGTTCGCTCATAGGCATCGTTTGTGTCGATTGCATCTATGCATATCGTTGTCTATGATGTCCACGATCAGTTAAGTTTGCTTCATCTTCATCTGTGTTGTCTACGACATCTTTTTCCTGTATCATTTAGCGACGTCTTCCTCGTGTAATTTGCGACGTCTTCCTCGTGTAATTTGCGACGTCTCCATCCTATGAAGTTTACTTCGTCTTCCTTTGCGTTGTCTGAGACATCTACTTGCATCGTCTGTGATAGGATGAGGGCATCGACTCTTTTGTTCGGTTCTTCTGTTACGTCAGTTGTTTCACTTGGTCGTTTCATCTTCCTATTTTACCAAGAAAGGAAACAAACCCTAGCTTGCTCCTACAACTGTCAGAGCCTCTCCACCAACTGGAATCCTCCACACAGCGGCCGAAATTCCTCCATGTAGCATGCAAGCACTCTTCTGCTCTTTACCATAGTTGTTGGATTCCACTCTTGCAACAAGCAGTAGTCAACTCGCTTATCCATCCCTAGACATGCATAGGTTTTATGACCAAGTATGAAATGAAGACGTCTAGTTATTTCAGAGGTTAGTACTGAATTAGAGAACAGGAACCTTCCTTTATCACAAACTATAAAATCAATGACCATAATTTCCTTCAATGATCCCAATCGGTGTTTATGTACATTTGTGAAAAATGATAAAAGGAACATCTCACTTGAGAGGACATAGTTATTGAGCTCATTGATCCTAACTAGCAAGCATGGAAAATTCAGGATCATATGATCATATGTCTTAGTTAATAAATTCTATGACCACAAAATTTGGAGGAAATTTTCTTGCTTTACAAGACGACACAGAAGATTTGAAAAGCAACCCGAGAGATCTTTTTAGTACCCAAAAATATTACAGAATTGTTTGAGATTGAGACAAAATTGCATGAGCTCCGATAATAAGAATTGAGGTTTATTCAATACTTCAACACACTATCAATGTACTTGTTACAATTACATATGTATGGAACTACTCGCAAGAAGTTATGACTATAAAACAAAAGTGGAGAAGAAGAGGATAATCAAAGAACTTACATGATGTCAAGGGGATAACAATAGGGATGAAGCCTCTCCCTGCCAGTAGGGAAGCCTTCGCTGAAGTTAGAAGAGAAGAAAGAAGGAGAAAGCTCATGATGACAAGAAATGTGAGTCCATCTAGCACTGGAATCAACATGGAAAGCCTGTAAATTAGAAACCAGGACAAGGGAGAAATGAAAAGGACAATAAGGCCCATGCTGCTAACTCTTCTGAAGGGTTGGCCGAAAATAGTCCCTTCACCAATGAACAACTGGAGGTGTTGAAGAAGCTTCTTACTAGCAAGACCGAGCAACCTACCAGCTTGATGATACGCCGAGGTATCGTATCCACCTCCTATCCACAAACAATGAAAAATTTCGACTTTGGCTAATAGATTTAGGTGCTTCTGATCACATGACTAGAGACATTCATGATCTCACAAACTGCCAAGAGATCACCACCTCTAAATTTGTTAGACTCGTCGATGAATCTCACTCCAGGATTGTTGAAAAAATAGAAATGAAAGTCTCCAAACATATTAATATTTCTTCTGTCAAGATTGCAACTTGCTTTCAATTAGCAAATTTACTCATGACTTGAACTATGTTACTAAATTTCATTCTAACTCTTGTGAATTTTAAGTGGTAGATTCGAGGAAAGTAATTGACAGTGTTGAATTAGGGATTAGGGTTTACTCATGACTATGCATGATTAAGAAGAATTATTCTTTTAACACAGAGTGTCTTCTCCACCATGATCTTCTAATGTTCCCAAGTCTATTGAAAGTCATGTTCTATTATGACATTGTCGCCTGGATCTTCCCAATTTTGATTATATTGTAAAGTTGTACCCACATCACTTTATTAATAAAAAGCTACAATTTTATCAGTGTAAACTTGTCAATTGACTAAACATATTCATCATGTATATCCTTTGTCTCAGTACAAACTCTCATATCTTTTCTCTTTTATCCACAATGACATTTGAGGACTATCAAAATTGAAAACTATCAATGGAGTCAAATGATGTCTTCTTCATTTATGATCACACTAGAACCAATTAAATATTTCTCATGAAGTAGAAATCTAAAGCTACACAAAGCTTTCTGTCCTTACATGGCATGATTTGCATTAAGTTATAATACAAAATTCAAATTCTCCAAATTGATAATGCAAATGAAATACTCCAACCCAATCCTTGGATCCTACATAATTCATGTGAGTTCTTGTGTTGAGACTCCACAAAAAAATGGGAAATCAGAGAAAAGAAAAAGACATCTACAGGTATCTAGTTCTAAAATGTTTTCTCACAATGTCTTTTTTTTTTTTTTGGGAGATGCAGTGCTTACAACCACATATCTAATTAAGAAAATGTCAAGCAGGATTGTTAGATTCAAAACTCCTTTCATATTTTGATGGAAACATAACCTGATGTTAAATCTTTCAGTACAGGAGACGTTGAAAGTAGCGTCCAATATTTGTGCCAAATTTTTTTCGATGCAAATATTAGAGTCAGATTTTTGGCTGATTTGCGTCGGATTTTGTGTCAGATTGGCAACAAATAATTCAATGCAAATACTAAACTGAAAACGTCGAACTTAGATGCTAGATTGTGACAAGTATTTGCGTTAAAGAAGTTGACGCAAGCACATACTTAATTGCGTCGAATTATTTTCGACGCAAAAGCCCTTAAATTCGGTTTCCACTCCTTAAGCCTCATTTATTCCTCCCAAATCCCGAAAAACTTCGCTTACGACCTCTACCTCTCTTGGTTTCGATTATCTCCCTCCCCCTCCCGATTTCTCTCAAGCCCCTTGCCTTCGTGAACAAACCTTCGTGATACATTCACCATTAGAGCTACTTGAGAAGGAAACGACAGGATCGCGGCTTACAGAGACAATCAAAACTCCCATATTTCTCCCTTACTAGAAACCATTGAAGGTATGTTTTTCAGTGACGACATTTTTTATGTAGTAATGAATGGTCAAATCATTAAAAGTAGTGAACGTTTTAAGTATCTCGAGCCTATTGATCATAGTGATGTTAATATAGATGAGAATGTTATTAGTAGAATTAAAGTTGGATGGTTGAAGTGGAGGAAAGCAACGTGCCTACTGTGTGATAGAAAAGTACCGCTTAGACTTAAAGAAAAACTTTATAAAAAGGCAGCGAGGCATGCAATATTTTATGGCGTAGAATGTTGGCATTTAAAAGAGAAGCATAAAACTAAGTTAAGTGTTGCGGAGATGAAAATACTTAGGTTGATGAGCGGCTTGACAATTAAGAGACAAAATGTAAAATGAATGCATCCATGAAAGGGTTAGTATAGCTCCTGTCACAGACAAGTTTAGAGAGAGTCATCTTAGATGTTTGTTCACAATAAATGTCGACCATCTGATCACAGTAAACATCGACCATATAATGATCCTATTAGGAGGGTGGGTGTTTTAGATTCAACTTATGCTAAGAAAGGTTGAGGTAGACCTAAAAAGATCACATGTTGTATAAAAAATTAGAGGGTCGTCTTAAGCCCAATTGTTGTTGTTCTTGATTTGATTGTCTTGTTTTTTATTCCTTGTATTCAAGCCGTTAGCCATCCGTTACAGAGTTGCACGTCCGAAGTCATAAGCGCTCAGGGACACAGCAGTGGGTCTCCGACCACTCCCAGTGGATGTAGGTAAAAAATTGATTTTTCCACTTTTGTTTTGACTCTTAATGTTTAAAATGATAAATAATTATTGATTTTTATTATGTAGGAGATATACGAGCAGCTCCAGGAGAGGTAGTAGGCCTCTCAGACCCCAAGCACCACCAACAGTAGTGGTAGCTAGTTTACTACTCTGCGGTCTAAGTTCGAGCTATGGACGCCAGCTGCGTGGAAGAAGAGAAGGGTCTATTAGCATTCGAGGTTAAGATTTCCCATGCTTCTATGGGTGGGACCTGCTCGTCATACCCGGATACTGAGGAGCTCGCCAGACAGGTCGTTGTTATGAATGAGGAGCTCAACCATATTCGTGAAGGACGAGTATAGCACACTTGACAAAGGATATGGAAGATCGCAGGGGAAAGCGCCCAGTGAGTGTTGTAGTCGAGGAGGATTAGGAGCATTTATGTATTTTTAATTTTTGAAATATTGGAACTTATATTGAGGGTGTAGATATAAAATTTTGATAATTTAGATTAGTATTTGTTAGATTATGTTATTTTTCATTGTTTGTATTTGTTTCTGATATAATTTTGCTTGTTATTGTGATCATTAGTATTGTTTTTGTTTGTGTGCAGGTTGTACGAATCTAAAAATTCTATTAATTTTTTCTGTGCTACAGGCTTGTGTCAGATTAGCGCCAACTTTTTCGATACTGATTCGATTCAAATTTGTGTCCGATATTGGTGATGCAAAATTCAACGAAAATTTGTGAAATTGTTTTACGACATAATTTAAAAACGGTAAGTTCGATGTAGAAAATTATTGTCAAACTGTTTCGACGCAAATTTGACATAAATTGCATTATCAACCCCCGTTTTACCGTCGGAGACCATTACGACGCAAATCAAATGCAAATTTGACGAATCCACAAAATTATCGTCAGATTTGCCTCGATTTTATTCGACGCAAAATAACATAAATTCCTGTAGTGCTTCTCATCCAATCTTTCTCTAAGATATTTGGTTCTCTTTTGTTCATATTTAACAATCAAATTGCACAGAGCTTGACTCAGCTAAAAATTCATCAAATATATCTTCCTTAGTTATGCTTTTAATAAAAAGGGGTACAAGTGTTATTCCTCTATTACTAAAAAAATATTATAACTTCATAGATGTTTACATTATTTGAAAAGCAATCCTATTATCCTAAATACAAAATTCGGGAGGAAAGTTTGGTTGAATATCAAATTTAAGACACTATTTTGTATACCCACTTTGAACAACAGTCACTGTAGCCTATTCTACTTCCCTCTAACCATCTTGTCTCTGAATTTCCACCACTTGAGGATATCCAACTTGATATTGACAATAAGGAAATGCACAAGAAACTTCGTGTGTATACTAGAAAAAAAAAATCAACTGAGCAGGATAAACACAATATGCAACCACAAGACTGTTCAAACCCAAACCTGAATCCACGCTTCTGAACTTCCTAGGGAGATAGAATCTAGTAGAGAACATAGGGAAAGCAACACAAATTAGCCTATCCAAGTGTATGTTGCCTATGAGAAGTTATCATCAACTTATAAAACTTTTATATCTAGTCATGATAATGTACAGATACCTAAGTTATTCATGAAACACTTCAAAGTTCAGAATAAAAAAGATATTTGAAGAGGAGATCTAAACACTTGATCTAAATGACACACGGGCCATTACAAAACTTCCTTCAGATAAAAGGCCCGTCGGGTGCAAATGGGTGTTTAATGTTAAGTACAAAGTAGATGAGAGCATTGAGAGGTTCAAGGCTAAATTGTTGGCCAAAGGTTTCACTCGGACTTGTAGGATAGACTATCAAGAGACCTTTGCACAAGAAGCGGTTAAATACTGTAAGAGTTCTTCTTTCCTTGACAATGAGCAAATAGTGGGAACTGCATCAACTTGATATCCAAAATGCCTTTATGAATGAAGACCTTGAGAAAAAAGTTTTAAATTTGTATGAAATGGATCAAACAAGTAATCTCCACATGCTTGGTTTGATAAGTTTGTCAAGACTATAAAATCTAATGGGTACATCCAATGCCAAGTTGATCATATATTGTTAATAAAACATACAAAGAGAGGGTAAAACACTACCCATTTTCTATGTAGATAATAATGTTCGTGGATGGTGATGAAAAAGAGATTGAGAAGATAATGGAGGTTCTTGCTACTGAATTTGAAATCAAAGATCGAGCTATGAGATTTTTCTAGGCATGAAAGTGGCAAGGTACAAAAAGTGAATTCTGATGTTCCAAAGAAAGTACATCCTAAACCTATTAAAAAGGATAGAAATGCTGGGGTGTAAACCTGCTGAGATTCTTATGGATTTCAACAAAAGTTGACATTTAGAAGGAGAAGATACACTAGTGTAAAAAGGTGGATGCTAGTGATCAACATGAAAAGTTATATGTCTATCACACACTACCTAATATTGCTTATTCTGTCAGTATTGTGAGACAAAATATGAATAGACCAAATAAAGAACATTTGGAGATGGTTTGTAGAATATTAAGGTTTTTTAAGAAGAACGATGACAAATGGTAAATGTTTAAGAAATCAGACAATGAGGAGGTAGAAGTTTACACTGATGTTATTTGGGCAAGAGAACTCATGGGCAGAATATCCACATCCGAGTAATCTTCCTATGTATGAGAAAATTTTATCACATGAAGAAGCAAGAAGGAAAGAATGTTACCTAGTAGTGCAAAATATGAGTACCAGATATTTGCTTTGAGAATTTTTGAAAGAATGTGTATCCAAAGATTACTATATGAGTTGAGAAGCTCCAAGATCAACCCTATAAAGATGTTCTGTGACAACCAAGCTACCATTAGAATTGCAAAAAACCCCATGCATCATGACAAAACCAAACATATTGATATTGATAGACATTTTATCTCTGAAAATGTCAATGGTATCATTATCCACTTAATCTACATTTAACCTCATCTTCAAGTTGCTGATATCTTGACCATAGCCCTACCTCCAGGCAGCTTCATTGATTTGAATACTAAGTTGGGCCTTCACAACATCTATGACCTAGTTTGAGGGGAAGTGTGAAATTTTGTCCCTGTTAGATGCTCAAACCATCGAACATATGTGCCAGACAGGTTCAATTTGTGAAAGTCATTAGAGGGAGTTTTCTACTTTAGCTTTATTCTTTTTTATTCTTTTCTTATTATGTTATACATCTTTTCCTCATTGTTTGTTTTGTATTTGGTAAGTTGCAATAGTCTTAAATATGTTTGCCCTAATCATTCTTCATATAATGAGGAAAGAAGTTATGACGTGGGAGATTATTGTGGACATGGAATTGTATCTGTTACAGTACTGTGGTTCAACCGAGGGGACTTGCTGACCAAAGGGAGAGGATCCTCCCATTCCAAATCGACCACTCCCTTCCTTTCTTATTTCTCTTCCTTACCTATTTCTATTCCTTGCTCTTTCTTTGCCTTCCTATTTTAACTACTTGTACCTATTATATATATAAGTTGATTGCTTGCTTAGGGTTTAGTTTCTGATTTTTTCTGATTTCACGGTTTTTCCCTCTAGCGATTCCCTCTTATGAGAGTTGTATCCGACAATGGTAACTCATCCGAGGTGGTGATTATCTTTGCTTTTTACATCCTTCCTGCTGCTACTAGCTCCTCTAGGGCCCATCATTTCTACCGCCAACCACTCCAAGGCTTGTTTTGGAGGCCGCCAACCCCTTCGAGGCCTGTCTTTGTTGCCGTCAACACTCCAAAGCCTGATGATGCCACCAGCCCCTCCAAGGCCTTTTCCTAATACCGTGCAGTCCACAACCGCCTCCTCCTGTAGCTGTCCAGTTCACTGCTACCTCTCCTGCTCCCTCCTAGGCTGCAACCACCTGCTGCCCGCCTCCTACCAGTAATCCCTTATCACCTCAACGCCTTCCAGTGCCACATCCCTTATCACCTCAACGCCTTCCAGTGCCACAACCACTTGCTGCCTGACAGCTTCAAACACTGCCACAACTCTCTTCCTTTCCTTCTGGGCTTGCCGCTGTTCTCTAAAGGGTTGTTTATGTGTTTTGTGCTATTTTCTTTCTTATTTTGCAGATTCATCGTTGAAACCTGTCAATTGCATGTTTGTGTTGATTTATGTTTGAGGATTTATCATTGTAACCTTTGAATTTAGTAATAAAATTTGTTGTTCGGTCGTGGTTTGGGTTAAATCCGATATCATTTGGTATCAGAGCTAGCATAATCATAATCCTATTATAAGGTTTCCTATCATTAGCTTTACCCCTCCACCAAAAATTTGCTTTCCTATTTCCAAACCATAGTCAACTTCGACCTAACCATAATTTCCCCTTGTTGATTTACAAAATCAACAACTCTAAATCAATTCTTTTCACCCTTTTCATCTCTCAACTCTAAACCCTAGCCATGCCGCCAAAAAGATACATGCACAAGGCTACCCGAAAAAAGATACAATGAGAGATCCACCGACTTCAGCGGAGGAGAGTCGAAGGAGAGAATAGAAGAATCTGAAGATAAAGCGGGAGATATAGCGACAACTCCTACTAGCTTACTAAAGATAAAATGTTCAGACCCAACTTTAGAAATGGAGAGACCACAACACACATCTTACAGACAGAGTTCAACCTTAGGATATTACAACCAGAGTACACTCAGAACACCCAAGATGACCCCAACAAAGGAAAAGCTGATTCGGAGTGGAGAACAGAAGGAACCAAACTGCATCCCTAAATCTGTCACAGCTAGTAAGTGTTGTAAGTGCCACAACATGTTGAATCAAATTGCACAACTGGGGGTGATCTGTTTCACTAAGCAGGATGTTCTTAAAAAATTGGGTAATGACATAATATACTGAAGACGGTGAGGACATAATAAAAGAGCACCAGCTTCTAATTAGGAAAGAAAAGATGCACATAGTCCCAACTGAGCCCGTGGGAAGACCCCAATCGAAGCCATGAGTTCGAGAAACTGACACCAGAAGCATGTTAACTACAGATAAAAAAATTCATATCATTCAAATCTATAAACTCATTCATGAGTTGCCCCTATTGAGAAAAATTCAAATGGGGCTCTTTTGTGCCATAACTGGAAGATTATACAGATTTATTCAGATGTTAGATTCAGTTTAGCATGGTGCCCATCATCAGATGTCCAGATAGAAGGGATGAACTCCAGTGTTGAAATTTGTCTTAGGAGCTTGATGGAGAGGGAAATTCTTCAAATGAATTCAGATCATATCAGTAAAGAAGAAGACTCTCCTAAGTGGTTGAGAGTGAGAGTGGTGCAGCCTGCCATAAGAGTTAATTT
The DNA here is from genome assembly GCA_002079205.1 of Phalaenopsis hybrid cultivar. Classification (NCBI taxonomy): domain Eukaryota; kingdom Viridiplantae; phylum Streptophyta; class Magnoliopsida; order Asparagales; family Orchidaceae; genus Phalaenopsis; species Phalaenopsis hybrid cultivar. Next base: position 32,668 of record JXCR01147895.1, on the reverse strand, counting down.
CTCTCTACATAATTGTTTATCAAATACACTCAGATGAGTACAAAGAGTAGAAGAAGATAATTATAGATTTGATGACTCGAGGCTTGATTCGTGAGGAAACTCATCCAAATAAATTTTCAATTTTGATTGTCATAAAACGGAATGAATACATATTCTATTTAGATGTGTTTTAAAATGCCAACACCAACAAGATTGACTTATAGATTAAAACTTTTTCTCCACCTTCAACATGGTTGACTAGATGCCTTATGATGAGACAGAAGCTTCGACGGATGTGGTCGAAGCTCCCCCAAACCCCGAGATGTATAGTGCCGCGGTCCAACCCAGAGGACTTGCCATCTAAAGGGAGAAGATACTCCCTTTCCAAATCGACCCCTTCCTTTCCTATTTCTCTTGCTATTCTATTTCTATTCATTGCCCTTTCTATGCCTTCTATTCTAATTCCTTCATATTCTAACTACTTGTCATGACCCAGTTCGAAAGCTTAGAATGACCAAGGCGGGAACTAACAGTCAGGCGGAAAAAAACCTATCTAACACTTTCAGTTCATCACAAAAATAAAAATCAAAAGGACAAACTCATTCTATTTATAAACTTCTATTTAAAACACATTGCTTATATTTAAACATTTATATTCAAATAAAAAATAAACTAAACTGCAATACCTATCAGCTTGCGCTCCTCGACGCCTGGACACATACTTGCTATGGTCCATCTAATCTACAACTGATTTTCCTATAAAAATGTTAATAGCTATGGTTTGAGTTAAAACTACTCAGTAGGTAAATATTTCTAAATTACAATAATTCATTTTTTAAAATATTTTGAAAAAGTACAATAAAAGTAAAAGATTGAAGTAAAAGAAAGCAGTATAGAAAATAATTTATTTCCTTTCATTTACTTAGGTTACAATTTTTATAATTGAAAGTTACCGTCTAAACGTATACTTTATAAAAATATATGTTTAACTATTTTCAACCCACCATAAAGGTAGACAACCATCTCTATTCCTATTTTCATTTCGAGCACGGGTACATTGTATTTCTATGCTAGTACCATCCAGGGGTGACTCTCATATACATATATATCATGTTTTATTCATTTTTATCTTGTATTTAACATTTAAAAAGAGATGGACTTTTAAATTTTAAAAATAAAAATTGAGAAACAATAAAAACATGCGTAAATAAATAGAATTATTGTAAAATAAAAACCATTACCCACCTCAACAACATCGTCTAATATCTNGATGGACTTTTACCTTTTAAAAATAAAAACTGAGAAACAATAAAAACATGCGTAAAAAAATAGAACTATTGTAAAATAAAAACATATTACCCACCTAAACAACATCGTCTAATATCCTTTTTTTCTCAGGTTAGTCTAGTCCTTAAGTGCACCTATAATAATAATTTAAATGTAATTAACATCTTATTCAGTGCTAATCTTCTCTCCCATTGCTTCTAGATTTTCTATCATTATTTCCATAATTTATTTACATCATTAGCTATTTATTTACCAAGATATATATATCTATATATATATATATATATATATATATAGAGAGAGAGAGAGAGAGAGAGAGAGAGAGAGAGAGAGAGAGAGGAATATCCAATTTAATTTTTATGTAAAAGCTTTTAGAATTTTCAATTGGGCACCTAACATTAATAGCAACTTAATTATAAATAGATTTAAATTTAGGGTTCTTACATTCATTTTAACGTTAATTAATTAAGAAAGTAATATTAAATTTTTGAAATTGAACCTTATACCTGAATTTCCTTTTCTGGATAAGGTTTTGTCTTGCTCGAGCACTCCAGGTAGCCAAACAAGGTTCCTCTTCTTCTTCCTCCTTCCTTTGCTGCTCGTGGCACTTGACCGAGTAGCGCTCGAGCTCCCTTCATGCAAGGAAAATGTTGCACTAACCCTCCCTCTATTCTAGCTCGATTACAGGTAACCTCCTCGTCCTCCTATTTTTTTTTATTCTCCCTCCACTGTTGCTTTTTCTTTCTCCTTTTCTTCTTCTTCTACCTTACTCTTTCGCTCTCACACAATCCCCCCAGTTTCTCTCACTCCGCTGGGTTCGAATGAAAGGAGACAAACTACCCCTTGTTCTTAACTCCCCATGAGCGATGAACTTTTCGCTTGAACAATGCAGGCGTCATAAACAACTAATTTTTTTTAATTCAGTTAATTTTTTATAATTATTATTACACTACTAGTACCTATTTGATATATATATTCAGATTACTTGCTTAAGGTTTAGCTCCTGATTATTTCTGATTTCAAATCTTTAACTTCAGTGTTTTCCCCTTCCGAGGGTTGTATCCGACGGCAAGAAGGTACTCCGACCGTAACTCATCAGAAGTGGTGATTATCATCGTTCGTTTCGTCCTTTCTACTACAGCCAGGCCCTCCAGAGCCTATCGTTTCTACAGCCAACCCCGCCGGGGTCTGTCTTTGCTGCTGCCAGCCCCTCAAGGGCCTCTTCCTGCTGTTGTCCAGTCCACAACCACATCTTCCTGTTGTTGTCCAACCACAGCCGCCCCTTCTTGCTGTTGTGCAGTTCACCACCACCTCTCCTGCTCCCTCCTAAGCGGCATCCACCCGCTGCCAGCCTCCTTTGAGCAGTGCCCCATCACTCCTATGCCCTCCAATGCAGCAACCACCTGCTGCCCGACACCTTCTAGCACTGTTGCATCTCTCTTCCTTTCCTTCTGGGCCTGCCGCTCTCCTCTAGAGGGTCGTTTATGTGTTTTGTATTGTTTTCTTTCTTACTTTACAGAGTCGTCGACATCTGTCGTTTTCATGTTTGTGTTATTTTATGTTTGAGGATTCAATGTTTTAACTTTTGAATTCAGCAATAAAATCTGTCATTCAATCGTGACTTGGGTTAACTCCAGTATCAGGTTGTAATTTAAAAATGATGGAATAAAAGAATACAATTTCTCCACTTTTCCTCAGTTTTAAGTTTTGACAATGTTAAAGAGAATTGGATTGGTTTGGTAGCATTTGAAGGTGATAACCGCAAAAATTTAATTAGGCGTGATAACTGTCCTCCTAGCAGCTGGACATCCTAATTCCAGAGTTGAGCAATGCACGGATTGCTACAAGAATAGACACGCAACCAGTATAGTTTATGTTAGGGAAGACTGGTTGAAAATGGAGAAAATTAAAGCAGTCCGTACGGTTTAAATAAAGTTTCACTTTAATGGAACAACTCTGAATCCTAAAAAAAAAGAAAAATAACAAATGCTGTACTCAGAATAAGGCTCCACTACTTCAAGTAAAATAATTAAGAAGACGAAGTACCTTCCCAAAGAATACATTTTTGTAAAATACATAGACGTTCGTGTTACTATTTATAGTGTTACTATTTATATAATGTGAAGGCCACGCACGTCAGTGATATATATACATATATATATATATATATATTTATATATTTTTCCTTTATATTTGCAACTCACTGAGATAATACATGTAGTATTGAAAAAAGCAAGCACATCCATCATTTTAGAAAAATGAACAATGGCAAACAAAATTCTGTACTCTAATCATTAATTACCTCTCCAGATCAAAAAGTGTTCCCTCATCAGTTCCTACAAACAGATCCTCAATTGAGGAATCTGCTAAACAGAAAAGGCAGCAGTGGTTGTTATAGAGCTCATCAATGAGAGTAATAAATCTTCTAGCCTGGGGATTAAATCCAATGCTGATTAAGAAATAAACATTGGGAAACATAAAACAGAAATTGATAGAAAAAAACAATTCGACAATTAGGATACCTATGTGCTCATTGAGCAATAAAACTTACCTTAATCCTAAAATAAAAACGGTAACAGAAACAGGAAAATTTGTACCTTGTCTCTAATCCTCATGCTCATCACAGGAATATCGGAAATGAAAACGGTGTGATAATTCCTAGCAATCGCAATGTAATCTGCTGCACCAGTCTGAACATTTAGCTTTCAATAAGCCACAAGACTAAATGAAATTCAAGGATAATAATCTTAATAAAAAATTCCACATAAAATTGTTCGACTTATTAATGATACAGCTCATAAGATTGTTAATAACGCAAAATCTAAGTCTTCACAATATATGTAGAAGTATTTAATTGCTGCTCTATAATATTTTATGAAAGCAGAAGTCTGCATTGCCTGCTTAAGTTGAATAGACATTAACAGTGCATGTAATTAGCCGAGGAGTCCGTATTTACAAAATAAGCAGCTACAGGACCCCTAAAATTTCTAAAATGGACCACAAGAAGTGCCAGAGTTTTTATGTCCAGTCATACATCAACATAAATATTACTGACTTGTAAAGTTAATTAGTGAAGTTAAGATTTCTGCTCGTACAGTTAGCTAAAGTTCATCTTCATTATCATTATCAATCTAAGCAATTTCATTATACATGCCCAAACTGTTGGGTCAACTTTGTGAATTCTTATTTTTCATTGGTTTTTACAAAGTATTGGTTAAGTGTTAAATTTAACCATTGTAAATCATTTCGAATAACTTTATCCATTTTAATTTAGGTCTATCCATTATTCTTCTAATCTCTCATGCTAATTTTATCCATATGTCTAATAGGTGCATTTTTTATTGTTTTTTGTACATTTCCAAATCACTTGAGCCTATTTTAAATAACTTATCTTCAATAAATATCACACAAACTAGTTCTCTAATATAATCATAACTTCATTCATCCCTTCTATTTTTGCAAGCATTCGTCTTAACATCCTCATTTCCACTACACCCAACTTAGCTATCAATTTCTTTTACTATCTAACTCTCAGGTATGCATAACACTTCATCATAAAGATAAGTAATAAAATTTAACTTTAAATTTCCATGATTTTCTATTATCACATTATACTATAAAGATAGTATGTAAGCACCGAATTGTCCTTTCTGTTTTTCGCTACCTTCCCGATTTAGCTCCTGCGAACCTTCCTTTCCTTCTTCCCTCTCTCTCCTACCGCCTTCAGCTGGCTTCACTCTTTATAAATCGAGGCCGAAGGTGGGAGTTACCATGCTTCACCCTGCTCACCCCTTGCAATCCACTCCTGTAGCAGCCGAAACCCTTGCCAATCTGCCTCGTCCCTCTCTCGCAAGTCGCCCAAAACCATCGGCTTTATAACTGAACCCTTGCGACACCATCGCGATTAGAGCTAGCCGAGAAGGCAACAGTGGAATCGTAGACGTGTAGAGACCACCGAAATTTACCTCCTTCTGTTCGCTCCTACTTAAAACCATTCAACAAGATAGCCCTCGTCTCTCTCCCCCCTCCCTCCCACCCACTTATGCGGGCTTCAACTCCTCTAAATCCTGTAAATCCATCTTCCATGGGGATTGACTAATTCCTGGATTTAGGGCAAATGTAGGAAAACGGATCTAAGAACCCACAGGATTCAAAAATGTCATTTTTGCAGTTTGTTAAGTTTTAGGTGTTACATATGTAAATCCCCAAAAAGTTANAAATAAAAATAAAATATTACACTGATAATAATAACAATAACAATAATAATAATAAATGTCAATTAAGTTGCACCTAATTTAATGAATAATTAAGTTTAATTGCATATTCATTTATATTTTATTTTTCTATATAGTGTAGAATTGCTAGTTGAACATTTGAATTTGTATTAGTATCATGGTTTCTTCCTCGAGGTAAGCAACTACTTTTTACTAAAGAATAAGTGTATCATTCCCAATTAAGGGCTCTAATCCTTATTATTTGTAGTAGATTCATAGTTATTCCAAATGATTGTCAGTCATGCCCATGATACTTCAATTATGATTTTGCACTTGTTATAGGATTCAATTAGTACTCAAGATAAAATTACCGTTTTACTCGATTGGAATGGAATCTCAGAGAAAAAAAAAATAGAATTTTGAAATGAAGATTGATCTGTTGGATTTTGATGGTCCCATGAATCCAAACGAGTTCGTTGACTGACTTCAAACAGTGGAATGTGTCTTTGAGTACAAGGACGTCCCACCTAACAGAAAGGTAAAGCTAACTGCCATCAAGTTAAAGAAGAGTGCATCTCTATAGTGGGAGAATTTGAAGTGCCTATGCAATGAGAGGAAAAAAATAAACTTGGTCCTAGAAGAAAATATAAATGCAGAGCAAATACCTACTAGCACATTATAAACAACATATGTTATTGAGACTTCACCAATTACAACATCAACATCCCTTAGTAAAGGAGTACACATCTTAGTTTAAGCGGCTTATGTCGAAATATAAGCTAGTAGAGCATGATAAGAACATCATAGCTCAATATCTGGGAGACTTGAACCGTCTATTGGTAATGCAGTATAGTTGAAATCTTATTGGACATTATAAGATATCTAGATCCTATACGTGAAGGTGAATAGACTTCTCCGTAGTATTAGATCCGCACCACCCTTCAAACGAGATTTGACCATCAAAACAGACAGCAAAAATGCACCTTGTGAAGCATCCAAGCCGATCTGGCTCGATGATAACCCATTTAAGAGTGGAGAAAAAGTGAAGATATCTAGTACTCTCAAATCTATCCTAGCCAGGAAATGCTTGAAGTGTCATGGTTTTGGATACATTGCATTCGATTGCCCAAACAAGAGATCTCTTTTATTGAGCATAGGGTAGTGGAAAATATAAGCAGTGACACAGAAGGCACTGAAGAAGACGAGAACGCATAGGAGTATCAGTTTATGGCAGACGAGGGAAAGATTCTAGTGATTTAAGCTGAGACCAAGAGAAAAACTTTAGAAGGACTGACACTGGATTGCAATAGCATTTTGCTCTCTGGAGTGTTGTATCTTCTTCCTTTTGCAAGTGGATTATTTATATCTTTGCTCAAGAACAGGCAATGGATCCTCATCGTCGCCTTTATCGCACCATTTGCTCAATTGAATTGCTGTTTTTAGTAGGGAAAACTGCCAAACATGCCAAATATGTTGTCCAACAACAGATTTCAACTCCTATCCCCATCCAAAAAATGTCAATACTTCATATTTCCACTTCCTTGTTATTCCACAACCATCTCTCTGTCAAACCTAATTCCTAAATACCTTCTAGAAGCCGTGGAACGATATCAACTAAAATAGTCAATAACATATCAAAAATAAAAAATTAATAATGAATGAAATAATTAAATAAAAATTGGCCTTATGTCAGTACGAGAAGAAAAAAACAACCAGTCTTACCACATGGTTGACGTTTAATATGAATAAACCATCTAAGACGACTCTCTCTAATTTTGTTCACCACTAGAGCTACACCAACCCTTTCATGGATAGATTTGTTATACATTTTGTCTCTAAGTATCAAGTCACTCATCCATCTAAGCATTCTCATCTAAACAACACATAACTTTGTTTTCTGTTTCTCTTTTAAAGGCTAACATTCTACGCTACAAAGAATTGTAGTTCTCGCCACCATCTTTTAAAATTTTTCATTTGAGTCTCACAATAGGCCCGGTGCATTTCTCCACTTCAACCAACCAACTTGAATTCTACCAACAACATACCCATCTCTATCACCATCACTTTTAATGGACATTTATGGGAGGATCAATTTGGTGTATGCTTTTCGTTGATGATATTCTTCTTTTAAAGTGTAGTTCAATTACGATAATATGATTTTATAAAAATCTTCTCATACTGGCACCCACAAAATTAATACAAGAAAAAAAAATTTATACAAGCCAAAAGTTGTGAATTATATGCACCAGACCACTATTTATAGACCATTTAAAATCTAGATTGAAAAATAAGTTGACATGTGATTGATCTTGATATAAGTTTGAATTACCAATTTAATACTACATTTCTCCAAATAAGCAGTTATTTAATTTGAAACTCCGAATCAACTAAATTGCTATCATCAAAACCACATGAATCCTGTGCCCAAGAGTGATACTTCCGCGATAATAAAATCATCCTACATTAATGTTGCCTAACACCAAAAGAACGGTGACAAAGTGTATATCCCACATCACTCAAATTTTTTTTAGATAATTCCAAAACCTTCGCTTAAAAAGAAGCACTCCCACTCTATCTATTTGGTTGGGAAAAAATGATTTTAACTAATGCACCTTAATTACTCTAAACAACCCAAATATAATGCACACATTCATAACCTCAACCATTTTGTGGGAATTAACTAAAAAAAGCAAGACTAAAGTTATTCCAATCAAATAAACTAGCCTAAAGCAAGGAAATAAAATGTCAACTTTCTAGCCCAATTCAATTCTTATTAGCCATCATTACCAACACATCCACAAAACATACATAAAAACAAAAAATATAAACTACATATAAACTAATATATTTTACGATGCTTCCGATGATAATAGATACAAAAATTTTCATCAACGAGGAGCTACAAAATTGAGTAAAGTGCCAACATAATTCTTGACTATTTGGATGGAGTCATTTTAGTCCGAGACTTCATAGGAATGCAAAAATATTGCCTACTCTTTAAATTAGGGCTGAAATAGTCTCCATGGAATATTATTAGAGCTCAATTTTAAAATAGTCTAGAACTATTTTAACATTTCTATAAGCTATTGAATTAAAATGGTCCCATTTAAATAAGCGAGAAGACTATTTTGGCACTTTACTCTAAATTTATGATAAATGAAAGATAACTTATGACAATGAAGATAAACTAAATGACCATAAAGATTGCTCCCTTCGTCGAATTTAAGTACGATAATGTTCAATTCATTTAAACATGCCTTTGCGTAGTTTGTTAAAAATAGTTTATCTAAAGGGTTTTAAAATTTTAAACATAAAGTAAAATTTCAGTATTATTCACTGCCATAGTTATTNTTTACTCTAAATTTATGATAAATGAAAGATAACTTATGACAATGAAGATAAACTAAATGACCATAAAGATTGTTCCCTTCGTCGAATTTAAGTATGATAATGTTCAATTCATTTAAACATGCCTTTGGGTAGTTTGTTAAAAATAGTTTATCTAAAAGGGTTTAAAAATTTTAAATATAAAGTAAAATTTCAGTATTATTCACTGCCATAGTTATCTTATTTATTATCATCATAGATTCTTTAAGAATATTATGCATTTTAAATAATAAATGTATTAGCAATTTCCTTTTAATCATTTAACTGAACTTGAATAAGTGCCTTGGGTGGCATATACTACCTAGTATAGGCAATATGGGAGCGGTCTTGTAGCTCCTGATGCGAGAGTTCCAAGAATAAAGCCGCGACCCGACTAGCACTCTTGGGCCGAATCGGTCCAAATTGGGTCTCCATTGTGGAGTAAGCCGCTCCTATAGGGCCAAATATCCTATTATTATATTTTATTTTCGTAGGATTCTAGGTTTAATTTTTTTTAATTTATTCTTCTATCAGGATAGTCATCGACATCCAGGTTTTCCCTTCTAGGATTGTATCAGAAAGGGAGAAGGTGATCCGGTTGTAACTCGTCCTGAGGTGGTGCTTATCTATCATTCCCTGTTTCCCACCATCCCTCCTCTGCTACTACCATCATCGCAATTACTGCCGCCACCTGGAAAACAACCTCTTTATTTTTTCCCACCGCCGAAACAACCCCTCCACCTCACTGTTAGCCCTTCCAGCCGCCTTCAACTTGCTGTCACCACCTGGAACACAACCTCTTTTCTTTTTTATTGTCGTCGACCATCGTTCCCAGCCCCTCCACCTCACTGTCAACCCTTCCAACAACCTCCAGCTTCTTGTCGGCCCCTCTAGCCACCTACAAACATGTTGCCGCCCCCTTCTAATGTAACATTCCATCTCAACTACCAGGAGAGTGGAATCAAAAAGCCAAAGTGCGGGAGAGGAAATGAAGAACTGGGCAGGATGGAGAGAAAACAAAGAGAGCTTGGGAAGTCAAAGAAGTGAATTTTTCTTATAAAACGTCGTATTTGGCTTACCTAGAGGTTTGAACAATGAGACTCGATCCTGTGCCATTGAGTCGAAAGCGAAGAAGAGGTAGTCGAAAGAGGTGGCGGCTTGTTTGTGTGGTTAGACTCATTGAATAGGTCGAGACGAGCCATCGTCGTTGTTCTTGCAAGCAAAAAGGAGGCGGTGTCTTTGTCAAGCATTTGAGGAAGGCGGTGGTGGTGACATCGTCGTCGACAAGGCATCAGTGCCGAGCCGAAATCTAAGGAGTTGAAGAGGACAACAAAGCTCCCTCATCTGGGTGATTTAGTTCTCGCGCTCAGGCACAGTGGAAGGATCTAGCGGTAGGAAGCTGAGCGCGTATCAAGGGCTTGGCCAAAGATTAAAATAAATAATATTTAATATTACTTTACCATAATCAAACTTAAAGTTTAAGTATTGAAAACTTAAAATAGTGCAATAAAACAATAATTGATAATTAAATTAAAACATAAATAAATAAAGTGATGATTAAATGTTTTATATTTGATAGGTGCTAATTTGATAGAAGTAATATAAGTTAAAAAGCAAGCAGATCATCTATCATCAATGTTTTATATTATAGTGACATTTTACTTCTTATAGACCAAATGCATTTATTGATATTATCTTTGGTTATATTGAATTTACTGCAAGCTTGTGATTTTGAATGCTAGTGAATTTTTGTTCATATTATAGGAGTGATGTGTAAACATCATTACTAAATTATTTGACTATTATTCAAATGTAAAATGAATATTTTTTAATTAGTGACATTTTCAGTAAATGATTGTATGGGCATGAATGACTATGGAGTCGCCCCTTGGTAGTACTAGTGCGGGAACACTAATGTACACGTGCACATAAATAGAAAAAAAATTGATATTGAAGTACCTTAATTAATATAATTTTTAGACGGTGCTCCAGTGACGGTTGTATAGATTAGAAATAATATTGATATAGATTGAATAATATGTTAAATATTTATATTGATTTATAAAGAAGCCTAAATGACTTCCATATTATTATTTTTCATTGTATTATAATAGTTTAGGAGAGTAAGTACTCACTAGTTTTATTTAGCTTACTGTTATTTTAACTAACATTTTTAGGGTTAATTAAATTATTAAAAAATGAGCACTAGACGAGAAAATATTTATAGATGATAGAATAACCAGTAACGAGGTAATCCGCTTTAATTTAATTTGTAGTGACTTATTAATCCGTTAAATTATAAATAAATATAGAAAATTTAATTCACAATGTCCGACCGTCTGTACCCATTTTGGTTAATTCCATGCCCCGAGCCGGGTCATGACATCCAATCACCTCCATCATGTTGTCTCCCTCTTCTAGTCACCTCCAACTTGTTGTCACCCCTTCCAACCACCTCCCACTCACTACTACAATCTTCCTACTACCCCATCGCCCCAAAGGCCTCGCTGTCGTCTATCACCCAACCCTCTTTAGTTACTATTTCTCCTTAAACGCTGTGCCATCGCCTTCAATATCAACCCTAGTTGAGCTCGTGTGAGTCTTTATTATTTCCTAGTTCCAAGTGTCCACGATTGTAGTCACTATTTGCTTTTAGTAATAATATTTCCTTATTGTGGTTTGGGTCAAACTCCAGTATTATTTGGTATTAGAGATGGCCTAAATATAATCCTATCCTAGGGTTTCTAGTAACTCTCCATATCACCCTGCCCACAATAACTTTCTTTTTCCTCCGCCCTACACACCTCCTTCCATTACTTACACTCAAAATCTTAACCACGCCCCGGAGTAGACAATTGCCAAAATTTGATCAGGAATCAACCATGGACAACATACAACGACTACTCCACCAAATGTTGCATCGACTTGATGTGATTGAGGAAAGAACCTAGGGCTGGATCACCGTCGATTGTAACAATGAAATTCGTGAAGGAAAGCAAGAATATCATCTAAATCCCTTCTGTAAGGATGATTTCAATGGAGAAGACAGACCAAAACACTTTTGAGTATAGTATTAGTCGAGGCCTAGAGCTGAAGTGTCTCTTGGAAGATATAGAGATTAAGCACCTTTTGGAGGATACAGAGATGAGATGCCTATTGGAGAATACAGAGATGGAGTGTTGTTCGACGATACAAAGATAACACGCCTATTAGAGAATACAAAGAACTGGAAATGAAGGTGGGCCTACTAGACTTCTAGGGTAGAATGGATCTAGATGATTTCCTTGAGTGGATGTAAACTGTTAAGCGGATCTTTGAAAACAAGTAGGTGCTCAATGAAAGAAGAGTGAAGCTCGTCTCCATCAAGTTATAGAAAAATACCTCTTTGTGGTGGGAGAACTTGAAGAGGGAGAGACAGAGAGAAAGATGTAACAAAATCACTTCTTAGAAGAAAATGAAGAAGGCGATGCAGCGATGGTACCTACCCTCGCACTACTCCCAAAATATTTTCTTGAAGCACCACTTCCTGTAGCAGGAGATATCAGTTGAGTACGGGATAAAATTTATGCAACCCAAGTTGAAGTGTGAGTCAAATGAGATAGAGAAGCGCACCATAACAAGGTACTTGGGATGCTTGAGGCCCGCCATCAGTAAAATGGTCCAATTGAAATCCTATTTGCCATTAATAGACGTGCAGACCTCGGCACTAAAAATAAGAGAGATACTAGAAGCAGAGTAAACAACTACTGCCAGTCAAACAAAAACCCATAAAGACCTCAGGAGGAGCACACCTCAGGCAGTAGAGCAGACTAGTTCGAAGCAAGATAGAACCACATTGAGTGAGAAGAAACCTGAAAAGAGAAACACTTTCGACACTTCTAACACAAGATCGACACCTACCCCGGCTAACGAAAATGAACAAAGCACAAAAAAGGAAGCAAATTAAAAAATTAAAGCACGAGCAAGAAAATGAAAATCTCAAATGTCATAAAAATCAATTCCACACTTACTGATTTCGTTCTGAAGACCTAAATCAAGGTCTGCAGCTCTTGATGGGTCGCTCGCCTGCTCTTAACAAGCCGCTTGCCTGTAGCAGGTCGTGGCTATGCTCTGGCTGAGACTTTTACTACAGGAGCCACACGGGAGCCCTTATGCAGAGTGTGATCAAGGCAGAGAAAAGGAAATCGGGAGAGGGGGAGGAATTCGAAGGCTTTGGAGACTCCCATTCAACTAAACTAGCGATAAATATCGAGAGATAAATCGATGACTATAGTGCATGTACAAGTGATTAGGAATAATTAGGTTTAATTAAACTTATAACTTCCAAAATTTATCTCCCAATCCAATCATAGTAAATATATTGTGTTTTATATCAAATTGATTGATTTGATGCGTAGAATTAAATTGTTTCAGTTGAAATCGGAGGAATGTGAAATTTGGGGTACATTTTAACTTGCCAAAATTTTACCCTATTTCACAAATTGGCTATTACAATACTATTATATGTTGTTTTGAGATATTTTACTGGCAGATTATATTATTGTTTTCGGAAGATTTGATTTTCTGTGTAGTGTACTTTGAGATTTCTTAGTGACACTTTTAAAAAGTAGAAATTATGATAATTTGTGGAAAGTAAATAGAATGTTAATTATACCAACTAATCATTCCTGTCTTGCTTTATTCCAAGTCCCAGGTCAGATCATGACACTGACTACTTCATAGATTAAAAATAAGCGTACTAACCTTAATATTGTATGACTTGCTTTTCCACTTTGCTCTTTAACCTATTAGATTTTACATTCTATAATTAGATGTCTAATATAGAAATATAAAATTTTAATCAAATTATTTAATTATGCAGGACTAATCTTTATTTAATCATTTATTTAAATCACTATATTTAATTAATGATTGTAATAATATTTTAAATTAATTTAGCATATTATTCTAGTTCATTTTATTAATCATATAGCTTCTAATAATTATTTTAGTTCTTATTTAAACCTAAATCCTATTTAATGTATATTCCATTATAATTTTCATTCATAATTCATAAATAATATTTATTATTTATATCTTTAACTTTTAATATGTCATTTCAATTATTATTTGAACTCCAACAAAATTTTATATTAAAATATTAATCATTCTATATTTACCAAGAGTAACATTAGTCATCAAATATTAATTTAAACTTCTTTAAAATCTATAATTATATGGATAAGCACTTGTTATTGATATTAAAATTTTTACCTTCTTCCAGAAGAACCACCCTAGACTAGCACGCGAAAGACTTTCTTGCCTTCGTCTCTTGCTTGAATCTTATTAATTTTTATGATGACAACTTCACAAGTTTACGTATGTTGGATTGGTTTGTGTTTGAGCATGAAGTTTGCTTCAACTCATAGCTCCAGCGAAAACAACACGATAATCTCCTCTGCTTGAATGTGGTAGCAACTCATTACTGCTCTAGTTTGCTTCGTCACCTTTGTGTGTGTTAATAGCACACATTTTTAGCCCTCGGGTACACTTGCGTTCCCGGGCAGAGTCGTCATGACCCTCGTCTTGCTTGTGGTTGTTTTTCTTGCAAAACTTCTAGACTTTCACTTCTTCGCACGTCGTTGCATCATCTTCCTCCCTCAAGCAGATCTAAGAAGCCCACTGACTGTGTGTTGCTCGATGCGAGTCACATATATGATGCCTCATTCAACTTTCCCTCGCTCCCTTGCCCCCGTTTCCTTTTAAATGATTGCAAGACTCGTAACACCAACATTACATAACCGAGCAATACCAGTCAAAAAGGACAAAAATCATACAGCTAAATTAGTAGTTTTCTATATTTAGGAGCTTCCTTATTTAAATTATTTTCAATATCTTTATTCTGATTTATTTCAATTTTAGCTGAATATTTAGATTTGTAATATGTATTATTGAGTTACCTAAAATAGATTATACAAAATATTTTGTACCTAAAATAGATTGTAAGATTATTATTTAATGGAATGAAAGCAAAGAGAAAAGGCATTGAGCCTATTCAGAATTCAGCCAATTTTTCTCGAAACTTTGACAAGCATTACAACTGGTCAAGCAAAGTGGAGTTATATTTCCCAAAGTCAACTTAAAAGAGCTGTCAAAACAGGTTAAGTAAATTAATATCATTGGACCTAAATTGTTGCCAGAGCCCAATGCACATTCAGGCCATTTCTAGGAAGCCAGGACATGAACAACTAAATTCAAATGATCATTGCCATCATAATTAGCCTTTCTAATCTCATTGAAGTTGACTTTATTAAGTTTCCCTCCATTCATTCATGTTGAATGATGCAAGAACTAAATACTCTAATTTTCACAAATCTTTCGCAATGAAACATAGCCAGAACTTGCTCCCAATCTATTACATTTTATGCCTTTGCATTGCGCTGGTTATCCCACATTACCGCAACCATTCTAATTAACACACAACTAAAAACTAGAATTATGAATACAAAAAAAAATGTAGATACATAGCACTAGAATTAAGTAATTTTAAGTTTATCAATATATTGAATAAAAGAAGCAGTTAAGAGCATTACCGCACGCCCACATAGATAGTCAAAGTTGAATCTCGCCACTCCACTGCAGCTTTCAGGCACCATCAGAGCCCTGATTGGTGATGCACGGGCGTGTTCCGATTAAGATTCCATTTACTTAGAGAAGCTAAGAGGTTTAGATATCAAACCTTCCAAACATCACAGAGATGGCATTGTAAGTGGGCTTTCCTCCAGANAATGTAGATCCATAGCACTAGAATTAAGTAATTTTAAGTTTATCAATATATTGAATAAAAGAAGCAGTTAAGAGCATTACCGCACGCCCACATAGATAGTCAAAGTTGAATCTCGCCACTCCACTGCAGCTTTCAGGCACCATCAGAGCCCTGATTGGTGATGCACGGGCGTGTTCCGATTAAGATTCCATTTACTTAGAGAAGCTAAGAGGTTTAGATATCAAACCTTCCAAACATCACAGAGATGGCATTGTAAGTGGGCTTTCCTCCAGATTGGTAAATAACTTCTTGCCATAGTTTATCAAATTCTCCGCGGCTATCAGCATTCAATGGCCAGAAATAGCGAACCTGAAATTGGCACATATTTGAGAACACAGAAAGCATACGAGGCATTGATAGCCCAGATGGTGCAGTAAAAATTAACCTATTAAAGGCCAAATAAATTTCAAGAACCATAACTACAGAAGGAAAAACATTTTCCAGGCCCAAAAAATTTTATCAACGTCTTCAAAGAAAGTAAAGAAAAAACATCAAACTAGTTTGAACGAACAGTTTCCAACAAGTAGTATAACAAAGAAAGTGGACCAGAACAATCAGCACAACAGATCAAGCTAGTTATAGTTGTGGATTTTGAAAAGCACACAAGCTTTACTTTCCTTATGCCCTTTTGTGGGCTCTAAAAGGCATTGATCATGGCATTGAGGCATAGAGTGAAGTCATTTTTAGTAAATACAACAACATTAGAGTTGAAACTGTCAAGGAGATTCGCTCTCTTATGAGGAAATTGTTCTCTTAATTCAAAGCTTTTCAAAGGCCCAGTTTTATTACCCCTCTTGCAAGGGAGAAAACCATCAAGTAAAGTAGTGGTAGATGCTCACTTGTAAACGCATTATCGCAAGGTCATCAACTCTGTCGCTACAAGTAATTTGGTTAGGAGATCATGAACGCTAACAATCTTGTTAGATGATATTTTTCACATCCCCATTGGCAAAAAATGCTGAATTGGGCATGTTTGTTAGCATTTGATAAGATATTAGCTCCTTACTGAGTTTGTGTTAGATTTGAATTAGGCCTTCATACTTATTTTATCATGTTTTCAAAGACCTATAATAGTTTTAAGTTCAAACTTGCCTGATGTTACTTTTTTAAATCCAAAAGAAGCATGATTTTCCATGTTACAACTTGATAAAGGTAACATTATTTATTGTAGGATAAACATACTCATATTTTTAGATGTGTTATCCATGAAAACTATAGTATATTCATTTTTTATTTAGTAAACTTTCATTCATGCATGTCACAACCCGGCTCGGGGCTTAGAGTTAACCAAAAAGAGTACAAACGATCTATGTTTTCGATATCCATTCTCTATAAATAAAATTTTACAAATGAAAGAGAGCCACTATAGAAAATTAATTTAAGACGATACAATTAAATTTATCTCTTTATTAGTAGTTTGCGTTTTCGATAAACATTTTTTGATCTATCGCCCATCTTCTAATCGTTTAATTAACTTGAAAAGATAGTTTAAAATAGCAATGAACTAAACAAGCTAGTGAAAACTCATACTCCTAAATTACAGTATTACAAGAAAAAAAAATATAATATGCATGCCTTAAGCTAGTTGTGACCACAAAGATTTATAACCAATTAAAATATTTATTAAAGAAATAGAATAAAAATTATTAAATTAGATTCAAATGATGTTTTAATATAAACAATAATTTTTAAATCTTGCTCAAACCAATAAAAATTATTAAATTAGATTCAAATGGTGTTTTAATATAAATAATAATTTTTAAATCTTGCTCAAACCCTTATTATTGATTAGAGTTGTTAAAAGGACTCTTTGTTCGTGAACAGCTCATGTTCGGCTCGTTAAGCAAACGAGCCGAACATGAATACACTTTTTGAGCTCGTAATATAAACGAGCCGAACACGAGCTGAGCATGGCTCGCTCGTGTTCGGCTCGTTTACACCCATAAACGCGGGACGCGAGGCTTTGCCCGCGTCTAATCGGATGAAGGATTTATCCAACGCCAACGCGGTGCGGCAGAAATAAGTTCTGCGAACGCATTTATCAAACAGAGAGACTGCGTTTTCAAAACGCCGCCGCTCCCAATAAGCTGCCCCAAACGGGCCCTAAGTCATATTACTTATAGAATATATATGCTTGTATATGATGAATGAATAGGTCGGTATAATCGTCTTAGAATTGGCTAACAAGGGTGATCGGTCCACAAATTGACTACTCTTTTTGGAATATTTTCATAAGTTGGGAAACCACCTTTCAGATTCAAGTTATCTTGATAAATTGATTATACATTTATATATTCATTCTTAATATGATTGCAAATGGATATATTTTAACATAAAGATGAATTGAACACTATTTATAGTATGAATGATTCTGTTAGTTATCTTAAAGCAACTGACATTTTTCCATTCATGAAATGTCAGATTATTCTAAAATGATTTCATTTATTATGTTATAATTATATTATCAATAATATAATTTTTATAGTTCATGTTGCAAACCCATGTCTTTCCATTTATACTATAAAGTAATTTGTGATAGTTTTTTCTTATAATTGATTCTATCAATCATTTGGTGGATTTTCACTACAGGAGACCTTTAACATTAATTACTTTGTTAATTCAATATTTATATTTCAATTGTAGTTCAAGATCTAGATTCCTCATAGGTTTTGGGTAAGTTATTGCTTTGTAGTTGTTTCTTTCATTTCCTTTTCCTTAAATATATTATTTTCCTATTTGAATAATATTTAGGAAAGTTAATTTCAAGACTCGGCCTAGGGCTTAAAATTAATCAAGGCGGAAACAGATTGTCGGACGATGTAACTAATATTTCATTTATTTCCCACATATTATCATAATTTGTAATTTATAAAAGAGTTACTAAGAAACCATAAAGTACAAAGAGAAAAATAATCCAAAACAACAGTCTACCAGTAAAACATCTAAACCCAACACATTACAGTATATCACTACTTATCAGTAAATAGTACAATAACTACAATCATAACATACAATATACTATCTATCAGCAAAAGTTAAAGTGTGTAACTGAGCCTAGCAGACTCGAGCTTGGCTCTTTAACGAGCTCAAGAGCCAGGCTTATCAAGCCATGAGCTCCAGTTCAAGCTCCAACTTGAGCTCGTTTATTAAACAAGCTCGAGATCGTCCCAACTCGAATCATTGGCTCCTGAGCTGAGCTCGATTAGCCTACCTTTAGTCATCTCGAAACATTTTCCAATGAGCTGTCATTGTCCATTCTCCTTTAGCCACCAATACCTTCTCTGGTGAGCTCACGTAAAAATTGAATTTTAAATTCGAGCTTGTGAGCCAGCCACTACGACCCGAGCTTGATTTCGCCATTTGATCATGACTCAAGCTCCACCTCACAATTCGGTAGACGAGCCGAGCTGGATAAGAGCATGGCTTGAGCTCAATTCGACTTGTTTACACCCTAGCAGTAGTTGTCCTCTTGTAAACTTTCTCTCGCTTGTCAGTCATATAAGTTTAATAGTTTCCCGAAAGAAATAAAAAATTTTCAAGAATAAATTACACCACTCAATGAGAAATATAATCCTTTTATGCATTAAATTAATATGCAAATGCTATGTATGAATATATCTATAAAATATAATTTATTGATAAGTTAAACTATAAGCTTTCATTTTTAATTTAAACATTCCCGTTTAAATTTAAGTATTTATTACTTTTAACTTCTTTCGGAACTCATATAAGGATTAGCAACATCTACTCAAATATATCCTCAAAATTATTTTTAACTTCTTTCAAAGCTTCCTTTTACCTAACGTGAGAGGCATGAGTGCTCACCCCTCCCTCTTGCTCGAACCTGAACAAGTCGCATGCAAATGATATTCATAGGATCGACTTCAATTCGATCTTCCCACAGGTAAAGACTCTTGTCTCCTCCCTTCTTCCTTCATGCAACAACACGAGAAGTGTCAAAGGTTTCGCCTTCTTCCTCTCTGCAAGATGTAAGAGCCGCACTGTGCTTCCTCCTCTGTCTGCGCATAAATCGCCTTCCTTGCCCTAGAAGCATGCAAAAGCACACTCAGTTACGAGGCCACCTTCTCAACTTGGACACAGGCTTCTTCCTTATATGAAATAAGGTTGGCTTCTCTTTGTTTCATCTGCTTCACCGAGTGTCATTCTCTCTTCCACTCCCTCAATTCCTCTTGTCCTATTCTCTGTCTCTCTATTTCTCATTCCCAAAAGAGACGTTCGTCTTTTAAGAAAAAACTGTTGAGACAATGTTCGAACCAGACCCATCCATTAGGTAAATAAAATTTTATCTATTTATTAGTATTAATATTGTTTTACATATATTACATACACTTCACCCCATACACGTAAAACAACTCACAAAGACCAACTTCTTTCAAAATATTGGCTAGAAAAGCTAAATAAACATAGCAAGTTAAGATTAAAACTTTGTATTCGTGAAACATAAGGAAAGGTGGAGCGAAACAATTAAGAACAAGCTTGCATTACTGTTTATTAGCTAGCCAAATAATTTTAGAACATATTGTAACTACAAATCAAATTGACAAATTTGAGCAAAACGTAGCAAAAAAATCCTATTAAATATAGCACCGTAACATTCAGTTCAGGTTGTACAGCGTCAAATTTAATTCAGTTTGGCCCATGTTTCACTTTTCTAAAGATTGATAAGATCTAGTCTCATCATTGTTTTTGCTAGAACAAATAAATCTAACCTGCTCATAACTTAATAAAAATTGTCCTATCATTTAAAACAAGCTAACCTGATTGCTATTTTCAGACGGCATTAAGCGACGATAATCGATCTCACTTCCAACACTGATTTTTTGACAGTTTTCATCCAATTTAGATACCAGCTTCTGAAAGATTTCTTTCTGCATACCATCCTGAAATTTGAACAAAATTAATGTTAGTCATCAGTATAATCATTAGTAATAACCCATCATCAATGTTAATTCTCAAATCATCATATTGAGTGCTATGATTTCAAGCAAAATGATTATTCTTACATACGGAGTATTCTATGTTTAAGGGAGAGGAAGCTAATTTCAGAAGAAGAATTGTAAAGGTCTACTCCAGTAACTTACAAAGTTACTTTAAGAGATCAATGAAGAGAATATCTTTTATATAGCTCTCAGATTTGAAAATTGGAGAATGGATAATTCTGGACGCACATTTTCAATTAAAAAAGATATAAAAGATTACGTGTTTCTAAAATAGTGCAACTTACAGCCCGTTTGGCGAGCTTTTTAGCCGCGGTGCGATATGAAAAACATTAAGGGGCATTTGGATGTTGTGGTGTTGTGGCGTATTCAAACAATTTGTGATTAAACGCGGTCACGGGTTGGACCCCGCGGCCCGCTTACTTTGGTTTTTTTGACGCGGTTGGTTTCGCAATCCCGTGAGCATTCCTTTCTCTCTCGCAACTCTTGTCTTAATCCATCTCTCTCGCAATCCTGTGATGCCTCCTGTCTCTCTCGTGACTCTTGCCGTAATCCCTCTCTCTCACAAATGGAGGGTGTAACGTGCTGCCTCTTTCTTCGTCGCTTCTTTGTAATCATTTGGTGAGTTTCCCTCTCCCGCTCCTCTCTCTGTTCTTCGGCTCTGTTTAGATTACTGTCTCCGCCCTCTGTGCGGCATTTTTTGAGTTTTGGCCCTGCCTATGTTCCTGTATTCTCTACCTTCAAGGTTTTTTATTTTCCAAATGCGTATGTGCAATGAGTTTTTTTAATGTTGGATTTTGGGATTTGGTTTTCTCTCCTCTGTTTGAAATTCCATGTGCAATGACTTTGGAATATGGAGGTGAATTTTGGATTTTGGTATTCTCTGCCTTTTCTTGTTTGGTCTGTGTGCTTTTCTCTGAACATATCCTAAGCCAGTCTTACACTTTCATTCTTCATTCTGGGATATTTACATACCTACATCCATAACAGTTGTGATTTTGCTCTGGTTTTGCTATGTTCAGTTGTTATTCTTTTTAAATGTGAATATTGGTTGGGATTTTTGCAGAAACAATGTTTCGGGTGTTGTGTATATTTTGAACATATTTCTAGCGTTGTGTCTTCACGGTGAACATTAAAAAAAAACAAAGAAAAAACAAAGAATTGGAAAAGAAATTGCAGTGAGAATATAGTTTTCTGTTTGCCCTATTTTGTTCTTGTGGCGAAGTTGATTGAATGCACAATCATTTGAAAATATAAATGGGCTGTTTGGAAGGTGTATGAGCCATATATTAATGTGTGAAGGTGATTACAATGATGTTGTGGATGTGTTGGTGTGTTGAGTTGTTTGTGTGTGGAGATGGTGGTAGTGGCGTTTCATGAGGAGGTGTTGATGTGTGAATGTGTTTGTGTTGGTGGATTTTGAGGTGGTGGTGTAGGTTCGTTTGTGCGTGGAGGTGGTGGTTGGTGTATTGTTGTGTTTGTGTTGATGGATGTGTGGACGTGGTGGTTTGTGTGAGGTGTTCGTGTGTGGAGGCGGTGGTAGCAGTGGTTTGGATGTGTTAGCGTTGTGGATGTGTTGGAGTGTGTAGGTGATGGTAGTGAAATTGTGGATGTGTTGGTGTGTGGAGGTGTTAGCGTGCGAAGGTGGTGACAGTGGTGATGTGTCGTTGGTGTAATGGTGTGGTGTGGAGGGGTATTGGTGATGATATTGTGACATTCCTAATTTTCTTTGAGTTATGATATTATGACATTCCTATTTATATTGATTAATTTTTTTCATGCTAGTAATACAATGGTTAAGATCGATTCATCTGCAATGTGGGATAAAGAGACAAAAATAATATTTTGTGACAATTGCCTCAAGAAGTTCGAATTGAGAAATAGGCCAACCTATTTTAACAAGAAGAGCTGACAAAACATTATTAAAAAATTCAAGAAAAGTATAGGCAGATAATACGATAGAATGCAATTAAAAAACAAGTGAGTTCAGCTAAATATTGAACCGTAGGTAATATATGTATCCTAAATATTGGATGTCTTTTTTGTGGGTACTAAAGGTCTATGTTGAGACGTTTGATCTTATAAGTTCTTCTGAATGACTTGTATGTCGCTATTGGTTGGTGTCACATGTGAAATCCTAATGAAGACAACAAAATTCCTTTCTTTTTCCAGCGCTATGATTTTTTAAGTTCTTCTGGATAACATTTTTTTGGTGATATGCATATGTGACACACACAAACTCGGTATTACGTAGATTAAAGGCAACAAAGAACTCTTTTTTTATAAGTTTTTTTGTCGTATTGTAGTGACAAAGTTATTGGTTTATATACAGAGTTCTCTGATACCACAGCTGCATAAAACTTTAATTATTTACTTATGTCATTAATTTTTACTAGTATCTAAGGGTATGTGTTTTTAAGCCTTCAAGAAAGATGGGCTTGAGGATTTTCGGTACCTCCGGAAGATTGCACTGCTATTGCGGACTACAATCTTCCCTGCTTACTTCGTGGCAGCCCCATAGTTACGAGAGAGTTTTTTACAGGTGTTCAAGGAAAAACACATAAAACTATGACTATCTTAGGTAAGCAGATGGGCGAAAAGATTCCACCACCGAGAGTGATCGAGCGTGAAAATTTTCTCTAGAGGACGACTTACACCTTACTAAACAGTGAATAGCATGACTACCAAAGTTAATTTAAAAATAATATTATCATATTATTAATTGTTATTTTAATATTCATTTTCTTAATTTTGGTAATCATTTTATTCACTGTTTAGTGAGGTGTCTATCATTATTTTGTAATGTTCTACAATAAATATTTGCTTTTAAGTACGAAGTGTACTAACATTAATAGTTCTGTTGCAAACATCATTACAATACAGAGGCAAAATGATCATTTGTCCAGAAACACCTGCTTTCAAACTGCAAAAAATAAACATACAACAACTTATCCGTAGTAGTTTCTGCGCAGCAGCTTCCTGCCACAGCTGTTACGCACCAACTTATTAATAAGCTGCAGCTGCCCCAAACAGACCCTTAGTCCTTAAAATGTTTCCCGAAGAAGCTTTGTAGAATAATTTTGACATCAGATGTGCTAATGATGTTTGAGATGCATCTTTAAAAGCAAAAAAGAGTGATAAAATGGGTAGAAGTGAACAAAGTTTCTCGCTTAATTTTACCAGCCAGCTAAAATCTGAATCTAAAAAAAATAGTGACCTTTGTTCATTTTCAAACTCACTATTTCAGTCTTTGGCATTGCAGTGCCTACTGCACGCTATTAGGACAAGAATTAACGGGCTAGCTCCTTGGCAACTGAACAAAACGTTGAAAGTCCGTAGCAGCAAATCCAATTCTCTATTCAGCTAGAGTCTTGAAGATTTTTGTTTAATGCTAATGTGCAGAGGTTACAATTAATTTTGAAGAAATATGGAAAAAAGTAATATGTGTGATCTCAAAGGGAAGAATGTTCGATAGGCTACAAAATTGGAGTTAAAATTCTTGAGTGAATTTTAAAAACTCCAAAAATTGGGGGCACAAATAAATCTACATTCACTAGAAATACCAGTAGCCATTTTCTAATTTGCTTCCATAGATAGTCACCTGGAAAATAAAATCAATACATACCTGTGGGTATAGATAAAATATCACATGTAAGATTATCTTTTAAGTGACGCCCACCTGGTTCAAGTTTTCAGGAGCCCTATTACTGGTAGCAACAAGAATCGTCCCGCTACTTAGTAAGCTGCTTAGAATTCCAGATAATGCCACTATTGCAAAAACATCAACAGTCTGTAAAGAACGACAGAATATGAAATGTATAAGGTTTAAATAATTAGTAAGTGACGTATTGCGGAGAATTTTATTAATGTTTATGGTTTGCCAAATCTATAAAACCGTCAGAGAGCAAGAAGTGGAGAGAGTAAATACATTGTGGAAAATTAGTGAAACCTTGCAAATATAGAGAAAATATAAAACAGAAGAAGAAAATTAACACATAAGAACACCAGAATTTCATACAGAAAATGACCTAAGGGTAGGCCATCAAATGTCTCCTCAAAATGTAAGAGGCTTGTAGACAAGTGTGTAAAGATATTGAAAGATTTTTCTATGAAAATATTATTCCAGTTAATATAAAAACATTTCCATCTTGTGTCAACATGATCGATTCTACAGGTTATTATAGTCAAATGCCTTGATCCTCTATCTATACATGAGTTTAGGACTTGTATACTAAAAAAGAACAAAATAGTATTGAGGAGTCATCGAAGAGTGGTAAAGAGAACTTATTTAAATTTATATATTTTTACTTTGATATCTTATCTTAATTTGAAATTTGTATGATACTTCCTACTTCATAATTTTATGTTAGAATATTAATGTCACTTCTTATTTAACACTTTGATGTTAGAATAATAATATGCCACTTTTTATTTTACACGTTGAAGTTAGAATGATATTTTTTACTAGGCGCATTTTTTTATAGTTACACTCTCACATAATTAGAAAAAAGCCTTAATACACAATTTCACAGTTTTAAACTTTCATTACAATTCTTGTATTAAACAAAATGTGTGGACAAACATATTTGTGGCACTTGAAACGAATACATGATGAATTTCAATGCGGGAGGGTTCACCCAAAACCTTTTAATGCAAGCGAAAAAACTGCACTGCTTGGGACGTAGAAGTTTTCTGCAGTGTTGCAGGCCGTGACTGCAGCTATCGCGATTGCGGGAATAAAGGCCGGACCACAAGTTTCCTTTTATTTTTTCTTATTCCAATTTCAATAAATTTCTTTCTTAGTTTCTTTCTTTTCTGATTTTTTTCCTATTTTCGTATTTTCTAATCAGATTAATTTATATTAGGAGACTTATATAGGTTGCATTGTGGCTGTTTGGAGTTTCAGTTTTTAAGTATATAAAGTTCAAATAACTTTTCTCTGATTTCTGCCACAATTTTAAACCTTCATTACAATTCTTGAATTAAACAAAATAGGTGATCAAACATATTCGTGGCACTTCAAATGAATACATGATGATTTCCAAAATGGGAGGGTTCACCCAAATCTTTTTAATGCAAGTAAAAATATTGCTCAAACAAGTGGGTGATTTTTATTACGGAGCATGACGCACTGAAAGAGGCAGAGAGTGAATACCTCGAGGAGAATAGCAAGCACTAGCCATTAGTAGATGATGGGAAGATGCTTGTGGTTCTACAAGCCCTCAAACCGAGCCTAAAAGAGATCAACAATGGCTCAGGTATACATCTTTCGTACTTGTTGCACTATAAAGAGGAAGGCGTGCAGACTCATTATAAATGGAGACCGTTGTGAAAATGTGATATTTATAAATATGATGGATAAATTGAGTTTCACTACACAGAAACATTCTCAGTTGTACACACTAACTTGTTTGAAGTAGAGAAATGAGATTCATATTAGCAAGAGATGCATTGTGGAGTTTTTAATTGGAGATACTCTATAGAATCAAGATTGATGTGATGTCATCCATATGGATGGGACAATTGTGGCAGTACGATAGAGATAAACTTCATGATGGTCATAAAAAATGAACACATTTAACAATGACTGGAAACATATTGTGCTACTACCTTTAAAAGAGTCAACAGGATGAGTAATCAGACAAAAGTAGGATTCATCGTGCCTCAGTGGGACTAACCTCGGTGATGCTAGAAGGTAGTGATACAAAGGAACTAATACCTGAGACAGTGCACCCACTACTGGAAAAGTCTTAGAATGTTCTGAAGGACATTAAGTCGCCTGAATTGCCACTATTATGAGAGATTCAACATGCCATAGATCTCAGTGCTCCCCAAACGACCAATTTATTAAATGCGACCAGCAGAGTATGAAGAGCTACAAAACTAGGTTGAGGATCTGATGGCCTGAGGACTAGTTAGTGAGAGTAGCAATCAATGTGTTGTGTCAACTTTGATCGTGACCAAAAAAGGATGGATGCGGCGCACGTGTATAGATTGCAGGTTTGTGAACCAGATCAAAATCAAATACATATTTCTTATTCTGAGATTGGATGATTTGTTTGATCAATTACGCAGAGCTAGTGAGCACAGTGGCTAGCACTAGATCAAGATAACACCAGGGGATGAGTGGAAGATGACTGTTAAGCACGAGATGGGTTGTTTGATTGGGCCGTCGTGCAAGTTGGCTTGTCCAATGCCCAAATAATTTCATGCGGCTGATGAACCAAGTTATTTAAATTTTCATTAAAAAATTGATGTTGTGTATTTTGATGAAATTGAAGTGTTTAACAGTTCAGAAGAGCACTTACAACATTTGCAACATGTTTTGAAGTTCTTCGAGCATACTAGATCACCCAAAGAAGTGTCATTTTCTTAAACTACAGACGTGTTTTTTGAGATACATTAACGAACATCGATGTTATTGTGGTATGGCTCAGAGTTATTTAGTTAGGTATTCCAATTCCATGATTTGACTTAATTTTTACAAGATGTTTATTAGAAATTTCAGCTCAATCGAGGCACCTTTGATGGATCTTCTCAAGTACGATAAATTTACTTAGACATTGATGAGGCTAACTTTGAAACTTCGAAGAGATGTGTGACACAAGCCCCAATTTTAGCACTCCAAGATTTCAAGTAAGTGTTTGAAGTAGAGATTAAATCATCAAGTGGGGGAATTAGAGTTGCATTAAGTCAAGAAGGACACCCTATTGCTGCCTTCGGTGAAAATTTACTTGAATCCAAGAGGAATTATTCTTCCAACGAAGAAATTTTATGCTATTGTGAGAGCACTCAGTCATAAAGTCATTATTTACTAGCAAATGAATTTACTCTCTACACTAACCATGAGGCCATGAATTTCATAATATTCAGAGTAAGCTGAGGAGAAGACAAGCCTCATGGCTGAAATTTCTCTCTTCATTTGATTTTGTGCTCAAACATAAGGCAATGATTTAGAACAAAGCAGCTGATGTGTTGAGTCCTCACCAATTATTAATTACTACAATGTTGTCCAAGGTAGTTGGGTTTGCACGAGGGGAACTCGGGTCGAAGCCGCACGAAGAAGGGAGTTCGGTCGCGAGAAATGAAGCTCGGCTAGGGTTTGCGCGAGCGCGATCAGGCCGAAGTAGACGAATCAGAATGAAGGGGGTTCGGGCAGGCCGCATGAAGAATAAACGGGGCGGAGTCAGGCGCGGGTGCGGGAGTCGTGAACGGGAGAAGGCAGGACCGGGACAGGCGTGTGGCCTCTCGTGTGCATGAATTTAGGAATTTAGGAAATTTAAGCGGAAAAGAATTTTTTTTAAAATTAATTAATAATGAAAATCCCTGAATTTGAGCATTATTTAATCTCGTTCGGAGTCATGAAATTAGTGTCCTTTCTGGCTAAAGTCGACGTTTCGGATGTGTCAGCGCAGTCCGTTTTGTCATTTGGGGTCGTTCGGGTAACCTCGTCGACGATCAGGTCAAAAAAATATATCAAATTCAGTTTTCTTAAAAATTCGAGTCCGTGATTGATCGTTTCAAAATTTTATTTATGCTTTCAACAAATAACGGCGTAGATGATGCGAATTGTGGTAATTGAACGTATCGACTGTCAGAATAGCAAATTTAATGGTTCTGTAGGGACTCTTTTTAGGTTTCCTCATGTTGGTTTCAACCTCCAAGAGTTAGAGGCTGATACCACACATGCAAAACTCCAAAAGAGTGAAGAAGCAGGTTGAATTTCTAAAATGATGCGGGTCCCATTTTTAAGGCTCTAAGATAATCAAAGGGAGAACCCTAAGGCTAGACCCAAAACCCTAAGAAGAAAACTAGACCTCACTAAAAATGAGGTCAACATGTACGAGTGAAACCCTCTTACCACTGATGTCAAGAAAGTTCAAGTCAAGCATATTCAAACCTTATATGAGCAAGTCAAGAAAGAAATTGCTAAGCACAATACCAAGTATCAGAAACATGCTAATAAGTCTAGAAAGGCTATGGTTTTCAAGGAAGGCGACATGATATGGATCAGGTTAACGATATACTGATTTCCTACAAGTTCATTGGGGAAGCTCAAGCCAAAAGTTAATGGCTTGTTTAAGATTGCAAAGAAGATTAATGACAAAGCCTGCAAAATTGACATACCAGAATATGACAATATTTCTGCTACTTTTAATATCGTCAACTTGCCATCGTACTACAAGGACCCGGGTGTTTTCAGAGATGAGGGCAAAAGCCTCTCCTACCAAGGGAGAGTGACGAGGGATGCGGGAAGATGAGGGATGTGGAAGTTTCCCGTGGTGCTGCAAGCTGCGATTCACGACTCTTGCAGCTGTGAGAATGAGACCGAACCACAAGTTTCCTTTTTCATTTATTACAATTTCAGCATGCGTCTTTCTTTATTTCTTCCTTTTTTTTAGTTCTTTCCTATTTTTCCATTGTCTAATTAGGTTAACTTATATTAACAGACTTTCATATATGTTGCATTGTGGCAGTTTGGAGTTTTAGTTTTAAATTTTATGGACTTTGAAAGACTTTCTTTGATTTCAGCTCTCCACAGAGTTGTAGCACATTCCTTTTGCAAGTGGTGTGCCTATAGCTTGCCTAGGAACTAGAGGTCGATCACCCTCGCCTTTCGCACCTCTCTGTTTCACCGCTTAGCTGCTGTTTTCACAAGGACAGCCATTGAAATCACTGCACCCAGCTTTTTACAGCAGAAAATTGTCGTTTTCCGCTTCCGGTTACGATCTTTGTCCATCAAATACTTGTCATTTGAGAGAAGAGACCGGCCATGTGGACAAGAAATGGAAACACAAGCCTCCATTGTATCAACTTGTATTATCTTCAAGAAGCTAACCATAAATGTCCATCTTGAGATTGGAATCATGTAATGCATCATTTATGCATGCCACTTATCCACATTAGTGATAAAACCTCAAAATTAGCATTCCCAATCAACAACCTCTATGCTGGCACAGTTAAGATTCGAAAAGGCTTCGTTCGCTGATTCAAATATAATATTATGTAAACTAATTAAAGTAATATAAGTCGCTGGAGCACCTGAATCTCATCAAAGCAAAGAATGCTGGCCCCGCTTTTAGCTGATTGCCCGTCAACAAGAAACTTATCAGCTACAGCAGAAAGTATATGCTTCTCCCGAGTCACTAGCTTGTATCTTTCTTCTCCAATTAACCATTCCTTTACTCTTGAATCAAATGGAAGGCTATGTATCCAGTTAAGGATACTGGGCTGTGGAAATTTGTCCTCAACCTTGTTCCTCCATGCATTATGCATACGCTCATGTATCTCAAGCATTGCCTACAAAAATAGTAGTACAATTACATAAATCATACAATGTCATTAACATTATCGTTTTGTTGGGGGTTAATATAACAATGTCATGACAAGAAGAAATGCAAACATTGATTGACAGTTTTCTAAGATAGAAAAAACCTTCAAATATTTTATTAATTTAATATAAGGACAAGTGCGGTTATATATGTAGGCACAAGGCTAGTTGCCTGGAACAGCACAACTTCCGCAATAAATCACATCCAAACAAAAGACTGGTGAATACTCAGTTTAAAAAAATATCATAGGCAGAATTCAAACATGTGATCACAATCCATAACCAAAAACCATACTGCTTAAGCTAGAGCTATTCAATTGATTAATTAATGTTCTAGACAAAACATTCAAAAATATAATTGTTTTGGAATGTCAACAGCCTTCCGTGGTTGTGTTTATTTTCTTAGTTGACATCTTCTTTTTCTGGTATCTCTTATATAAAAATGATAGCACATGAACAATTTAAGATTTTTTAATGAGCGAGAAGGTTATGCTTAGTTACCAATACAAGATAGAATTAAATATCAGTTTTCCTTTTGATTTTTGACAATTAAAGTGAGTTAACATATTGTTGGTCCTCCTGTCTTACCCAAAACCTAGCCTAATCAAGTTAAATGGCGACAAATAGATAATGGATGCAACATGTCTTCAAACTAACTCAATGAGCATCAATTGAAACAAAAAAATAAAAAATAACAAATAAAAAAAGCAGATGAATGTTGTTCAAATCACAAAACGGATTGCACCAACTAGTCTGAAGTGTCCAAATTATATACGAATGATATCTGAATTGTCCAGTTCAATGCACAAGAAAAAGGTCAAAAAAACTTAGAAAAATGCCCGTCACTTCTTTCACAAAACAAATCGTGTTTGCGCATCAGCCGAGAAAAGGCACCTTGCATCATCAAATTGTCACACGGTAAAATATTTGGACAAAAGTCGTGACGTGTAAGTCAGACTTGATATGCTTCGCACAAATCAAAATCACTAAATCAAAATCACTAAATCGCACAAATCAAATTAATTTCATAAATGGTTTGCTAACGGATCCATAATGTCAGCAGCAGCTGGAAGGAGCACCTATGTTTCCTAACAACCACACAAAAGAGAAACACAAAAAACATATGCCCGCATACGAGGCAATGATACATAATTTGAGACTCACAATGAATAACTAACTTTGCGTGGAGAAATGATACTTAATATAAACTTATTATTAATTTAAGTCAAAATAAATTTAAATCAAATTTAATTACACTAAATGTTTATTTAACATGACAATAATTGTAAGAAAAAAAAAAAAGCAAGAGCAAAAAAAAATTCGGTGCATTCAACCACCTCACAAAGTTTGTCGTTGCCCTCACATGCACAAAGTTAAAAATGTAAAGCCATTGCATCCCAATGCCTAAACCCACCGGGTCTTTTTTTATGCAATTGGGATGGCTGGCTTTTAAGAGAAGTGGAGGGGAAGGAGCTGGACAACAAATCATTGCAATAGAAACGGTTCGTTAATGCAGGGGGAAGCGGTTGGGGATAGCCGACGGCTAAGGGAAGTGGAGGATATGGAATAGGAAAGATAAAAAGAGAGATACAATCACCACCTCAGAGTAGGATACAGCCAGAGCACTACCACCTCCTCGGATACAACCCTAAAACTAGGAAAATGATTCCACACAGGAAATCTAAAATCAACTCATAGCAAAACTAAACCCTAAACCCAGAAAACACTAATTTAAAGACTCTCACTGACGAAAAAAGAAAAAGAAAAAGCTCTCATAAGGAAATCATAGAAAAAAAGGAGGAAAAAGGGATTTGCGGCAATGCCACCCTTCTCAATATGCCGCTCGATCGAGCGAGAGGTGTGACAGGGAGGGAGATGCGAAAGGAAAGGCCGCATGGGCCGTATCAAATCTCTCAGTACTTCTGAAGCTTGGACCGAGTCCCTTGGACCCGTTCCCCATGCCAACCGGTTCAGTCAGCTAGCCCACCCGCGTCCGTAGCTAGAAGGGGGAAAGCTCCGCGTCACAAGGTAGAGTGGTAAATCCCATAATTCAAGTCCAATCCTTAGCCTAGCATTAGTTCACTTCTCAACTTGAGTGAGATCTTCTGCTGATGAATCATTAATTGCTCACAATGCCTTTTAATACCCCTTAAAGAAATCAGCTTCAAAATAAACTGTATTAGTAAAGGATAGCATGCCTACAAGTGGATTTTTTTATAAAAAAATAGGTCTAAGTTCTAACCTCATTAAAATGAAACCTCCTTCGATGTTTTACAAGACCTTCAGTAGCAGAGTAGAACATGTCCATTAGCATCGTCTTCCCTGATAGTGGATCATACAAAGATAATCATAAAAGATCTCATTGATAATGATTATATATTTTGTTTAGCAAATGACAAGACAAGATAGTTCGATGACTCTAAATAAGAAAAGAAGAAAAAAGCAAGCTAATTTTAAATTTTGAGTTATATTTCAAAATAATATACCCACTATTCAAATGTGGCCAACCTAGAGTTTGTTTGGAACAGTTTTCTCACCGCTTAGCTTACTGCTTCAATGAAATTGTTGTGCTGAAAAACTGTTCTTTACAATCAAATTTGTTAGTGCGTTGTTCATCTTTTTCAATATATATATATATATATATATATACATACATATATATATAGATATATATATATATACATATATATATATATATATATATATATATACACACATACATATATAT
>JXCR01147894.1:79482-101101 GCA_002079205.1 Phalaenopsis hybrid cultivar | reverse complement strand
CGTTTTCCAGATAGCTGAAAGCTGATGGCTTCGGGTTACATATCTCGGATCTGCTCATGAAACAGAACCAATTTCGTGATTACAGCGACCGGGACAAAGTAATAATTACTAAAAAAAATGTATTTTTGTAAAAATAAAATTAAGAATATATTATATGATGATAATCATATTCGAATTTAAAACAAAAATGAAAATTTCAGAACATTTGTTTATAAATCTGTTTTTTGATTTATATACAAATAAACGTAAATTTAAAAAATATAGACAAAATTATACTTTAAAAATTTAATTTAATGAGTTATTACATTCTAAAATAAAAAAAAATATGTTTTTTGATTCATAAGAATGAAGGAGATAGAAAAAAAAAAAAGTATTATATTTTAATTATCATATAAAATTCAATCTGTTAAAATATTAAAATACTTTTAAATTTTGAATCATCTTATTTGGAGTATTTGATTTTTATTTTGCTACTCAGTAGGCTCCACAGGACCAATATTTCCACTGAATCTCAAATGCAGCCAGAGAGGAAAACAAAACGCAAAATGAAAAGTCTCCCGGTTCCCAAATGAAATAACCAACGATAGCTTTCCATCAAACTTTAAATAATCCAATAAATCGAGAAAAAAAAAAATACTTAAGATCTAAATTTGTATTATTTGAAAAGTCAATCAAACATAAAATTCCTTAAATTCTAATAAAGTAAAAAATTTCACATGTTGTCAAATTTTGCCCCAAAAATTAATGAATTTAGAAATCATAATAGTTAATGACTTTGACTCACTATTTTTTTAAAAATTATTACATACAGACAGCGTATGCATGCGCCGACCAATTTCCACTATTGATCAGAAAAAAAGTTGGACCCACCGAAATACAACTTTTTTCTGATAAACGGTAAAGATCAGACGGCGTATGCATTTTTAAGTAATAATTTTTCCTATTTTTTAATTCTAAACGTGGAAAACCTCACTTATTAGTTGGGAAAACGGGTCTTAAGGCGGTGTTTGGCTGACATATTGATTTTAGGTAAATTAAAATTTATCAAATCCAATAAAAATTTGAATTTATCAAATCCTCTTGTAATAGAGATGGAAATTGCTCGCAACCACCGAATAAATGCAACCCATAAAATTTTTGAATTTAAATTTATGGATAATTATATATTGAGCACAAGAAACATTATTATTTACAATTTTTTTGAGTTGTATCATTATGAATTTGAGTGAGAATTTGAAAATAGACAAAACAGAGGGTTTCATTTATAAATAGCAATGTTTTGAATGTGGTATATGTAATTGCCCCCTTAATTTATATATTGTTTGATATTTGATTAAATTTACTTTTAAATTCATGTCAAAAATCCAACAATATGCTACCAAACAAAACCTAAATTCCAGCGATCGAAGATTTCCAAACCCTCCCACCTGCCCACCGCGCAGTGCGATAANGTGGTGTTTGGCTGCACATTGAATTTAAGTAAATTAAAATTTATCAAATCCAATAAAAATTTGAATTTATCAAATCCTCTGTAATAGAGATGGAAATTGCTCTCAACCACCGATTAAATGCAACCCATGAATTTTTTGAATTTAAATTTATGGATAATTACATATAGAGCACAAGAAACACTATTATTTACACTTCTTTTGAGTTGTATCATTATGAATTTGATAAAAATAAAAGATATAGGGGGGGTTTTATCAGGACTTCAGTTATTTGAGTGAGAATTTGAACAGAGTGTTTCAATTATAAATAGCAATGTTTTGAGTGTGGTATATGTAATTGCCCCCTTCATTTATNTTACATGTAGAGCACAAGAAACACTATTATTTACACTTCTTTTGAGTTGTATCATTATGAATTTGATAAAAAATAAAAGATATAGGGTGGGGTTTTATCAGGACTTCAGTTATTTGAGTGAGAATTTAAACAGAGGGTTTCATTTATAAGTAGCAATGTTTTGATTGTGGTAGATGTAATTGCCCCCTTAATTTAGATATTGTTTGATATTTGATTAAATTTACTTTTAAATTCATGTCAAAAATCAAACAATATGCTACCAAAAAAAACCTAAATTCGAGCAAGCCAAGATTTCCAAACCCTCCCACCTGCCCACCGCGCTGTGCGATACCAAAACCTTCGTCCAAACCTCCTCTTTCTCTTTCAAAGCAAGGGAACAGACCTGTTCGGCGAAGCGTAGGCGAAGTCTGACCAGAACTCGCCGTTCCAGAACACGATTCGGCCGTCGGCGACGCCAGTGTAAGGGCCGCGACCGAGAGGGTCGAAGGCGATACTCTCCGGCCCTTGGACCTGATTTACGAACTTCAACTCCGCTTTCTGAAGACGATTCTCGGCGTCTCTCTCCGCCGGAAGCTCCGACCACGGCGGCAGATCCGCGGGGTAGACCTCGAAGCCCGGAAAGTTGACCATGGGACGGTGATTGAAGGGGTCGGTGCCGCAGTAGAGTGCAGCGAGGAGAAATAGACCGGCTAGAATTGCTCCAGCAGATGCCATCACTGACAGCTTTCGAAGCTTTAGGGCGAAATGCTTTGGTATAGCTCCTGCTAAGTTGGTTATGGGGTAGGGTAGTTGAGATGCGGAGACGTGTAATTAATGTCTTCACCCAAGGCGTGACGCAGGGTAACAATAAAATTTTATTAAAAAATAAAATCTTCCACACTATCAAAGAAATTTTTACAAAAATAAAAAATAAAAAATTATAATCGGCGATCATTGGGCTTTTTTGACCTAGTAAAAGGAACAATCTTCTC
Source organism: Phalaenopsis hybrid cultivar (assembly GCA_002079205.1). NCBI lineage: Eukaryota > Viridiplantae > Streptophyta > Magnoliopsida > Asparagales > Orchidaceae > Phalaenopsis > Phalaenopsis hybrid cultivar. The sequence goes on along the minus strand of JXCR01147894.1, from coordinate 98,327 downwards.
CCCCCTCAAAGGTGAGAATTTAGGGCCCGTTTGGGGCAGCTTGTACTCACTGTTTGTTTAGCACGTTTCAGGTGATAATCTGAAAACTGCGTTTTCTATTTTAACAAGAAGCCAATCGCGGTGTAACCCCTGTGTCTGCGTTATTTATCCGCGTTCGCTCCTTTATTTTACGCCACTGCCCTCGCTTGTTCACGGAACCGACCCGCTCGTCTTCTCGTTCGGCTCTCACTCTCGCCGTCGAAGCTGCTGGAAGTCGAACACTTCACTGGCGACCCCATCCTCCTCTGCTCCAGCCGATGCCACCTCACTGTCGTTGCTTCTTTGGTGAAGCAGTCCCCTCACCGTATCTCATGTCGGTCTGCTCCAACATCTCAAGGGTTCGGTCACGAAGGAACCACAACTTCTTCGTACATATCAACGTCGGTCTCTGCTCTGCAAACCATTGCTTGGATCCTGCGGAATCACTCTCGTTGCTCTTTTCTATTTCCCCGTGCGAGTTCTATGAACCCTAGTGGTGATCTCTCTCGCCTTTTCATTTGATGTCTGCTTCGACTTCCCAAGTTCGAGGTTTCTAGCCTCACTTAGTTGTCGTGCATTGAATCCTCTGTTTTCTACTTGTTAATGGGCTTCTTCTTCTTACTTACATGGTTTAAATTGAATTGTTTTCATTTTAATTGTTGAATGATGAATTCCTTGTCTGATAGATCTGTTAACTGGTCTAGAATTAGCAGGTTTTTCCGAGTCTCTTTTGAGTTCAGAGTTCCGAATTCCAATCATCCTTGATAAGTTTGAAGGATAAGACATGGAGTAGTTCAAATTGTTTTAAATTTTCTTGTTCATGGAAGCTTAATCCTTTTCCTATGGGAAGTATTTAGGTGATTATTTGTACGGTTTTTGAGGACTGTGGAAATGTAAGTGAAAGCTACGTTAATTAAAGTTAGCAGAACAACATTGATTCTTTATTTGTAATTTTAGTTTGAGATGATAATTGATAGTTTAATTCAGTGTGCCTCAGTCACATGTAAATATGACGTTTTTTTGCCACTAGTTGTAATTTTGTTATGTTTTTTTTTATTTTTTAATAGATTTGTAGATAGTCTCCCTTGAGTGAGGAGTATATCTTTTTTTTTCTTCGAACTGTTATGTAGTGTTTTTTGGATTTTAATATATTAAATATTCTCATTATATTATTGTTGCAAACTGCTCCACTGCGCATGACTGAAATGATCATTTTTTCACAAACAGCTACAAATCAGCTTTTCTCAAATCGCAGAAACCAAACAACTTAACAACTTATTCAGTTCAGGGGCAAAATTGTCATTTATCCACAAACAATTGCAAATCAGTTGTTTTCCAAACGCTCAAACCAAACAGCCAGAAAACTTATCCGGATTAGCTGCTGATTAGCAGCTCATCAGGATCAGCTGTGCTGGATAAGCTGCAGCTGTCCCAAACAAACCCTATATTACATCAGGACTCCTAATGTAGTTCGGAGTCCAAAGATGAGACACCACGTGTCAAGTGGATTCCATAAAAGAACGCAGTTTAACCCGTAAGTTTTGAGGGCAATTTTATTGCTTAATAAAAATAATACACTTGATAAAATTTATATATATCTTGCTAGTTTGAAGAAAAAAAATTCATATGCTGTCCGTAGATTTTGATTATTTAAATTTATTATTTAGAGTTACTTATATCATTAGTTTTGCTCTAATTTATTATCTAAGAGTTTGAGGAAAAAAATTATATTAATTTCTATTTTTTTTTTTAATATTGATGATGGTAAGAATCTTCATTTTTTTTTTTGGAATAAAATTATGTTGTCTGAGCAAGCTAGTGGTTTAGGTCTTCCTTCACTTGATTCTATTAATATTAAGTGCAAAATTTTTTTTTTTTTTGAAAATAGAATAACTCTGTTTCTTTTTCGAGAGACTGAATTTTCAACGAGTATAGTTTTTTTTTGAGAATTTGTTCATTCTATGTCTACTCATTTTTGGAAAGATCTTATTATAATTGAAAATAAGTTCAAAAGTGTAAGTAACTAATAATTGTTATATATATTTATTTATTTTGATCCATAGTTTGATGGCGTTTCTCATAAAGAGCAATTTGGTGATTTTGTTTTTACGTGTTTTAATTTCTCACTTAATATAAAACTTAAGGATATTATTCACAATAAATATTGGAAATTTTCTCATAATCATAATGCTACTGATTTTTGTATTGAAGTTATTAATAAGATTTCAATTACCAATGACGTTACTTGTATTTGGAACGATGATTCTAAATATTCTGATAAAGTTGTTTATCTTTTTCTTTATATCTTTTATCCTCCTATTAATTGGTTTAGGACCTTTTTGGGGCAGCTTAATATTGGTGTGGTGCCTTTTAAAAACGCCTCCCGAAGTGTTTGGAAAACGCATTGTGGTGGATTATTGAAATAACCTATAAATTTTTTTATGTTAAATGAGGTCGCGATCAAACCCCATGGTCCGCGTTCCAGTTCTCTGTTTCGACACCGCTGCCCTTGACTGCTTCTCTCGCGTCTCGTCTACCCTAACTCTCGATCTCCCTCTTCTCTCCCTCTCGATCGTCTCTCTCGGCCATCTCTCTATCACATGCTTAAGTCCCTCTCAGCAGTGTCTCTTGGCGTTGCCATACTACTCTTATGCCTTCCTCTAATCCCTCATTTTCGCGCTTTGTAAGTACCTGCGGTAACTGTCGATGGATTGGTTTGTTTTATGCGATTTTCAGCTCTCTAATTTGCAATTTATTGGTTAGAGATTTTTGTATGCAATTTCTTTCTCTGTTATGCGTTCCAATGGCTCTTTGGTTTATACTTTTCTCTAATCAGTGATTTGCGGCTTTCCCGGGTACCCTGCTTGAAAAATAAATGAATTTGGGTGACTGATTTATACACGACATTGTTCTCTAGCTGCTCGCTCGCCTATGGAAAAAAGAAAAAAAAAACATTGTTAAATTTACGGGAATACATTTCAATATGGGATGCGGTTTTGACAATTACAATGAAAAACATGAAAATATTGTGCTTGATCTATTAAGTATGAGAATCTGAAAATTAGATGAAAAAAACTACTTTGCCCGAAGATAACAATGATTCAGTTGACTGTTGACCTCATTTTTTGTGAGGTCTTTTTTTTCTTCTTAGTGGTTAGGATCTAGCCATAGTACTTTCCCTTTGACTATCTTAGAAGAATAGAGATGGAACCCACATACATAGAAATTCGAATCACTTTCTAGCTCTCTTTGGAACCCTAAATAGATGGTCATGAACCTCCAGCACTTGGAAGGTTGAAACCAACATGTGAGGATTCAAGGGTGAGTTCCCGAGGGACCGTTGGACTTAGGACAACCCTGAGTGGCTTGGACTTTTACACAAACACTTGAACCCACCAAATTTCTCACATGCATCAAACCTTAAGATCACTTACACTTAGCCCACCTTCTTACTCTTTTTGGAAACACATATGAGAGGACCAGAGCCCTTAACAGTTGGCTAAGATGGCTAGGAACAACATATGGAGGATCTAAAATGAGTTCTCATATGGCTCTTATAGCTTTAGGATGACTTCATGGCTTGCTTGCTCACTCTACCCAAAATTTCTCCATAATTGCCAAAATACCCCCATGATACACCAAAATAATATATTGTTTTAAGTATACATTTTATGCTTATTTTTTGTGATATTGCACTTTAAAGAATAGTATTTTCATGTTTTTGTTACATGTATATCAATTTTAGGCATTTAGAGCAAAAGTAACAAATGCGTCAGATTGGCGTCAGATGCGTCATTTTACAGAGAGCTAGCATCTGATGCGCATTGACGCCAGATGCGCCATTTTACAGAGAGCTGGCGTCAAATACGCCAGAACCGCCAGAGATGACTTTTTACGGATTAAGGCGATTTAGGACAAATTTTACGCAAATTTTCAAAAGGACACTTGTTCTAAACACCCCTTGGAGTGATTCAATGCATCTAGATAATTTAGAAGGTTCTTTTATGAAGGGATTTGTCTCTAGGATCAATGAACATGTATTTTGAATTAAAAAAAGTTGACTTTTGGATAAATTTTAGGAGTGAATTTTGAATTCTTTTTGAAGGGAAACATCCTTTAATAAAAGAGAGGGAAGTCAAGGGTAGAAAAGAGAGAGGTTGAAGTGGCATGAAAGGGGGCAAAAGAGATAAAGAGAGAGAAAAAGTCAAGGACTTGAAGATTTTTTTCAAGGATTGTAAGATGAGAGGGAATGTGAGAGATTCTTCTTCATTACACTTCTAACAGAGAATTGAGAGTGCTTGTAAGGAGAGAAAGGCTTGGGGAAGGATTGTGAGATAAGTTGTGTCTTTTATTTCTTTTATTTTGTAAACTTATTTTTATTAATGAAATTCGTGTTTTGTCGTATCCTTCTCATGAATTCTGAGTAGTCTTCTTTATTCTTCTCCTTACTTTGAGATATAGTTTTGTGAAGAATTGATTTTGTTTTATACGGTTGAAAATGTCAATAATTTGTGATGATTTGAACGCTGATATTCATTTATTGTTCGATTTAGCCAATTAAAATGTTAAAATGTGTTAAGAAATATATGTTCCAAAATGGCTATGATTTCTATAACACAGTGAGAATCACTTTTGATTTCCTGAGAGAGGATGTCTTTTCATGGAGTTGAGTGCAAATAAATAGGAAAATATACTTTGTTGGATGTAGAATTGAAGATTTTAAGGTGATAGATTAAAACCCTAAACCTCCAACTCCAATTCCTAGCTCTCCCTCGCCGTGACACTCCAACCCATGCTCCCTCTCCAACTCCTCTCTCCAACTCCTCTCTCCACAACTCGCTTAAAGGATCTTACATGCATACCACTCCAAAACTTTCATGATAACTTGTGCGTAGTTATTTACACATGATCGCCACTTAGAGTTTGTGCATTCATGCTTACACTTGTTTAGCTTTTGTGTTGGCAAACTCACATGCTTACAAACCTTATAAATCTACATGCTGGTTATTTAGGCCATAGAAAACACTTAGTGTTACATGATTAGGCACTTAAACATGGTACCTAAATGAAGGGCACTTAGTTTTACAGGATTAGGTGTCACTTTCGCAAAAGAAAAGCTTAAACCAAAAGAAATATATGATAATAAAATTTTAGTGTTACATATTTGATATTAAAATATTAAATTTTGCGTATGTGAAAATTAAATATTATGTGTTATGCATGTGATATTAAAATTTAAGTCTTAAGTGTGTGAGGATGTGGATAAGAAGAAAAATTAAATTTAAATAAAAAAAAGTATTTTAAATATTTTTTTAATTTAAAAAAATTACTAAAATTACAAAAATATAAAAATATTATAAAAAACACAAAATTTGTCTTATTAAATAAAAATACTTTAAAATACTCCCATAAAAATTTCAAAGTAAAAAAAAATGTGCTTTGAATGTCTAAATGTATTTTTCTATAATAACACTAATTTTAGCTTAAAATAGTTATAGTAATTAAAATATAAAAAAAATATATAATCAACTTTGGTGAGTTCTCTAAGGTCAGAGACAATTAGGAAAAATAAAATTGTAATTAAAATAAAACATTCATTTTTAAGCATTTAAAAATAATTAAAATAATCAAAAAATCATAAAAATACAAGATATTTTGAAATGCCACCAAATCTTCCCTCATTAAAAATAATAACTTAAAAATGCTTCCCTGAATTTTTTAAGGCCTAAAAATGTGTTTTGAATACTTAAAACTATTTTTAAATATATTTATAATTATTCAATAAAATAATTATAAAAAATAAAATAAAAATAAAAAAAATACAATATTGAGTTTGTTGAACTCCTTAAGGTCAGATACAATTAAGAAAAATAAAATTTGAGTCAAAATAAAAAGTTCATTTTTTTGTGTATTTTTAAATAAAAATTAATTTAACTAATAATTTAAAAAAATTGGCAAAATGTAAAATGTGTCAAAATGATGTGAAATCACTCCTAAAAAGAGATGATATCTTTATAACCTTCTTATAAATTTTCTAAAACTCAAAATGTATTTTTAAACCCTTAAATTATTTTTCTAAAAAATTTATAAATTATCCACCAAATTAATTCTAATAACTAAAATATAAATGAGAAAAATATATAAATTTCTTTGATTTCCTTAAAGTGAGAGGAGTCAATGAAAAATATAACTTAAATTTTTTAAATTAAAATATATTTTATATTTATTTATTCATCAAAATCAATATAAAAATCATAAAAATGTAAATATAATTAAAAATATCATAAAAATTTGGCTAAGTGGTCCTCTGAACTAGGTGAACCTCTAATAAACTTCTTAAGGACAAAAACTTTACTTTGATTGATTAAATGAATTAACTTTGAAAATTCTTATTTTTGACTTAAAATAATTATAAAAAATAATATAAAAATCAGAAAATTATGATTTCTTCTCTGGTATCTTAATTAACCCATGAGAGATAAGTCAGCAAAGTTTCAAGCCCATGTGGATTAATTTAAAAAATTTATGAAGATAGGAGCCGTAGGGGCAAAATTATAATTTCCACCTTTCATCCCTAATTAAAATTTAGGATGGGTTAAAAGCTTAAAGGGTAATATTTTCATCCTAAGCAACATTCTAAGGTGATTGAAACATGAGGGTAAGAGGTAGAAATCAATTAACCTCCAATTTTATAAAAGAGGGGTATAACTATAATTGTCCTAATTATTGAACATTGGAAGAAAAAACCAACTTGAATGATCCAAGTGTTTGGGACATAAGTTAGGAAGTCAGTAACTAACTAATATAGAGTCTCAAACTAATGATTGAGTTATAGGTTGATCTTTCAATAAGAAACAAGCATTTTTAATATAAATTTTCCAAAATTTCACATTCACCCCTAATGTCTTTTGAGCATGTAGTGAGTTAAGTTTAATCTAAAGATACTTGAGGGTTAGTTGAAAGATAAACCATAATTAATCTCTTTCAAACACTACAAGCTCAAGCTTGCTTGTCCCCTCTATCATGGGTTAATTGAGATATAACATTGAGCATAGCTTAAACCTAATGAACCCAGGGTGATATATTCAAAAAGGTAACAAGTTCAAATGACCTCGAAATGATTCATAAGACTTCAAAGGTTGTCTAGGGTACTCCCAATTACCTTTATAATTTTTTGGATGTATTGAAGGACAATTGAACCTCTTATGCTTGGTTCAAGAAAATCATCCTTTAAAACCTTTAAGAGCTTGGTAGGTTATGAACTTAAACCATTAAAGGTTGAGTACTGCTTTTTCACATAGTACTTGTTCTTACTCTACAATATATACATGATTATGAATGCTAACATTTCAGTGGGAGCAGCGAGAAATAACATGACTGCATTTACAGTTTTTTTATTTTCATTTTATTACTACAGTTTGCCATTGATTTAACATATTATGTATGCTTGGTTGTGATACTTTTAAAAGTCAAAACAAACAACTTTCAAAATTAAGATGAACCCTTTTCAAGATTAAAATTGAACAACATTTTAAAAACAAAACAATTAGCAAAATTCATTCTTTTAGGTTTACGGTAGTCCCTCGGATGAGGTAACCCACGGTTGCTAACTGATACACTAAAAATACATGCATACTTAAACCTATATTTTATACTTATTTTTAATGATATTGCACTTTATAGGAAGATATTTTTCATGTTTTATTGAAGGTTATTGATTTTTAGGACTTGAAGCAAAAAAGAAGCAAAAAAGAAGCAAAAAAGAAGAAATTTGGAGTCAAACTGGAGCTTTAGAAGAAATGTTCAGCGCCGACGGCTCCAGACTGGGCGCCGACGACGCCATTTGACAGAGAGCACAGATTAATTAAATTGCTACTGGCGCCGACGTCCCCAGTGTTGGTGCAAACCCTATTTCTAGAAAATTTGACAAATTTTGACGCTTTTTGAAGAGTGTTTTGATGCACCTATTGAAAACTGATATTAGGCTCTATTTAGAGTTGAAATTGATCAGGAAAGACCTCCCTTTGCACCCCTTCACACCCTTCAACCGCTTTCCACTCTCTTCCACGCTATTCTACATTCCATATAGCCACTTAGAGTCAATTAGTTATTTATTTTTTTTATAGTTTTGAGTTTTTGTGGTGAGTTTAAGTGTGAATTCTTCTCTAAGAGTGTTGGAGAGGGAGAGAAGTGAGAGATTTAGTCTTCGTACATTTCNTCCAACTCCAATTCCTAGCTCTCCCTTGCCGTGACACTCCAACCCAAGCTCGCTCTCTAACTCCTCTCTCCATAACTCTCTTCTCTCTTCTCACAAAAAAAAAGCTCTCCCCATACTCGTTCTCTAACCAACTCCAACAGCCAACAAAAAACAAACAGAAAAAAGAAAAAAGAAAAGCCTTACTCCCCCCANTATATATATATATATATATATATATATACACTTCCCTCCAAAAATTACCTCACGTCACTCTCTCTCTTCGTTATTATACCGTGAGCTCCTCTCCTATATATGAAAAATCTCCACCTCTCTTAAGCCTCCAACTCCAATTCCTAGCTCTCCCTTGCCGTGACACTCCAACCCAAGCTCGCTCTCTAACTCCTCTCTCCACACCTCTCTTCTCTCTTCTCACACAAAAAAAAAAGCTCTCCCCATACTCATTCCCTAACCAACTCCAACAGCCAACAAAAAACAAACAGAAAAAAGAAAAAAGAAAAGCCTTAGTCCCCCCTCACCTTAAAAGACAAGCACTTCACCGGCGAATACACAAGGTAAGCTTCTCCATTCCTTTTCTTTTCTCTGTTTTTTTAAATTTTTTTTTTTTTTACATTTCTGCCACCTAAACTTTCATATATACATGCATATCACACTAATCTTCTCACAAATTTACATGCATGCCACTTATTTATTCTCACCAAAACAAAAAAATGAAATAAAGGGAGTTTTTCATATATGCCACTCAATTCTTTTGTATTTACATATTTAACATCGACAAAACATGACTGTGATCTACGGCCAGGATCGGACACCGCATGCAGAGATGCATGCGGTGTCTGCACGCAATAATTCCTCAANTATACATGCATATCACACTAATCTTCTCACAAATTTACATGCATGCCACTTATTTATTCTCACCAAAACAAAGAAATGAAATAAAGGGAGTTTTTCATATATGCCACTCAATTCTTTTGTATTTACATATTAAACATCGACAAAACACACAAAAGTGAGAAGAATTTACACATATACCGCTCGAATCTTATGTGATTATTTGTCTTAGAAATTTTAAGAGAGAGATTTACATGCATGCCACCCTATTCTCATGTATTTACATATCTTACACCCTAAAAAACAAAAATAAATGGAAATTTACATGTATGCAACATAACTCTTACGATTTTGCATATCCAACACCTTAACAAAAAAGAGAGAAATTTACATAAATGACACCAATTCTTATGGATTTACACATCTACCACCTAAGCTTTTATCTTCACATGCATGCCTTTTTTTTCATTTTTTGTATTTTCATACCTACCATCTAAACTTTCATAGTTCCATGCATAGTTTGTTATTTTATATGTTTCCATGCATGGTAGCTTCTATTTACTCGCGCTTACATATCTAAAATTCAAGCTTTGATATCATGGATAGGGAAAAAATTTGCGTACATAAGACGTACGCAGAGCTACTTACGTCTGTAACCTGCAAACATGTTATAAGGAAGATTTTAGGAGGTTATAACAGCGTTATATCCCCTGTAACCTCCCTGTAACCTACCTGTACCTTCTAATAAGTTCCGCGATTCTGTTTTGATATACAGGTAGGTTACAGGAGGTATAACGCGGTTATAACCTCCCGAAATCCTTCCTGTAACCTGTTTGCAGGTTACAGACGTACGCAGCTCTGCGTACGTCTTAAGTACGCAAATTTTTTCCCATGGATAGAGCTTAATTTTTGTGCGCTTAAATATTTAGAACCCAAACANAATAATCCTGACCGTAGATCACTGTGATCTACGGTCAGGATCGGACACCGCATGCAGAGATGCATGCGGTGTACGCACGCAATAATTCCTCCACAAAAGTGAGAAGAATTTACACATATACCGCTCGAATCTTATGTGATTATATGTCTTAGAAATTTTAAGAGAGAGATTTACATGCATGCCACCCTATTCTCATGCATTTACATATCTTACACCCTAAAAAACAAAAATAAATGGAAATTTACAGGTATGCAACACAACTCTTACGATTTTGCATATCCAACACCTTAACAAAAAAGAGAGAAATTTACATACATGACACCAATTCTTATGGATTTACACATCTACCACCTAAGCTTTTATCTTCACATGCATGCCTTTTTTTTCATTTTTTGTATTTTCATACCTACCATCTAAACTTTCATAGTTCCATGCATAGTTTGTTATTTTATATGTTTCCATGCATGGTAGCTTCTATTTACTCGCGCTTACATATCTAAAATCATGGATAGAGCTTAATTTTTGTGCGCTTAAATATTTAGAACCCAAACTTAGGATCATACATGCATACCACTCCAAAACTTTCATGATAACTTGTCCGTAGTTGTTTACACATGATCGCCACTTAGAGTTCGTGCATTCATGCTTACACTCGTTTAGCTTTTGTGTTAGCAAACTCGCATGCTTAGAGACCTTATAAATCTTCATGCTGGCTATTTAAGCCATAGAAAACACTTAGTGTTACATGATTAGCCACTTAAACATGGTATCTAAATGAAGGGCACTTAGTTTTATAGGATTAGGTGTTCACCTTCGCAAAAGAAAAGCTTAAACCATAAGAAATATATGATAATACAATTTTAGTGCTACATATTTGATATTAAAATATTAAATTTTGCGTATGTGAAAATTAAATCTTATGTGTTATATATGTGATATTAAAATTTAAGTCTCAAGTGTGTGCCGAGGTGGATAAGAAGAAAAAGTAATTTTAAATAAAAAAAAGTATTTTAAATATTTTTTTAATTAAAAAAAATTACTAAAATTACAATAAATATAAATATATTTAAAAAAAAAACACAAAAATTTGTCTTATNTAGGATTAGGTGTTCACCTTCGCAAAAGAAAAGCTTAAACCATAAGAAATATATGATAATACAATTTTAGTGTTACATATTTGATATTAAAATATTAAATTTTGCGTATGTGAAAATTAAATCTTATGTGTTATGTATGTGATATTAAAATTTAAGTCTTAAGTGTGTGCCGACGTGGATAGGAAGAAAAATTAAATTTAAATAAAAAAAAATATTTTAAATATTTTTTTAATTAAAAAAAAATTTACTAAAATTACAATAAATATAAATATATTTAGAAAAAAAAACACAAAAATTTGTCTTAATAAATAAAAATACTTTAAAATGCTCCCATAAAAATTTCAAAGTAAAAAAAATGTGTTTTGAATGCCTAAATGTATTTTCCTATAATAACACTAATTTTAGTTTAAAATAATTATAATAAGTAAAATATAAAAAATATATATATATAATCAACTTTGGTGAGTTCTCTAAGATCAGTGAGAATTAGGAAAAATAAAATTGTAATTAAAATAAAACATTCATTTTTAGGCATTTAAAAATAATTAAAATAATTAAAAAATCGTAAAAATACAAAATATTTTGAAATGCTGCCAACTCTTCCCTCATTAAAAATAATAACTTAAAATTGCTTCCCTGAATTTTTTAAGGCCTAAAAATATGTTTTGAATACTCAAAACTATTTTTTAATATATTTATAATCATTCAATAAAATAATTATAAGAAATAAAATAAAAATAAAAAAAATACAATATTGAGTTTGTTGAATTCCTTAAGGTCAGATACAATTAAGAAAAATAAAATTAGAGTCAAAATAAAAAAGTTCTTTTTTTTGGGTATTTTTAAATAAAAATTAATTTAAATAATAATTTAAAAAATTGGAAAAAAGCAAAATGTGTCAAAATGATGTGAAATCACTCCTAATAAGAGATGCTACCTTTACAACCTTCTTATAAATTTTATAAAACNAAAAAGTTCTTTTTTTTGGGTATTTTTAAATAAAAATTAATTTAAATAATAATTTAAAAAATTGGAAAAAAGTAAAATGTGTCAAAATGATGTGAAATCACTCCTAATAAGAGATGGTACCTTTACAACCTTCTTATAAATTTTATGAAAATGTATTTTAAACCCTTAATTAAAATTATTTTCTAAAAATTTTATAAATTATCTACCAAATTAATTCTAATAACTAAAATATAAATGAGAAAAATCTATAAATTTCTTTGATTTCCTTAAAGTGAGAGGAGTCAATGAAAAATAGAAATTGAATTTTTGAAATTAAAATATATTTTATATTTATTTATTCATCAAAACCAATATAAAAATCATAAAAATTTAAATATAATTAAAAAATCATAAAAATTTAAATATCATTAAAAAATCATAAAAAATTAGCTAAGTGATCTTCTGACCTAGGTGAACCTCCAATAAATTTCTTAAGGACAAAAACTTTACTTTGATTGATTAAATGAATTAATTTTGGAAATTCCAGTTTTTGAATTAAAATAATTATAAAAAGTAATACAAAAATCNTTCTGACCTAGGTGAACCTCCAATAAATTTCTTAAGGACAAAAACTTTACTTTGATTGATTAAATGAATTAACTTTGGAAATTCCAATTTTTGAATTAAAATAATTATAAAAAGTAATACAAAAATCTGAAAATTATGATTTCTTCTCTTGTATCTTAATTAACCCATGAGAGATAAGTCAACAAAGTTTCAAGCCCATGTGGATTAATTTAAAAGATTTATGAAGATAAGAGCCTTAGGGGCAAAATTATAATTTCCACCTTTCATCCCTAATTAAAATTTAGGATGAGTTAAAAGCTTAAAGGGTAATATTTTGATCCTAAGTAACATTCTAAGGTGTTGAAACATGAGGGTAAGAGGTAGAAATCAATTAACCTCCACTTTTATAAAAGACAGGTATCACCGTAATTGTCTGAATTGTTGAACATTGAAAGAAAAAACCAACTTGAATGATCCAAGTGTTTGGGACATAAGTTAGGAAGTCAATAACTAACTAATGTAGAGTCTCAAACCAATGGTTGAGTTACAGGTTGATCTTTCAATAAGAAACAAACATTTTTAATATAACTTTTTCTAAATTACACATTCACCCCTAATGTCTTTTGAGCTTATAGTGAGTTAAGTTTAATCTAAAGATACTTGAAGGTTAGTTGAAAGATAATCCATAATTAATCTCTTTCAAACACTACAAGCTCAAGCTTGCTTGTCCCCTCTTTCATGGGTTAATTGATATATAACCTTGAGCATAGCCTAAACCTAATGAAACATGGTGATATATTCAACAACGTAACAAGTTCAAATGACCTCGAAATGATTCATAAGACTTCAGAGGTTGTCTAGGGTACTCCCAGATACCTTTATAATTTTTTGGATGTATTGAAGGACATTTGAACTTCTTATGTTTGGTTCAATAATATCATCCTTTAAAACCTTTAAGTGTCCGCTAGGTTATGAACTTAAACCGTTAAATCTTCAGCGACGACGGATTTGATGAATTTTGAAGTTTTTTTAAGAGTTTTTTGATGCACCTATTGGAAAACTGACAATAAAGTCTATTTAGAGCTTAAATTAATCAGAAAAGACCCCCCTTCATGCCCCTTCGCACCCTTCAACTGTTTTTCACTCTCTTCCACGCTATTCCACATTCCATATAGCCACTTAAAGTCCATTAATCATTTATTTTCTTTATAGTTTTGATTTTTTATGGTGAGTTTAAGTGTGAATTCTTCTCTAAGAGTGTTGGAGAGGGAAGTAAGTGAGAGATTTCTTCTTCCTACATTTTGTAATAGAGGCTACAAGAGATTTGCTTTGAGAAAGAGTTTCAGATAAGTGTTGTTTGTTTATTATTGTTGTGTGAAGTTTCTTTTATATATAAAATTTGTGTTTTGTTATATCTTTCTCAAGAAGTCTGAGTAGTTTCCTTTATCTTTCTCCCTCCCTACTCTGAGATATGGTGAAATGAAGAGATAATTTGGATGTGCCAATGTTAAAATATAAAATAAAATATGTTGTGAAACATATGATCTGGGAAATTGAGTATGAGTTCTACAACAGAGTGAGAATCACATTTAATTCCATGAAGGAGTATGTCATTCATGAAATTAAGTGCAAATAAATGGGGAAATATGCATTGTTGGGTGTAGAATTGGAGATTTTTAGGGTGAAAGACTAAAATCCCCAATCCAGTCTTAGTGTTTAAGAACTAAGTGAGAATTAGCCTTCGGGGGAAGGGAAGTGGGAGCTCTGGAGTGAGAGCCAGTTTCCTTCTAGCCTAACCACATATTTAGGGACTAAACCTGAGATTAACCAATGATTTTCTATAACATTGAATCAGGGTAGAGAATTAAAATTCCTCTTATTTGGCACAATACATATTTAAACCATTTATCTCATCTCATTTTAACAAAAACTCATTGTAGTGAGAAAGATGCTTTTTCATATTAGAAAACTTCATCACATAAACACAGTTTAGTAGCTACTATTTTAAACTTTGCATTCAAATATGGCTAGTGGTTAACATATTTGTTCTGATAGTATCTCAAATAATCAAAATTACTGACATTAATTTTATTTTATTTCTGTGAATTTTCTAGTTAATTTATCATTTTAAATTTAAACCTTCCTAGTGGGATTGATATTTGACACTTAAATATAAAGTCTTATATTACTTAATAACGATACGTATACTTACGTAGAATCCCTACATTAAGTGCTTAAAGTTCTTATTCATAAAATACCACATCAAGTTTTTGGCATCGTTGTAATGCGGAGTTAACTTTATAAATTTTACACAACTATATTTTCGGGGATCAAGTTTTTGGCGCCGTTGCCGGGGAAGGTAACGGTAAATTAAATAGAATTGGTAAATTAGGAAATTTAGAGATAAAATATTTTATAATGATATGAGTGAGGAAGGTATTCTTGTCTAAATTGTGCAAGCAACAGATTGGATTATGTCCAGTAATGAAAAAGAACAAATTGAAGCAAAAAAAATGCAGATTTTTACATAGTGCACCTATGCTGACTATCGAATTTGCTCGCGTCAAGATAGGACACCCATGTCGGGTTAAATTGTCCACACCCGCTTTGTGGCTTGCTCGTGCTTGGTCATTACACCTCTGACGCACCAGCACCGACATGGCGGTGCACCAGCACCGACATGGCAGTGCACCAACACTTGATTTGATGAATCAATTTTTTAATAAAATTTCTTGCCTTTGTCGAACTTCCTTAATATGTATGCTTATAAGGACAATTCTATGGTATTTTGGGTGATTAAAGGCTGGAGTTAGAGAGGGATTTTGGAGAGAGAGAGTTCTCCCTTAGGTTTTACTTCCTTTTTATTTGGGCTAGAACCAAAAGAGCATTTCTCATTCTCTTTTTTCTCCTTTGTTCTTGTTGTTCTGCATGAGAGTGTGATCTTTTACTCTTGTGGAGAGAACAAGTGAGAGAACAAGTCTTAATTATAAGTTTTGCAATTACTTGTTTCTTGTAATGGTGATCTTCTTGGAGTTCTTGTATGTGATTTTCTTTACAAAGCTTGGCTAAATCCTCTTTCATGTTTTTATGATAGGGTAAGTGATTTTTTTCAAGTTTTTTGAGATGTTTTTCATATAGCATTTTTCAAGGAAAAAATTGTTTATCTAATTGGTTAGCCATTTATATTTCATTTATTCGTAGTCTGGTCAATTGTGTTGTTAAAAATTTGTAGTGATTTATGACATTTGTCCATCACATAGTGGAACAAATAAGTTAACCACAAGAATCTTAATAGAATAGGCATATTCTAGTAGGATTTTGCAATCTATATAAGGAAATGAAATAATTATGTGAATGTCATGAGGTTGAGCGAAACTTAACTTTATGGGTTTCTATTTCTTTTTATGACTTAGGAATAGGCTTAAGAAGAAAATTTATCCTCGGTTGACAACTATCACGTAGGAAAACATTAAAGAAAATCATGAACACTCATGGTACCCAAGCCACAGAGGCACGAGCCTCATCCCACTTGAAGAATACTAATTTTCTCTGTACTTTCCATTTTCTATTTTTTACAATCATGATTTGTTTTCTGTTAGGATTATAAGATTTTAACCTTTTATTATGATCACGCCAAGCTAGGTTTACAATGTTAGTAAACAAGAGAATTTTCTGTAAGAATAATTATAAGCCCTTTCTTTGTGGGATCGATACGCGGACTCTAATCCCGTATATTATTTGACATGCCTACTTGCATGATTGATCAACTTACCTCATGATAACTTTTAGCCAATAGTTGTTATTTTAATTTTTCATTGCTAATTCTTTTTATTAATTAGCTATTTGTTATAATAAGAATAATTATATTCTTGTTCTTTTCTTTTTTAGGCTTTTTAGATTGAGCTATGATGATTTCTAGCCTTCTAATAAAATTAAACCATATGTTTGAATGTTTATGTATTTTTTTCCTTAGATATTCATCATGCTTTGAAGAAATCTTAATATTTCTTTCAGGTAAGTTTATGAGCTCATTTTATTTATTTACATGTACTTTTGAATAATTAAAACCTTTTGATTTTAAAAATGATAATTTTTTTTCTTTTATAGTAGGGTTGAGTTATTTGTTCTTTGTGATTTAGATGATTATCTCTTTCTGTCTTCTTATGTTGCTCCTCCTTCTTATTTTCCTTGCTTTCTTCTTGTATGATGATATGATTTTTTCATCTTGTAATATTTATATGGTTTTTGCTAGAAGTTCATTCATATTGCTCCAAGGTTGTTGGATTATTAATCCTCTTCTGTTGATGGATTATTCATTCACACTACTTCTTGGTTGTTGATCACTTGGAGCTTTTTGGATATTCATTCTTGAAGGTGTAGATTCATGGTGTGGTAGCCTTGTTTGATCTTCAAGAGTTTTCTTCTTATGATGTTCTTCTTTATAGTGTTAGTGTTTTTCCTTATTTAATTGATTTTGACTTTCTGTGTTTTATTTTTTATTTTTGTACTGTAAGTTGTACCCTTTTTTTGTAATAAATTTGGGCATGACTCTTATCTTTTCCCAAATAAATAATAATGATACACGTCTTTTTTTATAAAAAAAGTGATTAGTAACTTTTGAAAATAAGCTCATTTACCCACAAAATAATAGTTGATGTATACAAGAAAATTATCAGCACAAATCTTGAGGTGATTAAAATATCAGAAGAGAAAAGACTGAAACCAACTGTTTGACNGTGATTAGTAACTTTTGAAAATAAGCTCATTTACCCACAAAATAATAGTTGATGTATACAAGAAAATTATCAACACAAATCTTGAGGTGATTAAAATATCAGAAGAGAAAAGATTGAAACCAACTGTTTGAAGAGAAGTTATAGGAACTTATGAAGTCGATCGATTAAAGATTGCCAACTGACCAAAGAATGGCTAATCAGCCAAAAGCCTTTCATAGAAAAAAAACCTACCCAGTTCAACAAAAGCCTATACTAAATGCCTTAAGACTGGCCGGTCGCTACTCTTAACACCACTTAGTTTNAAAGATTGCCAACTGACCAAAGAATGGCTAATCAGCCAAAAGCCTTTCATAGAAAAAAAACCTACCCAGTTCTACAAAAGCCTATACTAAATGCCTTAAGACTGGCCGGTCGCTACTCTTAACACCACTTAGTTATTATCGACACTATTTTGGCTGTGGAGTTGCCCGTAAGAAGCTGTCTGTCACCGGAATTGAAATACTGTCACCCGCTTTGAAAGGACACTTTAATTCACATATAGATTTAAATTTTGAAAAAATAAGAAATCAAACTAACCACATATTTTTCATAGTTTAAATAAAAGAGCACTATACCTCAAACCCTGTATTTATCCAGAAGGATAAACACAAGACTTAAGGATGAGACTCGATCAAATAAACTAAGAAATATATGACATCCGTTTGGTCTGCAAAACCATTTTATTTGCAGACAATTTCCTTATTTTATATGAAGAATTAAATATGATTTATATTAAGCTGGGTTGGTACAAGCTTCCTATAAGGGACCTAAGAAAACTCTCGATAAAAGTCAGGGAATATTATCTTCAAGGAGTTTAAAAAGATGGGACTTTTCAACGAAATTAGACAAAGAAGTGTGAAATTGGATTTGCTCAAATTTGGAGCATTTTGTTTTTGGAATCCAAAGGAGGAAGAACTAGATGATGTCATGGATCTGGAGGAGAACCTAGGTGACTTCCCAATCTATCATGTTGTTTGGTTTCAGTTTTGAGGAGAAATTATTTGAGTGTTTCATTATGTAAATTTTACTTGTTTAGGGCTTACATTTGTGTCAAACAATCACATAAATAGCCTGGAAGATGTGAGGATTTAGGTCATAACGAACAACAACCTTGGAATCCTAAGACGAGTTAGGGCTTATATTGTATAATAGAGTTGTACAAAACCTAAAGATAAGGTGAGGATTTATGTTGCATAAGCAAAATATCTCAAAATTCTGTGGCTTGTTTAATTTTAAGGAAGGAAAATGGTTTGGCTAAGGAAGACATGTTTTGCTATTGAAGATGGTCGTGATGCCCACCATGCTAGCTCCAAGCTCCTTGCTAGTGACGAGTTTAAGTTTTCTAGAGTGTCAAGTTAAGATGTCCAATCAGATGGCCCTATGGTTGTAGTTCTTTAAACATTATGGGGCATGTTAAAGTTGATTAGAGTGACACCGTTTAGGATCCTATA
>JXCR01147894.1:38928-75812 GCA_002079205.1 Phalaenopsis hybrid cultivar | reverse complement strand
GGATTTTAGTCTGTCACTCTAAAATCTCCAATTCTACGCCCGATAATTTTTATTTTCCTATTTAGTTGCACCCAACTTTCAAGGACTTTGAGCTCCCTAAATCTTGGATGTAATCTTCACTTTAGTTATAAAACTTAACATATTTTAACAAATCAATTGGCTAAATTGAAAGTAAATTAAGATTGAAGTAAAAAGATCATCACAACTTTTTTAACATTCTCATGGCACAACCAATTCAAATCACCATTTCACAAAATCTCAAGACAAAGAGAAAGACAGAGAAAACTACTCAGAACTCATGGAGAAAATACGAAAAAACNCAACCAATTCAAATCACCATTTCACAAAATCTCAAGACAAAGAGAAAGATAGAGAAAACTACTCAGAACTCATGGAGAAAATACGAAAAAATATGGAATTTATATATAAAAGCAAAGTCATACAAACTTCAATAGGTAAATACAACTTATCTCTAATTCCTCCCCAACCAAACTCCTCGAAGTTACTCTAAATGTCTTCCTTTCTTTAAAGCACATAGAATTCTCCTTTGAAGCTGCAAGGAGGAAGAAATCTCTCACTTTCCTTTCACTCTTACAATCTCTCGAAGAATTCCTCACAATACTAACCACTCTCAACACTCTAATGGGCGCCACAAACAACAAAGACTCAGCGGACAACCCCCTTTTTTGGCCTCCAAATTGTTTCTTTTAAAGTTGTAGAAGAGTTTTCAAGAGTTGTCCAAGCGTCCCTTCAAAAATCGTCCACATTCAATGCATCTGTTGAGAGAACCGACGTGCTCGCCGTCGGTGGCCTCTATGGCGCCGTCAGTGACCTTCTACAATATTTAATTCTGGACTCTCAGGAAAAACCCGCCATCGGCAGCGTCAAGCCCGCCGTCGGCGCCCAAGATCAAATATTCATATTTTGGTCATTTTTGCTCCAAATTTGCTCCTTTTTGCATCTTTTTGCTCAAATGACCATAGTTCAACATAACTACAACAAAACATCAAAAATAAATTTCTTTANGGCGCCCAAGATCAAATATTCATATTTTGGTCATTTTTGCTCCAAATTTGCTCCTTTTTGCATCTTTTTGCTATAATGACCATAGTTCAACATAACTACAACAAAACATCAAAAATACATTTTTTTTTNACTTTTCGATCTGGCCAATTGAATTGTTAAAATATGTTGTGAAACATATGATCTGGGAAATTGAGTATGAGCTCTACAATAGAGTGAGAATCACATTTAATTCTATGAACGAGTATTTTGTTCATGGAATTAAGTGCAAATAAATGGGGAAATATACATTTTTGGGTGTAGATTTGGAGATTTTTAGGGTGACAAACTAAAATCCTCAATTCAGTCTTAGTGTTTAAGAACTAAAGCAAGAGTTAGCCTTCAGGGGAAGGGAAGTGGGAGCTCTGGAGTGAGAGCCATTATCCTCCTAGCCTAGCCATGGATTTAGGGACTAAACATGAGACTAGCCAATGATTTTCTATAGCATTGAATAAGGGCAAAGAATTAAAATTGCTCATATTTGACACAATACATATTTAAACCATTTATCTCATCTCATTTTCACCAAAAACTCATTTTAGTGGGGAAAGATGCTTTTTCATATTAGAAAACTTCATCACATAAACATAGTTTAGTAGTTACTGTTTTAAACTTTGCATTTAAATTTGGCTAGTAGTTAATAATTTAGTTCTGATAGCATCTCAAACATTCAAAATTAGTGGTAGTAATTTCGTTTTATTTCTGTGAATTTCCTAGTAAATTTATCATTTTAATTTTAAACCTTCCTCGGGGGATCGATATTTGAGACTTAAATAGAAAGTCTTATATTACTTGATAACGATATGTATGTTTACGTAAAATCCCTACATTAAGTGCTTAACGTTCTTATTCATAAAATACCACATCAAGTTTTTGGCATCGTTGTAAAGAGGAGTCAAATTTATAAATTTTACACAACTATATTTTCAGGGATCAAGTTTTTTGGCGCCGTTGCTGGGAAAGGTAACGGTAAATTAAATAGATTTGGTAAATTCGGATATTTAGAGATAAAATATAAAAAAATTAAAAATATATATAAAATCAAAAATTCAAAAAAATATATAACTATATATATTTAAGAGTATTTTTAAGAAATTTTTCTTTCCTTGTTATATATGTTTATGCGAAATATTGGATCTGAAGATTTAGTACCTTACGATTTGGAATTAGAATGTACTATTAGAAAAATTTGAAAACAATAATAAGAAATTAAAATTTTGAATGAAATGGGGAATAACTTAGATAATCAAATAAGTGAAAATCGACAAAGACCTTTAAAAGATTATGCTAATCCG
Source organism: Phalaenopsis hybrid cultivar (assembly GCA_002079205.1). Classification (NCBI taxonomy): domain Eukaryota; kingdom Viridiplantae; phylum Streptophyta; class Magnoliopsida; order Asparagales; family Orchidaceae; genus Phalaenopsis; species Phalaenopsis hybrid cultivar. The sequence goes on along the minus strand of JXCR01147894.1, from coordinate 73,455 downwards.
ACAGCAGATGAACTTCACTTAACTATTCAATATCCTGATGTTGCTGCTAGTTCATTTATGTTTAAACTTGCTATTATCTAATGGTACAAAATAATCAATTTGGAGGAACACCTACTAAAGATCCTAACTTATTTTTTGAAATATGTGCTACTTTTAAATATGATGGAGTGTCTAATGATGTTGTTAGGCTTAGATTTTTTCCTTTTTCCATAAGGGATAATGCTAAAGCTTGGTTAAATTCATTAACACCTAGATCTATCAGAACTTGGGAGAACTATCACAAAAATTTTTAGCTAAATATTTTCCACCTCCGAAAACTGCTAAGCATAGAAACGATATTACATCTTTTTGTCAGTTTGAAGGGGAATCTATATATGAAGTATATGAAAGATTTAAGGAACTCCTTAGAAAATGTTCACACCATGCTTTATCAGATTGGTTAATAATTCAAATTTTTTACAATGGATTAATAGGATCACTTAGATCTATTATAGATGTTGCTGCAGCAGGATCACTAATATCAAAACCCTTTGATGAAGCATACTCTTTAATAGAAGAAATGGCTATTAACAATTTCAAATGACACTCTGAACGAGTAAATCCTAAGAGAGTAGTTAGTATTCATGATTTTGATGCNAAATATATATAAAATCAAAAATTCAAAAAAATATATAACTATATATATTTAAGAGTATTTTTAAGAAATTTTGCTTTGCTCATTATATTTGTTTATGCGAAATATTGGATCTGAAGGTTTAGAACGTATTATTGGAAAAATTCAAAAACAATAAAAATAAATTAAAAATTTGAACGAAATGGCGAATAACTTATATAATCAAATAAATGAAAATCAAAAAAGACCTTTAAAAGATTATGCTAATCATACAACAGATGAAATTCACTTAACTATTCTAAATCTTGATGTTGCTGCTAATTCATTTGAGCTTAAACCCATGATTATCCAAATGGTACAAAATAATCAGTTTGGAGGAACACTTACTGAAGATTCTAACTTACATCTAGCTAGTTTTTTTGAAATATGTGCTACTTTTAAATATGATGGGGTGTCTAATGATGCTGTTAAGCTTAGACTTTTTCCTTTTTCATTGAGGAATAAAGTTAAAGCTTGGTCAAATTCATTAGCACCTGGATCTATCAGAACTTCGGGAAAACTATCACAAAATTTTTTGGCTAAATAATTTCCACCCTTGAAAACTACTAAGCTTAGAAACTATATTACATCTTTTTGTCAGTTTGAAGGGGAATCGATATATGAAGCCTGACAAAGGTTTAAGGATCTCCTTAAAAAATGTTCACACTATGCTTTACCAGATTGGTTAATAAATCAAACTTTTAAAAATGGATTAGTAGGATCAATTAGATCTATTATAGATGCTACTGCAAGAGGATCACTAATGTTAAAACCTTTTGATGAAGCATACTCTTTAATAGAAGAAATGACTATTAACAATTTTCATTGGCCCTCTGAACGGATAAATCCTAAGAGAGTAGCTAGTATTCAAGAATCTGATGTAATGTCTATTTTAGCATCTCAAATTGCTGCTATATAAAAAAAAATTGATCAAATTGGAGTGAACTATTCTCAAATACCACCAGTATTAGAGGAAAATTCACTAGGGCAGATAATTTATACTCAATCATCTTATGAAATTTTGAATGCTATACATAATCACAATAACAATCCCCATTCTTATTATGACAACCATGGATACAAAAATTACCCTAATTTTAGTTGGAATAATTATAACAATTCGGTGAACCCTTCATAAAATTTAAAAAACCAAGAAAATCCTAATTAATCGACTTTATTATCCCCCTGGATTTAACTCTAACCCTAACCCACAAGTTACTGAAAAGAGGTTGACGATGGAAGAAATAATGTTGAATATGGGAAAAAAAATACAGAATCAAGGGGCTGCTATTAGAAATATTGAAAATCAATTAGGACATATTGCTACTGCACTTAGTAACAGACCCTTAGAAAATCTTCTGAGTACTGTTGAAGTTAATCCAAAAGATCAAAATAAGGAGAAAATTAAAGTTATTCAATTATGAAGTGGAAAAGAATTTGAAATAAGAATCCAAAGAGAAACTGAAGTTGATGAAGAGAAGGAAGAGATTGAAAGAGACCACAATGAAAATAAATAAATACAAGTTTCCTCAACGATTGAAGCAGAAGAATAAAGACAAACAATTTACAAAATTTTTGGAAATCCTTAAAAAGTTAACGATAAACATTCCTTTCATTGAAGTTTTGGAACAAATGCCAAGTTATGTGAAATTTATGAAAGATATAAAAAACAAGAAAAGGAAGTATGCAGATTGTTAGACTGTTGCACTCGGTGAAGAGTGCAATGCTATTATTCAGAAAAAGCTTCCTGAAAAGTTAAAAGAGCATAATAGTTTTACTATACCTTGTGCAATTGATTAAAAGTTTTTTGGAAAAGCCTTATGTGATTTAAGAACGAGTATCAATCTTATGCCTCTATTGATTTTTAAATATTTAGATTTGGGAGAGATTTCCCCTACTACTGTAACTCTTCAGTTAGCCGATCAATAACTTATCCTAAAGGAGTTATAGAAGATGTATTAGTAAAAGTGGATAAATTTATTTTTTCTATATAATTTATAATATTAGATATAGAGGAAGATAAAAAGATTTTCATTATTTTGGGGAGACCATTTTTTGCAATCGAAAGAGTTGTGATAGATGTGCAAAAAGGAGAATTAATAATAAAAGTTAATGATCAAGAAGTAACATTTAATATTGCAAAAGCTATGAAATATCTTGCAATAGAAAAAAGATAATAAATGTTTTAGGATAGAAGTTAATGATTATCTAAGTAATGAGCAATTTAAGGAAGTGTTTTAAGAAAAATTAAGGCAAGAATAATATTGAGAGAATGAGAATGAATAAAAGAAGAGAATTTAGATTATATTTAAGAAAAATTTGAAACTTCAGATTTGTTGGAAAATGACAATAAAAAACTTATTCCTTCAACTATTAAACCACCTGAACTTGAGCTGAAAGTATTACCTGACCATTTAAAATATGCATTTTTAGGAGATTCCTCTACATTGTCTGTTATTGTATCTTCTGATTTAACTGAAATTTAAGAAAAAAATTAATAGAAATGTTGAAAAGATATAAAAAGGCTTTTGGATGGACTTTAACAGATATTAAAGAAAACAACCCTTCAATTTTTATGCACAAAATTCTGTTAGATGAAAAATACAAACCTAAAGCTAGTCCTTAGAGGAGATTAAACCAAATAATGAAAGAATTTGTTAATAATAAAATCTTAAAATGATTAGATACTGTAATTATATATCATATTTAAGATAGTGCTTGATTGAGTCCAATTCACTATGTTCCAAAGAAAGGAGGATTGACCGTTGAAGTAAATGAGTAAAATGAATTAATTCCAATAAGATAAGTTACTGGCTGGCAAATTTGTATAGACTATAGAAAATTAAACATGGCCACCATAAAAGATCACTTTCCTTTACCCTTTATAGACCAAATGTTGGATAGATTGGCCGGAAACAAATATTACTATTTTTTGGATGGATATACCGGATATCATCAAATTCCAATTGCTCATTAAGATCAAGAGAAAATAACATTTACAAGCCCTTATTGAACATTTGCTTTTCGTAGAATGCATTTTAGACTATGCAATGCCCCTGCGACGGTTCAAAGATGTATGATGTCAATTTTTAGTAATTTGATTGAATATGGAATGAAAGTATTTATGGATGATTTCTTTATATCCAAGACTTCATTTGAATTATGTTTAAATAATTTAGAAAAAAATCTGGAATTATGGCAAAAAATCAACCTAGTACTAAATTGGGAAAACTGTCAATTTATGGTTGCAGAAAGAATTATACTTGAGCATAATATTTTTGAAGATAACATGGAAGTAGATCCTATAAAAATTCAAGTTATTAAAAAATTACCACCTCCTACTACGGTTAGAGGGGTAAGAAGTTTTATAGGACATGCTGGTTTCTATAAGCGTTACATAAAAAAATTTTCAAAAATAACTAAACCATGATGTCAACTTTTAAAAAAAGATACAAAATATTTTAATGAGGAATGCATAAAATCATTTGAATTATTGAAAGAAAAATTAGTCACTGCACCTATAATAGTTCTATCTGATTGGAAGAAACCATTTGAAATAATGTGCAATGCTAGTGATTATGCTATTAGAGTTATTTTAGGACAAAGGCACAACAAAGTTTTTAAAGTAATATATTATGCTAGTAAAACTCTAAATGATGCTCAAATTAATTATACTACTGCTGAAAGAGATTTATTAGCTATTGTCTATGCCTTCGATAAACTTAGTCCTTACTTAATTGGAACCAAATGTATAGTGCATACAGATCATTCTGCTATCAAATACTTGATGCAAAAGAAAGATGCTAAACCAAGATTAATTAGATGGACATTTTTATTGTAAGAGTTGAATTTTATTGTAGTTGATAAAAATGGAAATGATAATCAAATAACTAATCATTTGTCTAGACTAGACAAATAAATATTAGCTGATTTTGTAAATGAAATTTTAGAAGATTTTCCTGATGAATAATTATATAATATTGATGAAATGAATATACCGTGGTATGCAGATATTGTAAATTATATTGTAAGTGATATTCTACCACCATATGTTAAGAATCAACAATTAAAGAAATTTATTTATGATTCAAATTTCTATTTCTGGGATGACCCTTATTTATATAAATAATGTAAAGATCTAATTATTAGGAGGTGTGTGTCTTATGAAGAAACTCAAAAAATAATTGAAAGATGTCATAATTTTGAATTTGGAGGACATTTTGGAATAAATAGAACTATATATAAAATTTTGCAAGTTGGATTTTATTGGCCTACTCTTTTAGAGATGTTAATGAATATATTAAAACATGCGATTGTTGTCAGCGAGTAGGAAATATTTCTAGAAGAAACGAAATGCCTCTAAATTACAAGTTGGAAGTTAAAATCTTTGATGTGTGGGGATTAGATTTTGTGCCTTCATTTGAGAATTTATATATATTACTTGTTGTTGATTATATGTCCAAATGGATTGAATCCTTCATTTGGAAACTTATATATATTACTTGTTGTTGATTATATGTCTAAATGGATTGAAGCTGTTGTATTTGGAAATTTATATATATTACTTGTTGTTGATTATATGTCCAAATGGATTGAAGTTATTGTTGTACCAAAATGTAATGCTTGGAGTGTTTCTAAATTTTTAAATAAAAATATTTTTACAAGATATGAAATACCGAGAGTAATTATTACGATAAAGAATCTCATTTTAGGAATAAGAGAATCGAGAAATTGATTAAAAAATAAAATATTATGCATAGATTCTCTACTGCTTATCACCTTAGACCAGCAATCTGGCAGAGATATCAAATCGTGAAATAAAACAAATTTTAGAAAAAGCTGTAAATCCCTATAAGTTGGATTGGTCTGCTAGATTAGATACTGCATTACAGGCATACAAAATTGCTTATAAGACTCCTATAGGAATGTCCTCGTATAGACTTTTTTTTAGAAAAACATGACACTTACCAGTAAAATTGGAACATAAAGCATTTTGGGCTATTAAAGAATTTAATTTTAACCTAAAAGATGCTGGTGAGAAAAGATTGTTGCAAGTCAATGAACTTGAGGAAATTAGAAATGAAGCATATGATAATGCAAAAATCTATGAAGAGAAAATGAAAATATGGCATGATCGGAAGATTATTAAAAAGAAATTTGAACCTGGACAAGAAGTTTTGTTATATAATACAAGATTGAGATTATTTCTAGGAAAATTGAAATCCAGATGGTTAGGACCATTTAAACTGGTTAAAGTCTATCATTATGGAACTGTTGTTATTAAGGATCATAAAACTGGAAAGATATTTAAAGTTAATGGGCATCAATTGAAACATTATTATGAATGACACATACCACAATTTAAAGAAATTTTAATGTTAAGTCATATTGATTAAACAATGGTTCGTTGGGCTGACGACGTTAAACCAACCGCTTTGTGGGAGGCAAACAATGTATAAATCTATTTATATCTATATATTACTATTTTTTTAATAAGTGTTTTTAAGAAATAATAATATTTTTGAATCCTAAACAATTTTATATATCATAAATTAAGATAAATATTGGTATTGGAGGAATAAATTTGGAATCAAATTGAACAAAAAAATAAGAGACGCAATTTTGGCCTCTAGCGTCGTCGGCGCTAGAATGGCCCGGACGTCGCCCATCTACATGGGCCATGGCGCCGACAACGCCATTGGGAGTGCCAACAGCGCCAAGAGCAGTTCATGCAGTTCAAAATGTATTTGGTGGACTTTGGCGGGATTGCACTTCGAAATAACCTGTGAGAGGTGTCTTTAAAGGCCTAAAAACTGCCTTGAACGACCAGAAACTTCCAAATTTTGAATTCCATGGCTTCCAATTCCTGAAATACTTCAATATATGGAGTTTTTAATAGAAAAAAAGGTTATCGGTTTTGATGCACTGAGATTATACGACAAAGTCATCACGAAGAAGAGACTTATCAAGAAGAGAGGCTTTATCAATCATGGATTGAGTAATCAAAGTTCATAGATAGAAAAAATTATTGGACAAAGACGTTGGGAAATTTTATGCTATACTACCGCTGCAGTTGTTGTACCAGTAGTAAGGGAATTCTTTATTAATTTGCATGGAATTACCCAAGGAGTCGTCTTCGTTCTAGGTGAGGCATGCCATTTACTCCGGCTCAAATTAATGATTTGTATATGATAGAAAACATTCCAATCTATCATTATACGAAGTTTATCCCAACAAGAGATATAATGCAAGATGTATCTAACTTTCTGATGGATGAAAATGATAATTGGCGAATCAGAGATGAGGGATACGTTAGTTTCTCCACTTCACTGTTTCATCCAATATCAAAATAATGATATTTTTTCATATCTGTAAAATTATTCCCTACCATGAAGATTAGTAGAGTTATAAAAGAAAGTGCAAATTTTAAACTATTGCATTCAAATGGAAAAGCCCATTGATGTGGGATCAATTATTTTCAAATCTATTATGGGTATTATTATGAATGGGCAATATATGGACTGTAACATCTTTCCACAACTTTCTTACTTTACAGTCAATCTCAAGTGCCATATGAAAGTTTACAGAAAACATTATTACCTTGGGAGCCCATGATTCCTATTGATGACTGGAAATGAAACATTAGATATTATCTTGGATCATGCATCACATGCTTCAACACCATTAGTGCTACAAACAGTCAGAAGTTCAATAGCTTTGGAGAAGAAAATGAAGAAAATAGAAAGAGAACTTCAAAGTATTATGAATGTAATAGGAAATATTAACTACCTTTTTAATCACCTAGATTGGAGGATGAAGGAGAACTTTGATCATATTGGAACAATTGAAGCATGATTGGTGCAGATGTTCAAGAAAAATGGATGGATCAATGAAAATTTCACTGATCAATTCCTGTTCCGACCCTTCTACAATTTGTACGTCCATTACCACTCTATGGGAGATATTAGAGGAGGAGAAAGTACTGAAGATGAAGCAGAATCATTGAAGAAGTTGGACTCTTTACTATTTTAAAGTAATTATGTTCTTAATGTGATTGTGTGGATTTACTTTACTTTACTTTATTTTACTTTGCTTTAGAACTCTATTAACTTTTCTTGTGTGTATAGTTTTGTGTCAGCATTTTAGTGTTCTGGCTTGATTTCAACGCTGAATTATAATTTAGTTTGCTTTATGTATGTGAAAATTTGATTAGAAAAATGTATTTGTAAAATGTGTACTTTCATATATAAAAACTAGTTTGGTGTTGTTTGTGAAAATGCTTATTTGTGAATTATTTTAAGATGAAAATTAGTGTTCAAAAAGACTAAATAGACTTTGGAGTGAATTGAAAGAAAGTTAAAAATTGTGAAAATTAAAAAAGTGAATTTTTTGCCATTGGTGCCAACGACACCAACATGGGCGTCGCAGTGTCCTCGACCCGAAAATCCCCAAACCCCTTAAAATTCATGATTTGCACAGTAAAAACACCATTTTTACCCTTTTGGTCACCTTCAACCTCCAATTTTTGCACCTAGGGCTTACTATTGCTTGGATTTGAGGCAATTTTAAGGCAAACAAAGTTCAAATTTCATCTTTTCTAGGTAAGAGCTACACTTTAAACTTAAAATTTTTTATTTTGACTATGGATTTATTTTACATTCTCGAGATCCAAAATTTTGAAATTTTTTTGAAGATTTTGAGAAAATCCGTTGGTGAAGAACTCTTACTTTGTAGATTTAAATTTAAAATGTTTCACATTGTGATTTTCAGAATTTTTGGGAATTTATTTAAATTTTATCAAATTTTCTTAGATTACCATGACACGGAGAATGAGCAATGGAAAGAGAAAGGTGGATTTTGATGAACAAAATTTTGTCAACTATAAGGCTAACATTTGTTTCAATAGTCTACTTGTAACTAAGAAAGTAATTCTGGATCGAGGATTTAAAAATCTGGGTGGAGAAGTCGAAAGATTAATCAATACTCGACAATGAGAGAATTTTTGTTACGTTACTGTTGAGGCTATTATTGGTGTAGTGATGGAGTTCTATGTTAACTTTAAAGAAACTTCTAAAAACTACGTGTTTGTTCGTGGGAAAATGTTGGAATTTACTCCAAGGAGAATTAATGAATTTTAATAGTTAGAAGATGTGTATAGCTGCCAGTAAAAAGCATTTTCTACTATAAATGAGGCCTTAGATGAAGTTTTTTCTTTTAATACTGATGGAAGAGGAGCTTGGAAGGTGAAGAATGAGGTTAAGGTAAACTTCCCTCTTTCTATGTTAAATGTAGTATCTAAGGTCTGTCACAATTTTATTTCTGGTAGAATGATACTAACAAATCATCATAGTGAGGTTACAAAGGGTAGAGCCATCTTGAACTTCTTTATCCAGCAGATGAGAAGGATAGATGTAGGCTCTATTATTTATAGAAACACTCATTCTATTGCTTTGGGAGAGACTACTAGTGGTTTAGCACACCCTGCCCTGATCTTCACACTATTTGAATAGGCATGGGTTGATTTTAGAATGAATGAGGAGATGATTGAACCTCTAAAACCTATTGGTCCTGCCAATATTAAGACTAATGAATCTCATGTTGTATGGTGATCTGAAAGTAGAAGTAGGGATATTCCTTCTACTTCAAGTACCACTACTTCTAGTACCCCTACTCTCTGGGAACTTATGGAGCAGATGATGATCCAAGAGGGAGATATCTTGAGAATGGAAAGTATAATGAAAAATATAGAGGTCAGAAATGCACACAATGATGATTTGACAAAACAGAACCTTGAATATGATGCTGCTTATGATGATGCGATGGTCGGATACATGAGGGGTGAATAATCCCAAAACTGCTTATATGCAACAGTATAACAATAATTCTGATTATATTTTTCACTTATATTTTCTTATTTTGCAAAAAAACCAAAAACTTGATCTGGAAGAAAAATAAGAATTTAACTTTAAATTTATATATATTGGGATACTACACAAGTATATGTATCGTTATCAAGTACTATGTGACTTTTTGATTAAAACCTGAATATCGACCCCACAGAAAAGATATGCAATATGCACTTTTTGGAAAACTTTCGATTTTTAAAAAGATAATTATTTAAACTAAAGATGTTTTTGCAGTAAAGAAAACTTAAATATTTTTGGTAATTTTAATATTTTGACAAAAAACAAAACAAACTTTAAAAGATAACTTGAGTTTTTGTAGAAATAAAGCACTAAATATGAAAATAGCTTTCTCCTTATCATGAATAAGCAATAAGTATATGAATTATGTTGTGGAAGTATGCATATTCTGTTGTGCCAAATAGGAGCAATAATATTCTTTACCCTCGTATAGGAATTCTATTGTGAAAGTATGCAAATTGTGTTGTGTCAAATAGGAGCAATAATATTCTTTACCCTTACTGGAGATGCTATAAAGAACATTGACTAATTTAAAGTTTGAATAGTTCTGAAGACCGGCTAGGCAATGAAGATACTAGCTCTCACTTTAGAGTTCCGTCGATTCCCCCCACCTAAAATTAAAATAAGTATAAAACTAAAATAAAAAAGATAAACATGTAGTGCCTGAAAATCTCTCCAACTAACTCCCCAATTATAGAACTTTCAAAACTTTCCTTGTACTTTCAGGACCCCTTTCAAAGTCTCAATCTTCCTTCTTTTATAATTCTCCAAAAGGTACCTTGGTATCTCTTCAAAATGTCTCTTGATTTAATGTATTTCCTCAAGAGATGCATCCTTTCGCAATAATTTTTGTCCATGGTAGTTGTAACCACCTATTAAGCCAATAGGTGCCTCAAAAACTTCTTCAAAATTCACAAAAACCAAATTTACTCATCCAATAACTACCACTGGCGCATAAGCGCGGGCCTGTGGCGCTTAGGCACGACCTTCTCTATTTAATAGGCGCTTAAGCGCCGTATCTGGCTCATAGGAGCCAAAACTCTTTTGAACATTTTTTACCTACTCCAAATTTGATCCTTTTTCACTCCTTTAAGCATTTTTCACCTTTTTACTTGTACCTGAAAAAAAAAACACAAAAATACCTTCCATTAAAGTGCAATATCTCAAAAATAGGTATAAAAATGTGTCTAAAAACACTATATATTTTAGGCGTATCAAAATCCCCCAAACTTAAAATGTTACTTGTCCTCAAGTGACACTTCAATCTTTAAAAATTAAAGATGTATGATATGTATATGAGTTTCTTTAGGAGTTCTAAAATTTAGATTTAAAAATGTAGTAGTCCAATTTAGAAANACAAAGGGGTTAATTGGTATAAACCAATCTTATTTTCTTAATTAAGACTAATAAATTCCTAAATTATTAAATTTTGGAAGTGTATTAAAATTAAATGNTTAAGAATAATTTTAATTACTATATTATATCTATAAGCTTAAGATTTTCTCAAGTCTTATACTTTAAAAAGATCAAATGTAGAACCAATTTTTGATTAGGCACTAATCCTCAAGCTTCTCCTCCCTTATATTTTTTTCTTTTTCTTTTTCTTTTCTTCTTTTTTTTCCTTTTCTCTTCTTTTTTTTTTCTTTTTTTCTTTTTCTTTTCTTTTTTTTAGGCAAGGTTTACTATATCTGGATAAGCATTTAATAATTTTGAATTCTACTTTTCCATTTCTAAAGCAAAGTCTTGATACAAAACTTTCACTTATAAATATATTAATAGCTTTTGGAAATTTTTTTCTAATTAAAGAAATTTAAGGATTAAAAATAAAAGTATAAATTTCTAAATTTTTCAAAAATACAATGTTTCTCACTAAAGATAGTTACTTATATTAATCATTTTCTACACTAAAAACTTTTAACTTAAAGTTTTTTTTCATTACTCAAAATTTCAACTAAATTCTCTTACGCATTTCTAAAATTAAATTTTACTTCCCTAATATAACTTTATATGCATAATCAATTTTTCTTTTCAAAACAAATTCACTTGTAGTTCATTTGAGAAAAAATAAAATTTAACTTTTGAAAATATTTTTTATCCCCCACAAACTTAAATTTTTAACAGATTAAACAATTTAGCATCAAATATATATAAGCTGGAAAAATAAAAATAACATGCTTACAGGAATTTTTATACCCTAATGATATAAGTATAAAACTAAAAACAGGAGTAAAATTAATTTTGATCAAATTTTCTAATATTTTCATTTCAATTCAACATGTAGCGATTCAATCGTCTTCTAAACAATGGGTGTAAACATAAAAGCAAAATAACACACTAACCTGACTTCAAAATCTCAACATAAAAACAAACTCATAAACATGATAAAAGAAAAATATAGGGTAGCAGTTTCATAAGTTTCAAACTTAATATTTACGCTAGCAAGATTTTCAACTTTACAAAAGACATAGAATTAAGTTAAGTTCTATATTAACTAAATCACAAAACTCACAACAGTTACTACCCTAGAATTTTAAAACAAACTACTAACTAACACAAACATCACAATACAATTAAAAATAAAAGTCTCACACATCACAATGTCTAAACAAGTACACAAACATACATGTCTCAAGTCCAAAACATGAAAACACATCACATCACAATTCTCACTTAAACATAAAAGTCCAGACCACATCATATAGTTCAAATCAACACACAGATGCAAATGTAGCAAGCACAGACCACATAGTTCATATCATATTACAATCATAAAAATAAATCTCTCAGTTCTACTCCTCATCCTCGGAATCACCGCTATCCCAAACTTCTACAGGCTCATAAGCAGGGTATCTAGGATATGGAGAAAATTGCACTCCTTGGTTACCCCTAATGAGGCTCTCCAAAGATGAGTGAAATTTCTCTTCATAATCACTTTTTCTCTTATTTTACCTATCAGTATGATCTACAAAACACTCTAAATTTTGTACCTTATCAGCGGTATAGTTAATTTTATCCATCATTCTCTACAATAATTGATCTTGGGTCTTAGTAGACTCACCTCTAGATGTAGAAGAACGTGTGGTAGATGGTCTAGATGTAGAAGAACCAGACATCTCCATTACATAACTCCTAGAAAATTCTCCTCTCTAGCCAAAAATAGAATGCTCAGTATAAGTCTTCACATTCACCTTAGTGATGGGATTTAGAGATAACAACACTTCCTCCCAGCTATCATATTTAACTCCAACCTACTCACACAAAGAAAAGATCAAGGAAACAAAATCCAGACTTGTAGTAGTAACGATAGTGGCAGAACTGATGATAGTCTAACAAATCAAAGCTTCTATGTTGATGAGCTTTTCTTCATGGATACAATAATTTAACGTCGCTCTCTCTCTGGCCACTTCACTGAGATGATTTGTTGGTAGCAGACAAGCATAAATAAAATAATGTCAGGACTTTGAAGGTGCACATAACTTTGAAGTTGGGAAGTTAACTCTCCTCTCATTAGTGATCTTCCAAAGTCCTCTTCCAACAGTCAAGTAAGAAATAATCTTGTCTAAATCCGCTTTATTCGGACTATAATTGGCATAAAAATATAACGTACCAAGTGACAAATGATAGAACAAGTTGATTATCTCCGATGAAAAAGGTAGCAACTTTCCTCAAACCATGACTCTAATGTCTTTAGCCTCAGGGAGGTTTGCATAGAACTCCCTAACAACAGAAATAATTGCCACAGCAGAGAAACAACAAAATCGTTCTCACTCTTGACAAAAAATCAAAGCCTCTATGTCTCCACCTAGATTCCTAAAACACCACTCCTGAATCCGTTTCCGTGATTGCAACGCATCACTGTACTGATCCTGATCCTTCAAACTAACAAATTTACTCAAATTGAAAGGGCTCTTTCCCTTGCTCTTCTTCATCCTTGGTGCCTGATACATCTAAAATATATAGTATTCTTAGACACATTTTTATGTCTATTTTTTAGATATTACATTTTAATAGAAGGTATTTTGTGTTTTTCTTGCAGATATAGGTAAAAAGGGTGAAAATTGCTTAAAGGAGTGAAATAGTATCAAATTTGGAGTAAAAAGATGAAAAATGTGCAAAAGCGTTTTGGCGCCTAAGCACCAAATCTGACGCTTAAGTCTCAGTTAAACAGAAAATGCTGTGTCTAAGCGCCAGAGGCCCCGCGCTTAAGCGCCAGTGACAATTATTGAATGAGTAAATTTGGTTTCTACGGATTTTGAAGAGGTTTTTAAGGCACTCATTGGCTTAATAGGTGGTTATAACCACCATGGATGAAAATTATCATGAAAGGATGCATCTCTTGGGAAAATACATTGAATCTAGACATATTTTGAAGAGAAACCAAGACACCTTTTAGAAAATTTTAAAAGAAAGAAGAGAGGACTTATAATAGAGTTCTGAAAGTGTTGGAAAGTTTTGAAAGTTCTCATTTTGGGAGCTAGTACGGAGAGATTTTCAGGCACCACTTTTACTTTTATTTTATCCTTTTTGTTATTTTACATTTTGAGTGTTGTAAAGAGAAGAGAATCAAAGGAACTTCAAGAGTTTGAGGGAGAGGACTTGAGATAAGTTTTTATCTTTTTGTTTTAGACTACTTTTGGTTTTAATTGAGACTTAGGACTTGAGATAAGTTTTTATCTTTTGTTTTAGACTACTTTTGATTTTAATTGAGACTTGTTATTGACTTGAGATAAGTTTTTATCTTTTTGTTTTGAGACTATTTTTGGTTTTAATTGAGACTTGTTGGTTTGACAATGATTTCTTCTTTTAAACTAAAGTGTGGTTTTTTTCTCCATGGATTCTGAGTAGTTTTCTTTATCTTTCTTCTTAAAATGATAGGTAATTAAGTTTCTCCATGGATTCTGAGTAGTTTTCTTTATCTTTCTCCTTAAAATGATAAGTAATTAAAGTGATGGATGGTCCATGGATTATGAGTAGTTTTCTTTATCTTTCTTCTTAAAATGATAAGTAATTAAGTTTTGAATGGAGATATGAGTAGTTTTCTTTATCTTTCTTCTTAAAATGATAAGTAATTAAGTTTTGGATGGAAGTATGTTGGTTTGACAATGATTTCTACTTTTAAACTAAAGTGTGGTTTTGTTTTCTCCATGATTTTAGTTTTCTTTATCTTTCTTCTTAAAATGATAAGTAATTAAGTTTTAGATGGAAGTTGTGGAAAGTATTGATATTTAATGATGGAAGAAGTTGTGATGATTTAAATCCATGCACTTCATTTACTTGTTGATTTGACCAATCTAGATGTTAAAATTTATTGTGAGAACATGTAAGAATCGGGATGGCTTTGTCTCAGTCAACAATTGGAAAGAATCACATGAGGTTGTATGAATGAAAATGTAGTTCATATGTATGAGTGCAAATAAATAGGGAAATATTCATTGAAAGGTGTAGAGTTAGAGGACTTTAAAGTGACATGTTAAAGCCCCCAACTTGGTTTATTTTTTTAAGTTCTAATACGAGATGTTAGCCCCCAGGTGGAGGGAATCGAGGGAACTCTAGAGTGAGAGCTAGTATATTCCCTACCTAGCCGATCTTCAGAACAATTCAAACTTTAAATTAGTGAATGTTCTTTATAGCATCTCTAGTAAGGGTAAAAAATATTATTGCTTTTATTTGGCACAACACAATTTGCATGCTTCCACAATAGAATTCATATACTTATTACTGATTCATAATAAGAAAAAAATTATTTTCATATTTAGTGCTTTTCTTCTACAAAAACTCTACTTATCTTTTTAAATTGTTATTGTTCTATCAAAATATTGAAAATACCAAAAATATTTAAAATTTCATTACTACAAAAATCATCCTTAGTTTAGATAATTAACTTTTTATTAAAAATAGAAAGTTTGATGTTCAATAGTGCATATTGTGTATTCTCCCTATGGGTTAAATATTCAGGTCTTAATAAAAAAGTCATATATTACTTGATAACGATATGTATACTTGCGTAGTATTCCAATATATATAAATTAAAAGTTAAATTCTTATTTTTCTTTGCAAAGTATAGAAATATAAGTAAAATATAATATGAATTATTGTTGTACTGTGCATATTAGCAGTATCCAGGATTTAAGCGCCAAATCCGGCGCTTAAGCACGAGCAAACCCGAGAGGCAGGATTAATGCAAAAATGTGCACTTGCGCTCAAGCGCCAAATCCAACGCTTAAGCGCGAGAGTTTAAAATCATGTGCAAAATTAATATTCTAGAAGGGAAAACTGCCTAGAAGTTTGCAAAAATGTGCCAAGACAGTTTCTAAATGTGTCTAGGAGTTATTAGAAGGATTTAGGCCTATAAATAGAAGGGTTTAGTGAAGGAATTTCACCCCATATCTTCGCTAGCCCTAAAGTCTAAGAGAGAGAGATTTTAAGATGATGTCTTCATGGGAGATGGATTGGAAGAAGAAGGAGGAGACCATGAGGAAGAAATTCATTAGTTAAAGTGCGCAAGAGATGCATAAAGGTTTCTTAGCCGTTAGTATTGATGGGATATCAAAGAAGATCAACAAAATTGAAAATACCATGTTTGTACTAGAGACTAAGGTATTGAAGATTCATGCACATCTTGAGCATATTAGATGACAATTGAAAATGCAATTTAGCCACACTAGTTATATAGAGGAAACAGATAAGTAGATGTTTCTTAAGCAAAAGTAGATTGAAGAAGATTGCATCAGAGCACGTCAATCCACTTTTGCTTAAGAAAATTGGTTTGTGAACGGTTAGAAGTGATGTTTTGAGCCAGAAATCGCCTTTTTTAACGCCACCGTCACCTTCTTTCTCTCGAGTTCACAATTTTTTAGGGCTAGGGCACATCTAAAGTGAAGATTTCTTGGTAGAATTAAGTGAGATTTGCTAGATCCAAGTTACTTAAGGTAAGAGCTTTACGTCTATGTAAAAATTTTGGATGTTCACTCTATGTATTTTGAGCACATTTGGAGAAATTCAAAAATTCACTATTCATGGTGAAAAATGAGGAAAAATCAATGGAATTTGCATGTGAAGTTTAGTTTGTGCTTTTGTAAGTTTAGTTTAGTGATTTAAGCTTGATTTTTGAAGTTATTGTTGGAATTTATCAAATTTGTAGAATGACACCAAGAATGAAGAGAAGCAAAGACAATGCTCTTTTTGATTCGAGTAAATTTGTTAGCTCAAAAGCTCAAGATCGGTATAGTGATGCATTGCAATCATGCAAACTGATTTAGGAGCGATGTTTTAGAAATCCAGGTGAAGACGTGGAAGATTTAACTCTTCGTCGACAGTGAGAACAATTCTGTAGAAGAGATAATCGTGCAAAGGCGATGAGAAGTACTATGCTACACAACTCCTGTCGTAGTCATTCCTCTCGTGAAGGAATTTTATGTTAATTTTCATGAGATTAACTAGGGAGTTGTCTTTGTTCAAGGCAAGCGGATAACTTTTACTCCTTCGAGAATCAATGATTTGTTCTTTATTGTTAATGTTTCAATTTGTCACTATTCCAACTTCGCTCCTACAAGAGAAAATCTAAATGAAGTCCTTCGATTATTAACAAATGAAGATGGAATTTGGGAAAAAAAGAGATAATTATGATGTAAGTTTTCCTTCTTCAATGTTAAAATCAACCTCAAAGCTTTAAAATTTCTTCATTTCAACCAAATTTCTCTCTATCACGAAACTCAACAAAATGATGAAGGAGAGCGCTATATTAAATTATTGTATCCAAACTGGAAGACCAATTGATGTGAGGGCTTTAATTGTTTGATCTATTCTTTGCTTAATATTGAACAAAGCTTCTTATTAACTGGGACATCCTTCTACTATATTTTTGCTTTGCAGTCTAGCACAAGTTCCTTACAAAAAATGGGAAAATGTACTTCTTCCTTGGAAACCTATGGACCCAACTTTAAATTTTGAATGCTTGGATAAAGAAGAAGTGGGAGATAGAAATGTTTCTATGGATCAAATTGTCTCCAAAATTCAACACCATTTTTACAGCCCCAACTTCTGGATAATTAAGTTATTATTTTAAAGAGGATTAAGAAGTTGGAGAAGGAGATGATTAATATTATGAATGTAATTAACAACACTTCTGATCAACTTGACCATCTGGATTGGTGAATTAAACAACAATATGATCATACTGCACTTTTTAAAGTGGCAACGATATGAATATATAAGAAAAAAATTTTGATCGAGAATGAATCAATAGATGAATTTCCTAACTATCCTTTCTATAACTTATATGTCCACCATTGATCTGGGAGATCTTAGAGAAAAAGAAAGTGTTGAAGATGAAGAATTATATTAGATTTGAAGTACAAAATTTTTATTTATAAGAGCTTTTCTATGATGTGTTGTGTTGGATTTTTTTTTGTTAATAATGTCAGACTTATATGTGTTTGATGTTGGTATTTGATTTTTAGTTTATAACGCCAAGTTGTTGTTGGTGTGATTATGATGCTGAATTATATGTCGAGGTTTCAAAATATTTATTTGTTATTGTTTGGATTTATATGTAAAAGTGAGTTATTTGTTGTTTATGAAAATTGAAATTTGGAAGATTACTTAATTATAAAAATTAATGTGAATTTGGGATAATTAGAATTTAGTATGCCTTGGTGTTCAACGCTTTTAACTAAATAAAAAAATAAATTTAATTTTTATTTATTTCAATACCTTTATTTCAATTCTCATTTTCGAATCAGTACCTAAATTCTGATTCTCATCTTCCGAGGTCGGTATCTAAATTTCGACACTCTCTTTTGAGAATGATACTTATATTTCAATTCTCATTTTTGGATCAATACCTAAATTCTGATTCTCATCTTTCGAGGTCGATACCTAAATTTCGACTCTCTTCCTGAGATTGATACCTAAATTTCAAATATCATTTTTTGATCAGTACCTAAATTCTGATTCTCATCTTTCGAGGTCAATACCTAAATTTTGACTCTCTTCCTTAGATTGATACCTACATTTAAAATCTCATTTTTGGATCAGTACCTAAATTCTGACTCTCATCTTTCGAGGTCGATATCTAAATTTTGACTCCTTCCTGAGATTGATACCTAAATTTCAATTCTCATTTTTGGATCAGTACCTAAATTCTGATTCTTATCTTTCGAGGTCGATATCTAAATTTTGACTCTCTTCCTAAGATTGATACCTAAATTTTGTATCTCATTTCGTAATCAACCCTCATACTCTGATTCCCATCATTTGAGATCGGTACCTAAATTCTGACTCTTCCTTTCTTTCCGAAATTGATACTTAAATTTCAATTCCCACCTCTGGGACAACACTTGCATATTGATTCCCATCCTCTAGAAATTTCTAAAATTTTATAACTCGAAATCCACTTTCCATTCCCAAGTTAGAGTCCCTATTTCTTGACTTGATCAAATATGCACCTGCTAGGCGGAAATAAAAAAAAAAACACACATAACTCTACACATACTTCCAGGTCCATTGACTTAGGAGTTTATATTTGTTTTGTTGAGCTCATTAGTCAACGACAAAACGTCTGGTGTGCTTGCCCAGCACACGACACCTATTGAGGGTCCATTTGTTGACCTCACTTTTGGTTGAGGTTTAGTTTTTCCTTTTTAGTAGCCTAAGTTCTAGCCATAGGACTTTCCTATTGATTAATTCTTAGAAAACTAGAAAAGGAACCCTCACCATTAAAAATTACAAACTCTTCTTTATTCAATTTGAAGATTTACATATTGGTCCTAACTTCTAGCACTTAGTAGGTGGGGTAATTATAGGGGAACTCAGGATTAGTTACCTTAGGATTGCTGGACCTTAAAGTTGACCCTGGGGTGTTGGTCTAGGGCTTAAGGTACTTACTTGCGCTCACAATCACTCACAATCCTAAATTTAAACTTCTAGGCTTTGGTCCCTTAATACTTTTTGGAGACTCAGGTAGGTGGTCCCCTAAACCTATTAGCCCTAAGCTAGGGTTTAGCTAAGACCACTACATAGAAGATCTAAAATGGGGTTTCCATTGGTCCATGGCTTATTTATGGTGATTGACACTTTAACTCTACCAAAATGCCCAACGTAGCCTTTTGCCCCTAAACCTACCCAAATTACCTAAACACTTCCAAATCCCAAATTTGGTCAAAATTCTCAAATTTACCCAAAATACCCAAATTTGTTCAAAAATCATTTCAAACACCTTGAAAATACCCAAATTACTCAAAATCACCAAATTTTGCCAAATTACCAAAATACCCTTCCTTAGCCCAAAATCCCAAAAATTCTCCAAACCTTCCAAATATTCCCAATTTCATTTTCCTCAACTACCACATGATCCAATTTGGTCAATTTGACCACCTTTGACCAAAACCCCCAAATAGCCCTTTAAAGGCCCATATTTTCCCTAAATCACCTCAAATTTCTATCCAATTGGTCTAAATTTTCCCAAATTTCAATTCTAAACTTAAATTCACCCTTGATATGACCAATCTAGACCAAATTTAAGCCCAATTGGTCCATAATTTGAACCCAATTTTGATTTAAACCAAAAAAACCAATTTTGGCCCTATGACTTGGTTCCACAAAATTGAACCCATAGCCCACTTAATTGGCCACAATTTGTGTTGAAAAATCTTTATAACATTCCTACACATCAAATTTGACCTTCAATTGGCCTTGGTGAGACCTCAATTTTATTTGATTTCAACCTAAGACCAAAAGCACCAAATTTGCCCCACATTGACCATGTCTCAAAATCTCACCAAATTGAGGCCCTTAACCCCAAATTTCCACTCCATCCCTTCATGAAAAATCTTCACGACATCTCCCTAGATCATTTGAATCATTCAATTTGGAATTAGCCCAAGGCTA
This sequence comes from Phalaenopsis hybrid cultivar, assembly GCA_002079205.1. Classification (NCBI taxonomy): domain Eukaryota; kingdom Viridiplantae; phylum Streptophyta; class Magnoliopsida; order Asparagales; family Orchidaceae; genus Phalaenopsis; species Phalaenopsis hybrid cultivar. The sequence continues at coordinate 52,992 of JXCR01147894.1, read as the reverse complement.
GCCCAACCTAGACCCATGTCTATCCCAACACCAAATCCCTTAAATTGACCTACCAATTGAACTCAAAATCACTTCAATCCTTCACCAAAAATCTTCATAACAATCATCTACACAATGTTGATTAATCAATTGGGTCAATTGACATGGATAACCTAGCCCAAACCCAAACTTTGATCACTTGAACTAACATTGAACCTATGCAGTCATCAAATTAACCCAGCTCAGCCACTGGTTAGACCCTAAGACTGAGCCAAAACCCATCTAACCACCTAAACTAAGCCATGGACCAAAGGTCCCCCAAATTAAGGGATATTATTTACAAAAAAGCACATGCTTAAGATACCCTTGCCAAAACTAAACCTCATTGCATTAAGTTGCTTTGACAAATTCCCCTGAATGCCCTGAGCACCTAGCGACCTCCCCTTGCCATGGCCGGCTAACCTAGTCGCCTGAGAAGCTCAAAATCAAGAGCCACTCCCATGAAACTTCACCCAAATCAAACCTAGAGGCCATCTCAGCCAAATCAAATTATAGAGCTCATCTACCCTCCACCTAAGCACCACAATGCACCCAAACATTTGCCCTGAGAGCCACCCAATGGCCATTTTTATAAAAACTCACCTCCACGACCATGGGAGGTGTGCTGAAAATTTCTTAGAAAGAGCCCCCCAAACCTCTCACAGACCTTCTCTGAGATCCCCTCAATGCAATCCAACCCTCTTCCCCCACTGAATTCCACTGTGGAAGCTCAATTTTGAGCTCAAACCTCTGCCAAAAACCAGGACAGAGCTCATTACACTTCCACAATCCACCAAACTTCAATTACTTGTGCCCACACCTTCACAACCAAGAAAGAAGCTAAAGCCCCATAAAATCCCCCTCTGAAATAACCTCTACAATAGCTCTAGACCAACACTTGAAATCTAGTTTGATTAAAATCACACCTAGGCCTTACACCAAGACCAGAGGCTCAATCCCTAGCCTCTTTGGACCCTAACAAACGTGCCAAGAACCTCTGATTGAAGCTTCACTTCTCAGATCCAACGTATAAAACTTCTCTTATTCCTGAGTCTGTTTAAACTCTCAATTTGTTTTGAGTTGATTTCATGGCATCATAACCGTATGGATATGCTCCTCTAGTTTAGATGAGCATCTTAAAAAAAATTCATCTAATTTGGATAAGAAATGAGAGAGATCTTAAGGCTAGAAGATGGACGATTCTCAAGCTAGGCTATCGGGGACGCTGACGGAGTGCCGTTCGATCGCGCGTGTATCGAATGGACGGTCAAGATCAAGCCGGACAACACTTAGGAACATAAGCCGCGGGTCGAGTCAACGCTGAGGTGGATGACGACATTGAATGGGAGCACGCCGCGTGGAGCTTCGGAGCCGCCATAGGATGAGGTGGCGTCGCGCGTTTAAATAGATAAATAGGGATTTAATTAATTCAGAAAATGATCCCTAACTTTAAAAATTCATATCTTAGTGTAGAAGTATCACAAAAATAAAATAAAAATACCCTCTTGCTTAGTGAACATAGGACAACAATGTGAAAGCAATTTTAAGTCTATGAAATGCATATTTTATTTTTAATTAATTAAATACTGATTTGGATGTTTTGATTCTCCATGCATGTAGTGATATCACTATGGATTAAAATTTTGGCATGTTGTTGCCTCTGTTAAAAGGAACCTTCCCTGATTTTTCCATATTCAGAGAAGGTCCCTAGACAGAGAATCATATTTTTTAAATTTATATGCATTATTTGCTTAAATTAATCATGGAAATTAGCATGTTACTTAGAAAAATCCAAGAAACTTTTGGAATGTTTATCATGACCAGAGAGCCTTTAGGAAAATTTCTCCTGAGCTAAAATATTGAAAATGCACCTAATCTTCACAAACCTTAAATCACTATGGTAATTAATTTTAGAAAATACAAAAGTCAAAGTGACTTGATCTTTGACCTTTATTAAATTTTATGATCCAGAGAACTTACCATAAAAATTTCAAAATATTTTGAGTTCATTTTGTAACTCAAATTGATTTTTAAAAATAAAAATCATTTTTGGCACTTAAATGATTTTTAAAAATAAAAATACAACTCAAAAATTTATAAAAACTTATTTTTTGAGTTCTCTGTGATCAAGGGTATTTTCTAAAAGTAAATAATATTTAAAATAAAAATCTTATTTTTTAAGACTATTTTAAATATTTAAAATAATTAAAAATTCATAAAAAACACAAAAATAATAAAATTCATGAAAATGTTCTAAATTGTTTTTTAAGCACTTAGAAACAATTGAGATATTTTTCCTGATTTTCTAAACAAAAATATTGAAATTTGAAGCTTCAAATAATTTTTAAAGGCTAAAAAATGGATTTTCAGTAAGATAATTCCAATAAATCAAAGAAAAATTAGAAAGAGATAAAATTTTCTTGCCTGGGTTCTCTGACCTTAGGGAGATTTTCAAAAATGTAAAACTTAATTTTCCCCATTTAAAAAATTTCATTTTTAATAAATACTATAGAATTTAAAATAATTCTTAAAATTCAAATAAAATTCAAGAAATCATGAAATTTGGTTCAAAGGCTTCTCTGGTCTAAGCCTACCTCTAATAAAAATTTCAAGGGATTAGCATTTACCTTGGTCAAGTTAGGAATTTTCTTTGAAAAATCCTATTCTTACATTAAAAATAATTATATAAATATATTAAATTTTGAAAAATCACACTTTCTCCTCTGATGTCTCAATTGACCCATGAGTAAGGTAGGATAAAAATTCTAAAGTCATTTGAATTGAATTTGATGAATTATAAAGTGATAGAGCCTTAGGGGCAAATGTGTAATTTTGGAAATTTAGCCTTAATTAACATTTAGGCCTAATTTCAGAAAAGGGAAATGGGTAATTTTTTATTCTAATTAACAAATTTGGATGTTTGAAACACAATGGGTTAATTAGTAGAAACCAACCCCACTTGTCCTAATTAAAAAGGATAAATTTGTAATTTCTCTAAAATTACATAAATTTGGGAGTCCAATCAATTAAATGATCCTAGACTTATTGATATTATTTTGGGTGTCAATAACTCACTAATTTAATACCCCTAAATGATGAACACCAAAGAAAATATATATATGAATCATCACCATCATTTATAAGTTAATTTCATTTGCAATGACTGAGACACTCACAAAAAAATCTTAAGGGTTTAGCAGTGACTTAGGCTAAATCAAGTTTCATTAAATAAGGACTATAAAAATAAACATCATTGAAAATTAAAACATCTTTCAAACACTACAAACCCAAGTCAAAATTTGGGTAAGTTTCTTAAACTTGCATTTTTAAGGATCTTCACCCACGTAATTCTTAAATTGAATCACAAGTGATAATTACCTTATTCTTAGGGATAATTGAGACATCAATGCTCAATGAGTACTAAGGGTATTTACAGGATGACTTATTAAGCAACATAATAAGTTTAAATGAACTCGGGATTTTCCACCAGGCAGCGAGAGAGTAGCACGGACCTGCTTCTTTCTCTAGATCTCTTGGATACCTCGAATATCTACTAAACTTAATATGTTTTGCTTGACAAAATCATCCTTAATTAAATCCTAAGGACCCACCGAGATATGACACGGGGCTTAGGAAAACTACCAAAACATTACTTTTTTGCCTCTATATAAATTGTTCTGACAGGCATTTTAAGTTTCAGGTGGTGGAACGAGAAGACTCGCCACGTACACTTTTACAATTTTTAGCGTTGTCTATCTTGTACTTTTATGTTATACTTTTATGCTTACACAAATTTGCATGCTAAATAATGATGTCACTCTGCATGAAAACTAAAACTATCAGGATAGCCACAAAACCAAAACCAAAACTAAAACTAAAATCAACCAAGATAAAATTCACCGCCACAATATTCAAAATATAAAACAAATAAAAATTTAATCACAAACATCACACAAAAACTACAATTACAACTAAATTAAGACATCTCTATCGAATGATCGGGAATCCCTCGGAGGAGTTAACCTATGATTGCTAACGAGACTTCCCACAGTTTAAGTGAAATTATGGAGCTCATTAAGTTGAGTTTAGTAAGTTCATTTGGACAAAGTGAATCCAATAAAAAATAATGGTGCCGGAACAAGGGAACCATAAGATCTTAACTGGTGTTGTTCTAATCAACTTTAACATGCCCCCATAAAATTTACAGAACTACAACCATATAGCCACCTGATTTGACATTTTAACTTGACACATTAGAAAACCCAAACTCATGGTAGCAAGGAGCTTGAAGCTAGCATGGTGGGCAGAACATCCATCTTCAACAGTAAAACCTGGTCTCCCCAGCTAAACCAATCTTCCTTCCTTAGACTTAAACAACAAAGCCATAGGACTTCAAGGTCAAGCTAAACCAATCTTCCTTCCTTAAACTTAAGCAACAAAGCCATAGGACTTTGAGGTTGTTTTTGCAACGTAAATCCTCACCTTATCTTTAGGCCTTTGTATAGCCCTGTTATACAATATAAGCCTAACTAGTCTTAGGATTTTGAGGTTGTCGTTTGTCACAACCTAAATGATCACATCTTCTAGGCTATTTGTGTGATCATTTCACACTAATGCAATCCCTAACTAATAAAATTAGCAGGATGAAACACTTAAGTTTTTCTCCTCTAAATTTAATCCAAACATTAGGATAGCTTGGGAAGTCACCGAGGTTCTCCTTTGGATCCATGACATCCCCTAGTTCTTCCTCCTTTGGATTCTACAATAAAATGTTCCAAATTTGAACCAATCACCTTTCACACCTCTATGTCTGATCTCATAGAAGAGTCTGTTCCAAATTTGAACCAATCCCCTTTCACACCTCTACGTCCGATTTCGTTGAAGAGTCCTATATAAAATGTTCCAAATTTGAACCAATCCCCTTTCACACCTCTACGTTCGATTTTGTTGAAGAGTCCTACTCTTTGAAACTCCTTGAAGATAATATTTCCTGATTTTTATCGAGAGTCTTCTTAGGTGACTTTAGATTGAACCAATCCCCTTTCACACCTCTACGTCCGATCTCATTGAAAAGTCCTACCCTTTGAAATTTTTATTCTACAATAAAAATGTTCCAAATTTGAACTAGTCCCCTTTCACACATCTACGTCCGATTTCGTTGAAGAGTCCTACCCTTTGAAATTCTCTTTCACACCTCTACATCTGATCTCATTGAAAAGTCCTCCCCTTTGAAACTCCTTGAAGATAATATTCACACCTCTACGTCTGATTTCGTTAAAGAGTCCTACCCTTTGAAATTCCTTGAAGATAATCTTTCCACCTCTACGTCCGATTTTGTTGAAGAGTCTTACCCTTTGAAATTCCTTGAAGATAATATTTCTACTCTACGTCCGATTTCGTTGAAGAGTCCTACCCTTTGAAATTCCTTGAAGATAATATTTCTCATTTTATCGAGAGTTTTCTTAGGTGACTTTGGTCATTTAAGATGTAATTAACTATAGGGGCTTACCCTGATTTCGTTGAAGAGTCCTACTCTTTGAAATTACTTGAAGATAATATTTCCTGATTTTTATCATTGAAAAGTCCTACCCTTTGAAACTCCTTGAAGATAATATTTCCTGATTTTTATCGAGAGCTTCTTAGATGACTTTGGTCATTTAAGATGTAATTAACTATAGGGGCTTGCCCTTATAGGAAGCTTGCTGAACCATATAAACCCTATTTAATCTTTTATATTAAATAGGGGAACTTGTCGGCAAATATAAAGATTTCGATAAACCCTATTTAATCCTTTATATTAAATAGGGGAACTTGTCAGCAAATACAAAGGTTTCATAAACCCTATTTAATCCTTTATATTAAATAGGGGAACTTGTCGGCAAATACAAAGGTTTCATAACCCTATTTAATCCTTTATATTAAATAGGGGAACTTGTCGGCAAATACAAAGGTTTCGCAGACTATTTAATCCTTTATATTAAATAGGGGAACTTGTCGGCAAATACAAAGGTTTCACAGACCAGACAGATGTCATACTTTTTTTTAATTTATTTGATCGAGCTTCATCCTCAAGTCTTGTGTTTATCCTTTGGAATAGATACAGGACTTGAGGTATAGTGCTCTTTCATTTAAAATATGAAAAAAATGGGGTCAGTTTGATTTCATACTTTTCTAAACTTTAACGTCCTTTCGAAGCGGGTAACGGGATTTCGATTCCGGTGACTGACAACTTCTTACAGGCAACTCCTCCAACCAAAAGTAGCACTAACACTTTATTAATAGTTTAGCAGAGTTCACTTTTAAATGGTATGTCTATCAACCTAACGCCTTATTCAATACCATCATTGAATTGGAGAAAGAATTTTTGAAACGCTTTTGTGGGAGTGCACCACCAAGTCACAATGAGTGACTTATTGTTAGCCCGATAGGTACTTACTGATCCCTTGTTGTAGTTCATTACCTTGTGGCACAATTTGAGTTTGCAGTGTGAGCCACAATTATAGGAGCAACATGCGGCTGCATTCCTCATCGGTATGATAAAAGGCCCTATCTATGTCTTATTGAAGATGAGTTCAACTAATATTTTTTAAGACATTGATTGAGAAGGTGGCTAGTTCTCAAGATACAGAGTATGCCTTGGCCTTTAGAATTACTAAAAAGGGCAAAGGTAAGAAGCCTCTTGAGGTTCTTTCAATAGGAAGGAGGAGATTTTAGCTCTGTCAACATTTGAGGTAAAGCATAAAAAGCCCGTCATGTTGACAGAGCAAGCTTGCCTTTCATCCCTGAAGTGAAACCCTGAACCCTCAAGTAGAAGAAGTCTAAGACATATTTTTTTTTGGATTGATTGCCTTAGGAAGATGCTTGAGAACCTTCTTAAGTAGAGGATTTCTCTCACCGCTCAGGAGACCCCACGAGGTGGAGAAGATGACAAAGCCAAATTATCACCCTTATCATAGACATTTGAGGCATGTTCTTGAGAAGTGGTATCCTTTCAAGGAATGACTTGGGTCTCATTACAAAGTTAGAGAAATTGAGATACCAGTCCAGTACCTGAAGAAGCCCAACATAAGAGAATTTATGAACATGGAAGCAACTGTTCGGGTTTCCAGCTTTTTATATCATGTTTCTTCTATTGCTTTCGATTCATAAGAAGATTGTAGTTCTCCTCATGACACACTCTATGAAGATTATGTAGCAATGAATGTACAGTGTTTTGATTACATCTTTATGTTTCAAATTTTTATGGTTGATACTCATGACATAAATGAAGAAGAAGATGATTATGATATAGCAGACGAGCAATACCCATTATTACACTGCTTGAGCGGTACATAACACATATGTGATGATACTAGTGATTCATATAGTGATACATCTGAGGCCTATGCCCATGTAGGCATTAATGATGGGCCTTCTACTGAATATTTTACAAAGTTGATCTTTCTGGGTTTTTTAGTGAGGATATCTAGGAAGTTTGCCTCAAAAGTGGCAAATTGCTTCCTCCTATAGTGGTTATTCCCAGCTCTAAGAAGGTGGAGAAGGATACAATCACCCAAGAGATGAATGGTCACCTCAACTTCCCTTGGGAAGGAATTAACATGCTTCCAAGATAATGGACTATATTATGTTGGCGCACCTTAAGGGTTGCCATCAGCTTTGAGCATCCATGTTGTGCTCATTCTTTCTTCTGAGCTAAGAGAGACTTCGGTTAGAGCTCTTCATGAAGTAATATATGGAAGAGAAGATGAAAGAGGCAATTGTGTCATTGGATGTGGTTATCGTTACCATCATTGAGGAGGACTTTATTCTTGGTACTACTAACCATATCTGTCCCCCATATGTGATAGTAGAAATAAATGGTACTCCCTTAAACCATATTTTAGTTGATCCCAATGCTTCGATGAATATCATCAGTGTCTGCACACTTGAGCTATTATTCGTGAGCATTAAGAGATTATGCTCCGATAGGATTATACTCCATGACTTAAATGAGAAGGGTCAAAATATCCTTGGGTCTATCAATTTGCCTCTCTAGTTTGGAGACTTCAAGAGAGAAGTTGAATTCCATGTGATTGGTAGGAATACATTGTTTAAAGATTTTTTTAGGCACCCATGGATCCATGAATATGTGATGGTACCTTCCACCTTCCTCTAGTGCATCATATACATGCATGGAGGAGAAGATTTTTCCATCCCCGAAAATTTATAACCCTTTTTTCATTAATGAAATGGGAGTTTATGATGATGTAGAAAACTATGTACCGTCAAGATCATCCATCCCAGTCTCAATTTTATTAGGTTTTCTAGGATCCCCTCCCCTTCTTAGTTCCCTCCTTGTTAAAGTCAAGGAAGTAAAGAAGCATGAGGAAAGGCATCATGTTGTCGTAGCTTCGAAGCACGAGCCTAGAATCCCTATCTTGTCGTCAGGTACGATGAATTTTCAAAGAAGTATAGGCTCCAAGTCTGAGCCAAATGAGGCGCTGCTTGTGAGCAGTTTGACGAGCTTGCATGGATATAACCGGGAGGATGTTAATAAAGAGATTCTTTTGCTACCCTCAACGGGCAGCGTCCCTCATTTGTCTAGGCCATCTTTATCAGAGAAGGTGTTGACCATTGACACCATACCATGTGGTCACTGTAGGGAGCTGATGATTGCATATGCCTCTGTAGTTGAAGAGCTGAAGACCTTCTATGTATCTCTTAGACCTAAGTCTAAGGAGAAAGTCATTTTGTTTTATAAAGCTACTCCTCATGTATCAAACACTGATGTAATGCTCTTAAACGATAAGAATGAAGGAGTGAAGGATATTCCTCTTTATTATTATAATTATCCTCTCATAATTAAAATGCTTGATGTTGGCTTGTTTCCTGAGTGATGGTCTATTCACCATGCCAAGTTATGCAAGGTTATGTGGTGGTATAGAGCCCTAAAGGAAAGGTCTAGATTAAGCCATGTTAAAAAGCCTGATAAAACCAGACTCCCTAGAGCCTCATGCAGAATAATTTCTGCACATGAAGGCATTGAGATCTTTACCTCTTTTAGTGAGGAGGTCAAAGTAAAGGATGACTCTCTTGATTTTGAGGATAATGTCTTTTTGATGGTCAGGGAGTTGAGTGAGATCAACCTTAGTATAGTCGACGATCCTCATCTGACTTATATTAGAAAGCTCTTATCAGATTTTATGGCCAATAAGATTATGGAAATCTTAACAGAGTTTCATGACTGGTTGTCTTGTAGTTATGCCAAGATGCCTGGTCTTGCCCTAGAGTTGGTTGCACATCATTTATCCATCAATCTGAGCGTTGTTCCTGTGAAACAAACACCTTGGAAGATGCAGTCCGAGATAAGACAGATGGTCATTATAAAGACCAAATTGCTCATTGAGGCTGGTTTTATTAGAAAGGTCTCCTACCCTAAATGTGTCACAAACACTATACTTGTTCAAAAGAAGAACGAGTAGATACAAGTTTGCGTTGACTATCAGGACCTAAATAAGGCCTGCTAGAAAGTCAATTTTCCTTTGTCAATTCTGGAGCTTATGATCCATGTCACCTAATCTCATGCATTGCTCTCATTCATGGATGGCTTATCCAGTTATAATCAAATATGGTTGGCCTTAGAGGAAGAACAACATGGAATGTTTTGTACTCCTATCAACATATTATGTTATAGAGTCATGTCCTTTAGATTGAAAAACATCGGGGCAACCTATTAGCATGCTATGAGACACATTTTGGATGACTGGTTACATCATTAGGTAGAGTGTTATATTAACTAAATAATGAATAAGATTTGTTATGAATATGGCCATATTTTGGACCTAAGGACTGTTTTCGAACGCCTTAGCAAATATGATCTTAAGATGAACCCATTGAAGTGCACTTATGGCGTATCTTTTGAGAAGTTTTTGGGTTTCATTATTCAACATAGAGGCATTGACCTCAACAAAATTAAATCCATCAACGATATAGAGCTTTTTAGGAGTTTGATGCAACTGTGTTCCTTTCAAGGGAAGCTTGTTTTTATTAGGTGCTTCATTTTAAACCTTTCTAGTCGATGCTAGCATTTTTCTACTTTGACCAAGAAAAATGTTTATTTACATTGGGATGAGGTGTGTCAACATGCTTTTAATGATATCAAATGCTTCTTACTGAATCCTCCTGTATTAGCAGCTCCAATCCCATGGAAACCCCTCATTCTCTATATTGTTGCTCTAGATGAGTTAGTAGGAGCTTTACTAGCCCAAGTGAATGATAAGGGGAACAAAAAAGCCTTGTATTATCTTCGTCGACATTTCATCCCCGTTGAAATGAAGTATTGACTGATTGAGAAGCATTGTTTGGCAGTGATATTCTCAATTTATAAGTTGAGGCAGTATATGCTCTGACATCATATTAATCAAATCTCAAGGGTAATCCCTTTGCAGTTTCTTCTAACTCCTCCCAATTTGGTTGGATGATTTGTCAGAGAAGCTATGATTTTATCCCAGTTTGATATATCATGTGTCCCTCAATGGGCTATTTAGGGACATGTGTTGGCTGACTTTCTAGCAGCTCATGCGATCTCGACAGATTCGCCTCTGAATGGTGATTTTTTTTATGCAAATTTGATGGTCGTTGATTCCGTAGAATGAAAAATATACTATGATGGGGCCTCTTCCTTAAAGTAAGGGCCACCAGGATCTCTCCCAAAAGTACAATATGGGATCATGTTGATCTTTATATCACGTGAAGGCAACATTTTTCGCTACTCTTATAGTTTAGTACAACCATTTATTAAAAATGTTGCCGAATATGAGGGCTTGATTTTAGGACTTGAGTTGGCTATTTAGATAGGAGTCGATAGAATAAGAGCCTACGTTGATTCTCAGCTCATTATTAGCCAAGTCCTAGGAAGCTACAGGGTCTTCAAGCCATAGCAACTAGCCTACCATGAGGGGTTTATGACATCGTTGAAGCTTGTTTCTGAGGTCACTCTTATTAAAATACCTTGATACCTTAATGTCAAGGCTGATGCTCTTGTTAAATTAGCTAAAGAGTAATCAAGATCTGATGGGAATCATGTGATAGAAGTGATCTGAGAGAGAAGGATTCTGCCATTGATGCTTACAAGCCCTCCCAAGGATGCACCTTTAGCCTCCTAAGGTGTTTTCATGGTTTCTTCTGATGGAGCACCTGATGATTAGATTCAATCCATCATCACATACTTGATAAAGGAAATTCTTTCTGATGATCGTTTCCTCAGCTCTTACATTCATAAGAGGGCACTCTCTTTTACCATGCTTAACAATACTTCATATAAGCTCTCCTTTAGGTAGATTTGGTTATGATGTGTTGGGAATGATGAGGCCCAAAGGAGCATGGCTAAGATCCATGAGGACGTTTGAGGGACAAAATCAGTCGGGTCCAAAGATGAAAATTAAGATTAAATGTCTTGATTATTATTGGCCTATAATGACCCTTGAGTGCATTGAGCATGCCAAACAGTGAAATTAGTGCCAAGTGTTTGGCCCTGTGTTTCACTAACCCCAAAATGCACTAGATCCGACGGTTGCATCACGGACTTTTGAGGCATGAGCTACTAATATTATAGAGCCCATTGACCCTTTGTCCTGTCAAGGACATCAATTTATTCTTATAGCCATAAATTATTTCTCTAAGTGGGCGGAGGCTGTCTTCTTAAGCAAAGTAAAGGCGGATAACATATTGCACTTCTCCAAAAACAACATTTTTTTTTAAGATTTGGTGTCGTGTCACATTGTATCCAATAACATGTCAACTTTTAAAAACACCAAGATTAATATATTCGCTTGAGATTATCACATTGATTGATGATATTCATCGATCTATTATCTGAGAGCGAATGATTTGGCTAAGGCTTTTAATAAGACCTTATTTAGCATTATCAAGAGGATTCTCTATGCTAATAAGAAAGAGTGGCATATTGTACGACATGTTGTCCATCTGCTAGCTCTACCCCATACACATTATCTTTCAGTCTAAAGTAGTTCTTCCTTTGGAAGTTGAATTGTCTTCATTGTGGGTCACTATAAGAAATAATGACAATATTATCAAACTTATTTTGGATGAGCTTGATTGCTTAAAAGGGCTGCGATTACAAGCTCAATAAAGCCTCGATCTATACCTGGCTCACATGACTAAAGACCACAATAAGCTCATGCGGCCATGTACTTTCATGGTTGGAGATATGGTGGTAATTTTAAGCCATCCCAATTGTATCTCACCATCGAAGGAATGGGAAGTTTGAGCCCACATGATAAGGACCATTCGTGATCAAGAAGGTCTACGAGGGAGGAGCCAACTTGATGGATCCCACCCTATGCCCCCTATCAACAGGCAGTGTTTGAAGAGATATTATGATTAGGCTTATTCTCTATTTGATATGTATGATGTACTTTATTTTAGAGATTGAATATTCAAAATTTTATGTTCTTCATAATTCAATTGCTGATGAATAAAGATACATCTTTTGATATTACATTTGTTTAAGCTACTTGTGATGATTTTCATTTGTTTATTGAAGGATCTCATCACATAGTTCAATAAAAAAAGATTTTCATGTAAGAGAATTCCTATGCTACTCTTAAAAATGATTGTTGAATTGTCATAAAGGCAAGGTATAAGTCCTACAAGTGGCCTATACCTGACACAACCAGTGATCGATGTAAGAGAAGCCACATACTTCTCTTATTCTTTCTTTTTGGATCCACACTTTTAGCAGATCTGAATGAGCATGTCCCATCCATCATAAAGTTGTGTAGAAAACACTTTTATCCCTGTTGACCTCACTTTTGGTTGAGGTCTACAAATTTCTTTAGTAGCCTAGGTCTAGCCATAAGAACTTTCCTACTGACTAGTCTTAGAAAACTAAGTTGACCTCACTTTTGGTTGAGGTCTACAAAACTTCTTTAGTAGCCTAGGTCTAGCCATAGGACTTTCCTATTGACTAGTCTTAGAAAATTTAGTACCCCCATCATTAGAAACTCAAAACTCTCCTATTTACTCAACTTGAAAGTCTACATACTTTACCCTCACCATTAGAAACTCAAAACTCTTCTCTTTACTCAACTTGAAGTTCCACATATTGTTCTTAACCTCTAGCATTTAGTAGGTAAGATCATTATAAGAGAATTCAAGAAAAGTCCTTATAGTAACCTCTAGCACTTAGTAGGTAAGATCATTATGAGGGAACTCAAGGAGAGTTCCTATAGAGGCTTTTTGACCTTAGGATTGACCCTGGGTGTTGATTTGGAGCTAAGCTACACCATACCCTCACAATACTCTGGCTAAGACCAATACATGGGGACCCAAAAGGGAGATTTCATTGATCCATGACTCATTTAAAATGGTTCTCTACCCAATTGCACTTGAAATGTCCAACTTGGCCTTTTGCCCCTAGAATTTAGAATGAATATCTATCCAGTTTTATTTGAAATGCCTAACTTGGTCTTTTGCCCCTAGGCACTGAATGGATATTTATCCAATTCTATGTGAAAAGCCTAACTTGGTCTTTTGCCCCTAGGCACCATAAATTACCTAACTGCCCTTGGGACCCAAATTTGGCCAAAATTCTCAAATTTTTCCAAAATACTCAAAACTTATAAAAAATCATTCCAAACACTTTGAATATATCCAAATTTGTCAAAACCGACATACCTAAAATTGCTCAAAACTTGTTCCAAACACTTTGAATACATTCAAATTTGCCAAAATTGAGATCAAAATTCATTCCAAACACTTTGAACATATCCAAATTTGTCAAAACTGACAAAAAATTCCAAAAAATGAAAATTACCAAAATGCCCCTCCATGGACCAAAAATCCAAAAATTCCAAAAATTCCCAAAAAATCCCAATTAATCCAAAATATTCCCAATTTCATGTTGTACAACTACACCATGGTCCAATTTGGTCAATTTGACCATCTTTGAGCAAAACCCCAATTTGGCTCCTTAAAGGCTTATTTAAGTCTAAAATCAAAATCCATCCAAATCCATCCAAATTGACCATCAAATCAACTTCAACA
>JXCR01147893.1:383003-436558 GCA_002079205.1 Phalaenopsis hybrid cultivar | reverse complement strand
TATATATATATATATATATATATATATATTGCAAAGTTAATCTTTCAGAGGGAGTGCAAAATGGTGAGGTAAGGATTTACATTTTTGTAATGAAATTTTATTTACTTTACAACTCTTTCTTACTCACCTATTTACGTTACTCTAAAAAACTTGAAACAAATATGCATGCGACACAAAAACAAAACCACTTTTTTCCAAAATTAAACAACATTTAAAAAAACAACAAAATAACAATTTCATAACACGTCCTTTTGAATTTTTCGGAGTCCCTCGGATGTGGTAACCTACAGTTGCTAACGAGATCTCCCCAATTTAAATGAGCTTGACAACTCATTCAAGTTAAGTAAATTCAAAAGAAAATAGTGGTACCGGAAAGAGGGAATCTTTGGATCCTAACCGGTGTCGCTCTAATTAACTTTAACCCCTCCAATAATGACTGAACTATACTTGTCATTTAAACCTTTGAACCATCAAAATTTAGGACTGTTACTTCACCAAGGAGTGATATGTCTATTCCTTAGGATAAATATGTCACTTGTACTATTGTGCTCGTTTATTTAAACTATTGTCTATATGGGATTGGTTCGGTCTCATATTTTCAAAAAAATTAAAACATTATTTTTCAAAATTTAAGAAATCACTATTTTTCTAAAAAAATATCAAATTTATATGTATATTAAATTAAATAAAAATCAAATTCTTGAATTAAAATTTTACTGGTCGACAGAGTCATGATTTTATAGAGTAAGTTCTACCTTTTGCATATCATTTGGCCTTTATGAACAAACCTTCTAAGAAAAATCATCATTAAGGACTTGCATACCAAAACACAGCTTTCTATGATCACTTGACACTAAGAGTTAACAAAAAAAATAATGAAAAATTACATGCATATGTTCATCTTTAAAATGTTTAAATTTTAAATTGCAAAAATATATTTAAATTAATTTTAGGACAAAATTTCTACTAATATGTTGACCTCACTTTTGGTTGAGATCTAGTCTTTTCCTTAGAAGACTAGGATCTAGGCATAGGACTTTCCAGTTGACTGTTCCTAGAAGACCAGTAAAGGAACACTCACTATTAGAAATTCTAAAACTCTTCTTTGCTCATCTTGAAGTTCCACATATTGGTTCTAACCTCTAGCACTTAGTAGGTGGAGCCAATATAGGGGATCTCAAGAAGAGTCCCCATAGGACTATTTGGCCTTAAAGTTAGCCCTGGGTGGTGTGGCCTTGGTTAGTCTTGCACAGACAAACTTGATATGTCTCACCATCACTCACAACCTTAACCCTTAACCAAACATGCTTACTATGATCCCTTACTCTTTTGGGAGCTCATAAGGACGGTCCTCTAAACCCTTAGCCCTAGGCTAGGGTTTGGCTATTGACAACACATGGAGGATCCATACTGGGATCTCCCTTTGTCTCATGGCTCTAAAAAGGGTGATTTTATGATTAACATCCTCAATTGATCTCATCCTATCAAAATACACAATCTTTGTCTTTTTCCGCCAAATTTCTCAAAATTTCCAAATTACCTTTGAAACCCAAACTTTTCAAAAATTACCCAAATAAACCATTTTTATCCAAAAATCATTTCAAACTCTTTTAAACTACTCAAATGGCCCAAAACATTCCAAAATTTTCAATATTCCCAAAATACTCCTAAAATTACAAAAATTACCAAAAAGCCCTTGGTGGCTTAAATCTTCCCAAAACATCGAAAACTATTTCATACACTCCCAAAACCAATCTTGACCACTCATGAAGTCCAATTCGACTAGTATGACAAATTTTGATCAAAATTCCAATTTTGCCGTTTAAAGCCCAATTACCCAAAATCTCCCCCAATTTCCACCAAATTGATTTCAAATTTTCCCAATCTCAAATGTAAACTACATTTTGTCATATCTAAACCCATTTTGAACCAAGTTCAAGCCTAATTAAATCTAATTTCATACCCAAATTCCAGGCCTAATTTTAATCCCCAATTTGGTCTTAAGCCAAATTTTCATCAAATTAAAGCCCCTAACCTATCCAATTTTCTCAATTTTTGATTCTAAACTCTTCATGACATTTCCCCACACAAAATTAAACCTTCAACTGGCTCGATACAAACCCTATTGAAATCTAAACCCAAGCTCAAATTCATTCCCATTGAATTGACCTAACTTGAAAACCCCATCCAATTGAGCCTTGATATTATTTCAATTGCCCCAATTTCACCTCCTAAAATCTTCATGACATCTTCATAGACAAACTTGACCCTTCAGTTTATTTTTAAGAAAAGCCTAAACCAAGCCCAAATCCAACTTTTGGCTCAAACGTTAATTTTGAATCTATACCCCAAATTGACTCAATTCTTTTCAATTAATCAATCTGCCTTAATTAGCCACCTATGATGCTAATAAAATCACCTAAGACTCAATATTTGAGCCATGGACCAAGGGTCCCCCAACTCATGGAGGTTTTCCCACTAATTTGGCTAAGCTCTCTATCCCATTCCATCATCCATCAAACCCCCAAGCCAATCACAATTAAACCCTCCTCTGACCTCCCTGAGCTGGCTAGCCACCACCTTACCTCTTTGAGGAGACATCCTATCCTTTGAACCCTAAATTGAACACATCCTCTTTGGCACTTTCCCATTGGGTGCTCGCGTTGAACTCCTTTTCATCCGAGCCTTCGTGCACTAGCCAATTAGAGTATGAGCCCTCCTTATTGGCCATGATTATAAAATCCACCTCACATGACCATAGGGGAGATGATCCAATTCTCTAGAGAGACCCTGCTAAATTTTCACCAGTGCTTCTCCAGGCCTTCTTAAGATCATTCCAACCATTTTCCCCTATTTAAACTCATTTTCATAGCTCAATTTTCAGTTCAAAATTTTGGGCCATTTCTACCATCACACAAAACTCTGCCAAACTTTAAATTAATAACTCTTAAGCATTTCCAGAACAAACGAGGAAGTTCCCCATCATAACCCACCTCTACTGAGGCTTCTAACCCACCTCTAGACCAAGGCAACATCACCCTCTGATCGAAATCATACCTAGACCTTACACCAGCTCAAAACAACACTTTGAGGAGGTTTTTTTAATCACAAGGAAGCTTCCACAAGCATCCAAACAAGGCCTCGCCTCTTGGGCTAAAGTATAACCCTAAATTTGCCTTCAATTTCATCAATTGTGAAGAAAATATTTGTTTCATACTATTGTAACTGTATAGATAGGTTCGTATTTACTAGATGAAGCTAAAGGAACAAACCCCATGTGATTTGGTTGAGTATCGAGCAAGAACTTAGGTCTAGAATTTTGATGGTTCTCGGGTTAGGTCAGTTGAGGACGATCACCAGGGACTGTCCGATCGCGCGTGTATTGAATGAACGTCTCGAATTACATTGGACGGAAGAAGTGTTTGTGAACCACGAACCGCATGATAAGCTTAGGTGGAAAGCACAACAAATGGGAGCGCGCCACATGGGGCTTCGTAGCTGCTTATGGTGAAGTGGTTTTTGTGTAGATAAGTAGACAATTAAGGGTAATTTTGATTTAATTAAATACTAAAACTTTAAAAATTCATAACTCGGTGTAGAAAAATCATAAAAAGAAAATAAAAATACCATCTTGCTCAGTGAACAAAGGAGAATAATGTGGAGTAAAACAAAAATTATTTGATATGTCTCTTATTTTTAATTAATTAAATACCCTCTATACTATTTTAGTTTTAATTAAGTAATAATTGATCACCATGGCATGAAACTTTAGGGGCTGACTCCTCATGAAAGTGAGGATGTCTTCTCTTTTTGCCAATGTTAGAAGAATTCTCTTGCCTTGAAACCCTAATTTTCTAGTTTATTAGCCCATTTTTTATTAAATTGAATATACAAATTAAAATTTTAATCAAAAAAATATGAGGTTTGTTTTGGTAGGTTCCCTGTGGTCAGAGGACCCTAGGAAAAATGGAAACTGTATTTAAATGATTGTTCATAATTTTCTACCTAATAAAGTGTCCAAACTTTATAAAAAAATGAATAAATATAATATTATCAAAAAATTAACAAAAAATGATTCTACACTGTAAAAAATGATTATTTTAAATCACTGTAAAAATTTGAAGCCCATTTGAGTTAATTTGATCACTAAAGTCAAATTTTCAAATAAAATGTCATTTTTGGATTAAAATAATAATAATAATTAAACTATAATCAGGAAAATTGTGAAATGTGATTTTCTTAGTTCCTTGTGATCAGGGGCACGAAAGAAAAATTAAAATTATTTAAAAATAAAGAGTTCATTTTTAGCTACTTTTTAAATTAAAAATAATTAAAAATTATAAGAACATGAAAAAGTTTCTAATTGTTCCCTAATCACTTTGGACCCTTTAAAATATTTTTCCTAATTTTTCTGATTTAGTTATATATATTTAAATGTTCAAAGTGTATTTTTCTTAATTTTCAAATAAAAAAAATTTAATAAATAAAATAAAAATTATCAAAATGAAAAGTTTGCTTCTCTGAGTTCTCTCGACTTATAGAGATTTAATAAAAATATTAAAAAGTTATTTTTGAATTTAAACTATATTTTTTTATTTAATTAATTACATAAATCAATAAATAGTTATAATAATTAAAATGTAATTTGAAAATTATGAATTTTTTTTTCAAGTGGTCCTCTGACCTTTGTGAACCTCCAATAATTTTCTTATGAATAGAAAATTTATTTTGATTAGTTCAATAAATTAATATTGAAAATCCTATTTTTGAGTTAAAATAATTATGTAGATTAAATATAAATTGGAAAAATCATTACTTCTCCTCTGGTATTTCAACTAACCAATGAGTAGGGTACCAAAAAAAGTTTCAAGGTCATTTGAGTTGTATTTAATGAGTTATGAAGTGGAGAGGCCTCAGGGGAAAAATGGTAATTTTTAGATTTTTAGACCATTATTAAATTTTAGGTAACCATATGGGTAAGTGGGTAATTTTGATCATAATAGACTCTTTTGGATGTTTGAAGCATAATGGGTTAAGAGGTAGAAACAAATTTGCCATCTTTTCATGATGAGGGTAAAATTGTAATTTTTTTAGTTATTTTGACTTGGACATTAATTCAGTTAGATGATCCTAAAGTAGTGGGCTTAAGTTAGGAAGAAAATAATTCACTCATTTGAAGCCCCAAATTAGTCATTAGATGATAACTTGATCCTCTAAAGAGAACTGATCTCACTTAAATTAACATTTTAATTATTACACATCTACCTTGAGAGTGAATTTAAGGGCTTGGTAGTGAGGTAGGCTTGATATTTAAACTTGTTTAATGAGGATTATAAAAGAGAAATATGATTGACTGATGAATACTCTTAAACACTACAAGCCTAGCTTTATTGGAGGGTATAAGATCCTTCTTAAGTAAAATATCAAGTGATCATTTGAGGTACCCCACTCTTGGGATAATTGAAATATTAAGAGTGTATCAATTCATTGAAACTAAATCTAACTACAGATGATTAATTAAACAACATAGTAAGTCCAAATGAACTCAAAGTAGTTCAAAGGGTTTTAAAAGTTCTTATGCCCCAAACATTTTTACGATCTTTTAGATATTTTGGAGAACAATTGAACTTATTATACTTTGTTCTAATAAATCATCCATTACAACTTTATAGATCCACCAAGTTATGCTTTGGGACCCACTAATTCATCTAAATCAATGAGAATACCCTACACTACTGATCCTACATTAATTGACCCAATGCTCTAGGATTTGAGTCTTTTCTAAGGTATTTAAATCCTTTTAAGCAATTGAAAATATTTTGTTTATCCGACATATGGATCATCTGGCTTGTGTAAGTCTGAGGTCTAGGTGGCTAGGGCAATGACGATAATGCTAATATTTGCTAAAATGAGGGATATGATGTGGGTTTTTAGAATAGGATCTCCTACCATAAGGATCTTTAATAAAAAGAGAGGAGAAGGATCAATGATACTATTCAAGGAGGGTTGAGAAGATGATTGCCCCTGATACTCTTAGGTTGTCTGTAGTCCAAACTCGATTAAATTGATTAACTTGTGGACTGCACCACTCCACAAAATGTTTTAAACAAAAAAAACTCGCTTGCATGATAATTAAACTTTATATGCATAAAAATAAAATAAAAATAAAAATTTTATAAAGGTTCACAGTTCATCACTTGGATCGAGGCTAGGACTGCTCTACACAAATTATCAGGTTGGTAGCTTTCACTTAAGTTCGAGAAGCACACTGTCCATTTTTGAGTCCCCAGCTTTACCCATGTCTTACACCCAGTCCTGGTCTTCCATATGTGACTACGAGTTTTCTTTTTTTTTAACTCAGATTTTTCTACAATTAGTTTTTTTGAATTTTCCATACCGGATGCTTTGTTTTACTTCCCTGCAATTTATTTAAATTTTCAACAAATATTTTATGCTTTATGATTCTAACCATGCAACAGTTGCAGAGGATCAGGTACGCATTTATTTTATGTAATGTAATTTTATTCGACACTTTTCTTAGCTGCATTAGTTTACCTTACTTAAACCTTTTCAAAACATAAAATTACAAAACTTATTTTTCAAAAATGTAAACATATTGTTCAAAATAACCAAAACAACAATTTCACAACACATTCTTTTGAATTTACTGGAGTCCCTCCAATGAGACAACCCACTGTTGCTAACAAGATCTCCCAAGTTTAAACGAGCTTAACAACTCGTTTAGACTATGTAAGTTTAAGAGAAAATAGTGGTACCAGAATAAAGGAACAGTGGGGTCCTAACCAGTGACGCTCTAATTAGTTTTAACCCCCCCTCCCCCTCCACCATAATACTTGAATTGAACTTGTCATTTAAACCTTTTGAACCTTTAGACTTTAGGACTGCTACGAGGAGGTTGGAGCTAACTTCAGGGGCAGAATTCTAAAACAACAAGTAGATCTACAACAACAAATCTCACCTTAGAATTAAATAACATGCCATAGGATTTTGAGGTTGTTTGCTCATAAATCTGCACCTTAACCTTAGGCCTTTGCACAATCATGTTGTGTAATTTAAGCCCTAACTCGCCTTAGGCTCTGAGATTGTCGGTCGTTACAATATATATCCTCCTATCTTTCAAGCTATTTGTATGATTATGTCATACGAATGTAAGCTCTAATTAATAAAATTTACAGGATGAAACATCCAATAATATCTCTTCGAAATTGAAGCCAAAATATAAGATAGCTTGGGAAGTTACCGAGATTCTTCTTAGGATCGCAACATTCCCTAGTTTTCTACCTTTGGACTCTATAATAAATGTTCTAAATTTGAGTCTTGCCCATTTGACACTCCTTTGTCCGACCTTTGAAAAGTTCTAATCTAGAGTTTTCTTAGATGACCTTGATCATTTAAGATGTAATTAACTATAAGGGGTTTGCTTTTATAGAAAACTTTACGAACTCGGCCGAAAATAAACCCTATCTAATTTTTTATATTATATAGGGGAACTTGTTGGCCAACATAAATGATTTTGCAGACCAAAATATATGTCATAAGTTCCTTACTTTTTTAAATCGAGCCACACAGATAAGTGATATGTCTATTCATCGGGATATGTACGTTACTTATAGTGTTGTGCTTGTTTATTTAAACTATTATTTATATGCGATCACTTCGGTCTCGTATTTTCAAAACTAGAATAATATTTTCCAAAATTACAATGTATATATATATTACGAAAAATAAAACCAAAAGCATTAATAACTGCAAAGGAGCTCTACATATTACGTATTGAAGTTACCATTTAAACAAATAGATTCAAATTCCTAGCCTGTAGCAGGAAGGCCAATCTTTCCAAACCTCCCAAATACTTCAGCTAAATAATGCCCTCTATAACATTCCAACAAAAATCCAAATTGCAAAAAAAAACCCAGCAATTTATCTGATTACCTCTCTCCATATAAGAGAAACAAAAAATTTAAAATAATAATAATAATAATAATAATAATAATAATAATAAGTTTCAGGGTGTTTTACTTGATGGGAATTGTGAACTAAATAATAGTAAAACGATATAAATTAGTGAAGAAAAGAGATTTACCAATCTGAAATCTTCAAATTCTGCCATTCATGAGGAAGGATTCAGAAGAGCCATTAACGCCTTATTTCTTATTATTTGTTCTCTTAATGTAAGCTTTGCGCACCGCCTGTTCTATCTGTCTCTCATGTTCTTTCAGCATTTCATCCATGTTGTCAACGGTAGGCATCAATGGTCCTGAATAGATTATTCTGCTTTTCTTGGGCACATAGGCTGCTGTTTTTTCCCTTCCTCTCTCATCCCTACTATGACAAGACGAATGCCTATTAAATAACTGGTAAGCAGCACCAGAATGGTAGGATTAATCATGCCCCTCTCTATGATCATGAAACTTCGTAGTTTCCAGCGGACCTGATAAGCCTGAAAACCTGGCACCGCCTCCATTGATAAAGTGAGATCTCTGGTTCCTCGGAAAATGAGACTTCAATTTGCTGAAACTGGATGAAGAAAGTTCGGGAACAGCTGGCTGTGAATCCACTTTGAAGTTCTTACTTGCAGACAAAACATTGCCACGAGGGTGGGCAAAACCTTTCTCTACGATTCCTTTAAGATGATCGTTCACAAAATCCACACTTGCATCTTCCCGTGGTCTGTGCTTAACACTTTTGCTTCTAAAATTTTCATTCAAGAGCTGCAATTTGGCATTGGCATCCAAAATTGGCATTTCTNTCTTGGGGTTGGCTTTAGTGTTATTGAGAAGAGTTCATTGCGGTCTATTTCTAAGGGAATTTGTTATTTGACCCAAATGATTTTCAATATTCCTAATGACTGCAACTTGACTCCACAGTTGATTCCTTATTTGCCACACTACTTCTTCCAAAGGCAGATTCTTATCCTTATATTATGGGTTTGAATTAAAATTAGGAGGCTAAAGCGGTCTAAATATGGTGTTATCATGATTATTCCCATTTTCGAAAGGATTGACCTGGTTACTCCTAGCTATTGGTTTCCTTCTTTTGGGTTACTATTATTTCAGTTAAAATTAGGGTGATTCTTCCCGTGGTCTGTGCTTAAAACTTTTGCTTCTAATATTTTCATTCAAGAGCTGCAATTCCGCATTGGCATCCAAAATTGGCATTTTGTTGGGATTTTTTAACAATTTTCTTCCAGATTCAAGGCCATTACCTTTCTTAGTTGCCTCTCTTTGCCTTCCAGCTTCCACATCTCAAAGTTTCTTAGAATCAAGCTCCTTGCTAGGAGGAAAATTAGGTAAATTTGAAGGATCACAAGCAAAAGGCTCCATAGTAAAAAATTCGCTCGTGAGGGCAGAATAAGATGTTCTCCTATCAGCTGGATCTACTGCAATTAATCTTTCTAAAAGAGCTACAACAGGAGATGGAAAATGCCTAAATTCTTGATGGATATTACNTAGTTGCCTCTCTTTGCCTTCCAGCTTCCACATCTCAAAGTTTCTTAGAATCAAGCTCCTTGCTAGGAGGAAGCTTAGGTAGGCTTGAAGGATCACAAGCAAAAGGCTCCACAGTGAAAAATTCGCTCGTGAGGGTAGAATAAGATGTTCCCCTATCAGCTGGATCTACTGAAAGTAATCTTCCTAAAAGAGCTACAGCAGGAGATGGAAAATGCCTAAATTCTTGATGGATATTACTTTTATAAGGATGTTGAGGTTTAAAGATAGTAGCATGTGGCAACCTCGATTTCCTCCAGCATTCTTCCGAAGGTGAACCGCACAGCTTAAATATCATGTGCAGCTGTTCAACTTCTGTTCTTCCCGGCATGATAGGCTTCCCAGAAAGTAGCTCCGCAAGTATGCAACCACTGCTCCACATATCAACAGAAACTCCATCCTTTTGAGTGCCCAACAGAAGTTTAGGAGGTTGATACCACAATGTTACAACCTGGCTGNCCCCCTAACCTATCCAATTTTCTCAAATTTTGATTCTAAACTCTTCATGACATTTCCCCACACAAAATTAAACCTTCATTTGGCTTGATAGAAACCCTATCCAAATCTAAACCCAAGCTCACTTCTTTTCAATTAACTAATCTGCCTTAATTAGCCACCTATGATGCTAATAAAATCACCAAAGACTCAATATTTTATCCATGGAACAAGGGTCCCTCAAATCGTGGAGGTTTTCCCATTAATTTGGCTAAGATCTCTATCCCATTCCATCATCCATCAAACCCCCAAGCCAATCACAATTAAACCCTCCTCTGACCTCCCTGAGCTGGCTAGCCACCACCTCACCTCTTTGAGGAGACCTTCTCTCCTTTGAACCCTAAATTGAAAACATCCTCTTTGGAACTTCCCCATTGGGTGCTCGTGCTGAACTCCTTTCCACCCGAGCCTTGGTGCACCAACCCATTAGAGTATGAGCCCTCCTTATTGGCCATGGCTATAAAATCAACCTCACATGGCCATAGGGGAGATGATCCAATTCTCTAGAGAGACCTTTCTAAATTTTCACCAGTGCTTCTTTAGGTCTTCTTAAGATCATTCCAACCATTTTCCCCTATTTAAACTCATTTTCATAGCTCAATTTTCAGTTCAACATTTTGGGCCATTTCTACCATCACACAAAACTCTGCCAAACTTTGAATTAATAACTCTTAAGCATTTCCAAAACAAACGAGGAAATTCCCCATCATAACCTGACTCTATTGAGGCTTCTAGCCCACCTCTAGACCAAGGCAGCATCACCCTTTGTTTGAAATCATACCTAGAGCTTACGCCAGCTCAAACCAACACTTTGAGGAGGTTTGTTTAATCACAAGGAAGCTTCCACAAGCACCCAAACAAGGCTCACCACTTGGGCTAAAGTATCACCCTAAATTTGCCTTCAATTTCATCAAGTGTGAAGAAAATGTTTGTTTCATACTATTGAAACTGTATAGATAGGTTCGTCTTTACTAGATGAAGCTAAAGGAACAAACTCCATGTGATTTGGTTGAGTATCGAGTGAGAACTTAGGTCTAGAATTTTGACGATTCTCGGGTTAGGTCAGTTGTGGACGATCACCAGGGACTGTCCGATCGCGCGTGTATTGAATGAACGGCTCGAATTACATTAGACAGAAGAAGTGTTTTTGAACCACAGATCTCATGACAAGCTTAGGTGGAAAGCACAAAAAATGGGAGCGCGCCACATGGGGCTTCGTAGCTGCCTATGGTGAAGTGGTTTTTGTGTGGATAAGTAGACAATTAAGGGTAATTTTGATGTAATTAAATACTAAAACTTAAAAAATTCATAACTTGGTGTAGAAAAATCATTAAAAGAAAATAAATATACCATCTTGCTCAGTGAACAAAGGAGAATAATGCGGAGCAAAACAAAAATTATTTGATATGTCTCTAATTTTTAATTAATTAAATACCCTCTATACTATTTTGATCTTAATTAAGTAATAATTGATCACCATGGCATGAAACTTTAGGGGCTCACTCCTCATGAAAGTGAGGATGTCTTCCCTTTTTGCCAATGTTAGAAGACTTCTCTAGCCTTGCAACCCTAATTTTCTAGTTTATTAGCCCATTTTTACTAAATTAATTATACAAATTAAAATTTTAATCAAAAAAATATGAGGTTTGTTTTGGTAGGTTCCCTGTGGTCAGAGGATGAGAATCTCCTTAGGCTCTTCCATATCAAGAATGATAAAGTCAGTAGGGTATCTAATTTCACGAGAACATCTTCTATAATCCTCTTAGAGTAGTTAAGTGAACAGTCAACCAGCTCAAGGCTTACAGTGCAGGGTTGGACTTCTCTTAATCCTAATCTCTTAAAGATAGATAAGGAATTTCTCTCCCATTGCACAGTGAATGGTGAAAGTTCTAGGGTCCCTAAGTTATTAAGAGAGTTTTTTTTATAATAACACTACACTCATCGCTAAGTTCTACTGTCTCGAAATCTTCTAGCTTTATCTTTTTATTCAAATATATCATTCATAAATTCCACATTGCTAGATATCTGCTCCAAAACATCATCAAAAAGATNCACCCTCAAGCAGAAAAAGAAGAGGAGGAAGATTGGATACATTGACTTCAACAGTAGCTAAGCCTTTTCTAGCAAGCCAGTTGGCAGGTTAGTTTCCTTTCCTGTAAATAAAAGAGGTCCTGACCAATATTGAAACTTTGAGCTGTTTTATCTTATGTAGCCATTGGGACAGTCTCCAGGAGGGGGCATCATTGTCATTTAATAGCATTAGTAAATTTGTGAAATCCACCTCCACCCATAGGTGGCACTAGTTGGACATGGAAGCCAATTTAAGTGCCAAATAAATAACAATCAGATCTGCCTCCAAAGCATCTTCAGGTAAGATGGGAGTGGAGAACCAGAGTAAACATTTGCCTTCATGATTTCTGAACACTCCTCTCATCCTAGCACCAAGATGTGAGAAGTTGCCTTCAATATTTACTTTGATACAAGTAAATGAGGGAGTCTTCCAGAAAACTTTAGATACTTTGAGTAGCTTGCTAGGTTTTTCCAGCTGAACTGTGGAAATCTGAGGGAAGGACTTATATTTAATTAATTTGAGCAATTAAGAAAAGCAGTACCTAGCCAACTTGCTAGCATTGCTAGTAGCTTCCTCAAATTTGATAAGGTTTCTTTCCATCCAGAGGAACCAGGATACAATGAATGAGATGGGACTAGCCTTGGCCTTCCTCTAGCTGCTCCAACACTCAAACAGATTTTCCAAATGGAAGTTGAAGGTATTCAACAGTAGCAGATTTATAAGCTCCCTCCAGACATGTTGTGAGAAAGTGCATTCAAAAAACAGGCGTAAGATAGTCTCCTCATTAGCTTTACAATTATAGCATCTAGATGGGCCTCTCAGACCCTTCAACTTCAGGATATCATCAGTGGGGAGAAGTTTTGGAAAGATCCTCCAGCAACAGAAGGACATAGAAAGGGATAAAAAATTGTTCCGAATGGTCTCCCCCCATGGGACATCATTCCAACTATTTAGTTTGAAATAAATGAACTTAGTGATGTTGCGGTTAGTGCTGTGTAACCATTTAATCCTATCTTGTTTAATTTTGTCAAAATGCATCTTGGAGATGTTCAGAGCAGACAATTCCTTCAACAATGAGTGAAGTGTATTCAAAGACCAAAAATCTCCCTCCAAGTAGTCTGCAACTCTAAGGTTTAGATTTATATCAGTAGAGGAAGGTTCCAACATCTCTTTTGGGCACCAATGATCCAGCCAAAAATTAACATTGCCTTTCCCAGGTCCCATAGGAAGAGGTTTTTAGCCAATCCCTTACTTTCAGCATGTTGGTCCAAGTCTTAGAGTCTCCAATCTTTTTGTTTATTATATTGGGGTGAGCAGCTTTGCAATACATCCCCCACATGAACTTAGCCCATAAGGAATCTTGCTGTTTGAACTTGATCCAGATATTACAGAAGTTCACTTGTTGCAGCCGTTTCAGACCCTTAAACCCTAGTCCACCAGTAATAAAAGGTTTGGCAACCTTCTCCCAACTAGCCCAATGAAGTTATTGTCTGCTCCCAGCCCAAAGAAACCTATCGAAAAGTCTTTCCATTTGTAGTTGAGAGCTCTTCTTCATTGATGTCATCTGTAGAAGATAAGAGGGAAAGGTAGTAAGGATGCTCTTTAGAAGAGTGATTCTACCTCCACTGTATAGAAAATAAAAATTCCAGTTGGACAGTTGATCAACAATTTTTCCCAGGACTTCATCAAATTGAGTTTGTTTCACCCTTCCTCTAATGAGAGGAACTCCCAGATATCTAAGAGGACATGAGGCTTCAGAAAATTTTGTATGATCAAGAATCCAATTTTTTATTTTGGAAGAAGTGTTTCTACTAAAGATAACATTGCATTTGCCATTGTTGAAGAGCATTCCAGAGTGTTGTTGAAAGAGCTTAAGACACCCAGTAACTTTCTTAACTGCATTTTTGTTATCCCTTGAAAAAATCATAATATCATCAGCATAAACCATGTGTGATAAAGCAATATTTGATCTGTGATGGTACCTAGCATAGGAGTTGGAAAGGAGACAACTGTCTAGCATTCTAGAAAGATAAACCAAAGCCAGTATGAAGATGGTTGGAAAAAGAGGATCCCCTTGTGGAAGCCCCCTAGTGGCAGTAAAATGGCCCTGAGCATGGGCATTGATTAGGATGAAAGTTTATTGTAATTGAACCATCTTGCAATAAGATCACAGAAATCCCTATTAAAGCCTCTAGCCTTTAGAATCTGTATGATGAACTCCCACCCAATAATGTCATAAGCTTTCTGGATATCCAACTTGTATATCACATTTCCTCCTCTATAGGTTTTATATAGGTCAAGCAACAGTTCTTGAGCCAGTAAAACATTTTCAACAATTGTTCTACCCTTGACAAAGGCATTTTGGTTTGGGCTAATAAGTCTCCCAAGGTGAGGCTGGAGTCTTGCCACCATGATCTTGCTGATTATTTTGAAGAATGCAGGGATAAGACTAATGGGACTAAACTGGTTCCAGTTTTTTCTCTCAGCCTGTTTAGGGATGAGCACTAAGCTTGATGCATAGAAATACTGTGGGATCTGATGTCCTTGGAAGAAACTTTGAATACTCCATATGAGGTCTTGTTTGATCATATTCCATGCTTTCTTGTAGAAGTCAACAGTAAATCCATCAAGACCAGCAGTCTTTGCACTGTTAATGGATTGTAATGCCTGCCAGATTTCACTCCCCTCAGGTATATGAGTCAGATTAAGGACACTGGTATAAGAATGATTAGCTATAAAGAAATTAGCATCTATGGAAGTTCTTTCAGCCAGAGGTTGGGTCGGGAGCTTTTAGAGAAACTAAATAACATTCTCAGCAATGCCTTCATTATCTAAGATCCAATAGCCCTCAACATCTTTAATACCATGAATGGTGTTACATTTTCTTTTATATTTTATATAAGCATGATTAAACTTGGTGTTTCTATCCCCATCTTTGAATTTGTTGATAGCAGCTTTTTGGCTAAGAAATGATTCCTGCTAGTCTATTGCAGTGAGTAGTTTTTCTTGTACAGTGAACAAGGAGCTTTCATCAGCCTCCTGATTGATAACAGCAGCTTCAATGGTCTTTACATCCCTTTTAGCGATCTCTGCATTTACCAAAACAAATGCCAAAAGATAAATTACAACTTTTTGAAAATTTGTGGAATGTTAAAAGTCAAACTCCTAACTCGAAAGAGGGTTTTGGATTTGGTACAGTTGGACTAGTTGATGATTCAGAATTTTGCATGTTTTTACTACAAGATTGGAAGAGGATTGCCTTGATGTGGAGGATGACTCTACTGATCAGCTAATAGAAGACGCTCTACCAGAATTTGAGGAAGAAATCAAATCAACTTTTGATGAATTAAAGCAAATTAACCTCAAAACAGAGAAACTGCCCTGACCTACATTTATAAGTTCTCTACTGAACGATGAAGAATCTTTATAATTGATCAAACTATTAACAAAATTCAAAGACTGCTTAACATGGAGTTATGTTGAAATGCTAGGACTGACAACAGAGTTTGCAGTTCATAAACTCAGAGTGGACAAAGATATGACCCCAGTAAAACAAATGTGCTTCGAAATAGAGCAGCAAGTCATTGTCGAGGTAAAAAGTTTAATAGACGCTAACTTTGTAAGAGAATAGCAATGCCCTATGCGGTTAGCTAACAACGTACCTTTTAAGAAGAAAAATGGATAAATCTGTGTATGTGCTGACTTCAGGGATTTGAACAAAGCATGTCCAAAGGATGAAATTCTATTGCCAATACCAGAAATGATGGTGGATATCGCTTCGACATATGAAATTTTCTCCTTCATTGACAGATCATCGGGGTAGAACCAAATCAAGATGGATCTCGAGGACACATTGCTTACAGCATTCAAAGTGCCGATCGGGATTTTCTACTACACAGTGATACTGTTTGGGTAGAAGAACGCAGGAGTGACATACCAACAAGCTATGATGAAGATCTTTGATGATTCATTCACAACCAAGTGGAATGCTACGTGGATGATTCAGTCATTAAAAGTAAATGAAAAATAGACCATTTACACGATTTGAGGATTGTGTTCGAACGGTTACGGTGATATGACCTTAAGATGAATCCCTTAAAGTGCACCTTTTCCGTTACCTCCGGGAAATTTCTAGGATTCGTTGTCCGTTATTGAGGAATCAAGATCAACCTAGATAAGATTAAAGCTATCTTTGAAATGCCTCCTCCTAAAACCTTGAAACATCTACATTCCTTCCAAGGGAAGTTGGTATATCTGAGACGCTTTATTTCTAATCTCTCAGGTAGGTGTCAGTCTGTTGACCTCACTTTTTGTTGAGGTTAGTTTTTCCTCTTTAGTAGCCTAGGATCTAGCCATAGGACTTTCATATTGTCTATTCCTAGAAAGTTAGAAAAGGAACCCTCACCATTAGAAATTCTACCCTCTTCTTTGCTCAACTTGAAGCTTTACATATTGGTCCTAACCTCTAGCACTTAGTCGGTGGGGTCACTGTGAGGGAGCTCAAGGAGAGTCCCCCTAGGACTGCCTGACCTTAGGGTTGACTCTGGGTGTTGGTCTGGAGCTAGTTCACTCACTTACACTCACTCTCACCAACAATCACTCACAACCCTAAACTAAAAATTATTGACTTTGATCTCTTGATCTTTTGATAAACTCATGTAGATGGTCCCTAAACCCACTGGCCCTAAGCTAGGGTCTGGCTAAGACCAGTACATAGAGGATCCAAATGGGGATTGCATTGGTCCATTGCCCATATAGGGTGGGTGGTACCCCAATTCTACCAAAATATCCAACCTGGCCTTTTGCCCCCAAATCCACCCAAATTACCTAAATGCCCTTGAAACCCTAAATTTGGCCAAAATTCCCAAATTCACCCAAAATACTCAAATTTGTTAAAAATCCATTTTAAAATACACTAATTACCCAAAACTACTGAAAAATGCCAAATTTACCAAAATACTACTTTTTAAAATACCTAATTTACCCAAGACCACAAAAATATCAAATTTACCAAAATACCCCCACAAACCTTTTTAAAATACCCAAATTGCTCAAAATCACCCAAAATTACCAAAATACCCCAAATTTGCCAAAATTACAAAAATACCCTTGGCACCCCAAACTTTCCCAAAACCTCCAAAATCACTTTAAATGTTTCTAAAACCAATTTGGACTCTCCAATTGAACCAAATTTGAAAAATTTAACCATTTTGAACAATTTAACCATTTTGACCAGAACTTCCAAATTGCCTTTAAAGGCCCAACTTTCCCAATATCACCTCAAATGTCCATCAATTGGGCCCAAAATTTCCTTAATTTCAATTATAAAACTTAAATTCACCTTTCATATGACCAAAATAAACCAAATATAAGCTTAATTAGAGCATGATTTGAGCCCAACTTCGATCTAAGTCAAACACTCAATTTTAGCCCTATGACTTAATCCCACCAAATTGAACCCCATAGCCTACTTAATTTGCCCCAATGTAGATCCTAAATCTTTTATAACACTCATACGCACCAGAAATTACCTTAAATTGGCTTTGATGAAGCCTCAATTTCATTTAATTTCAACCTAAATCCAAAAATCCCCAAATTTGCCACAAATTGGCTGTCCCCAAAATCCACTAAATTGAATGCCTTAATACAAAAATTGACACCCATATTTATGTTGAAAACTCTTCATGACATTCCTATAGACCATTGTCAATAATCAATTGGAACCTCACCCAATCTTAGCCCAATTT
This sequence comes from Phalaenopsis hybrid cultivar, assembly GCA_002079205.1. Taxonomy (NCBI): domain Eukaryota; kingdom Viridiplantae; phylum Streptophyta; class Magnoliopsida; order Asparagales; family Orchidaceae; genus Phalaenopsis; species Phalaenopsis hybrid cultivar. The sequence goes on along the minus strand of JXCR01147893.1, from coordinate 418,739 downwards.
AGACCCAAGTCTAGCCCAACTTGACCAAATAGACCAAGATCTCAAAATCCTACAAATTGAGCTTCCAATTGAACTCAAAATCTTTTCAATCCTTCACCAAAAATCTTTATAACAATCATCTACACATTTTTGATCTATCAATTGGGCTCAAAGTCATGGATAGCCTAACCCAAACCTAATTTTTGGTCATTTGGACCCAAATTGAACACATGCACCAAAATTGACCTAGCCATCTTAAAGCCACCAAATTGATGACTCCACAACCACTAAGCACACTCTATTGACCCAGGCTAAATCAAATTTGGTTGAATGAGGAATAGAAAAGTGAATCTAACTAGAAATTGAACACCTTTAAAACACTACAAGCCCAAGTTAAAACTAAAATTGGCTAAGTGCCTTAATAGCATTAACTTGCCCCTTTAAGGGTCTTCACCCACATAATTCTCTAACTAAATGACAAATGATAGTCACCTTGCTTTTAGGGATAATTGAAACGTCAATGTTCACTGAGCATTGGAGGTATTGAGATGATGAATTATTAAGCAACATTATAAGTTTAAATGAGCTCGAGGTTTTTCACCAGGCGATGAGAGGGAAGCATGGATTTGCTTCTTTGTCCTGACCTTTTGGATACCTTGGAGGTCTACTAAACTTAGTATGTTTTGCTTAATGAAATCATCCTTAATCAAATTAATGAGGGCTCACCAAAATATGATTTAGGAGTTGGTAGATCACCAAAACCTTATTTCCCCACTTTACATAAAGTGCTCTTAATATATAAATACTCTTGCATGCATTTTGAGTTTCAGTTGAAGATGACGGGAAGACCATCCAGGTATGCTTTTATTGTAATTTATTTTACCTGCATTTCTAGTTTTCCATACTTTACTTTCTAGTATGTAACTGTACTTACTCACCTGCAGGTATGAACAAAAATACGAACTTGTATGTTAAACAACAATGTAACCTTTCATGAAAACCAAAACTGCTAGGGTAGCCGTAAGACAAAAACCAAAACTAAAATCAACAATGATAAAATTCACCATCACAACATTCAAAATGTAATACAACTCAAAATTTAATCACAAACATCACAAAATAACAACTGAAATTAAATTAAGACATCTTTATCAGATGATCGGGAATCCCTCGGAGGAGGTAACCTATGGTTGTTAACGAGACTTCCCGCGGCTTAAATGAAAGTATGAAACTCATTAAGTTGAGTTTAGTAAATTCATTTGGACTAAGTGAATCCCATAGAAAATTGTGATACCGGAACGAGGGAACTGTAGGATCCTAATTGGTGTCGCTCTAATCAACTTTAACATTCCCCATAATATTTTAATAACCATAACTATAGAGCCATCTGATTTGATATCATAACCTCGAGGAGCTTGGAGCTAGCATTATGGGCAGCACGACCATGTTCAACTGCAAAACATTTCCTCATCAGCTAAACCATTCATTCCTTAGAATTAAACAACCAGGCCATAGGACTTCGAGGTTGTCTGCCTAGTGCAACATAAATCCTCAACTCATCTTTAGGCCTTTGTGTAGCTCTGTTATACAGTATAAGCCCTAAGTCATCTTACGATTCCAAGATTGTGGTCTGTTATGACCTAAACCCTCACATCTTCCAGGTTATTTGTGTGATCACTTCACATAAACGTAAGCCCTAAACAAATAAAATCTGTAGGATGAAACATTCAAATAATTTCTCTTTTAAACTAAAGCCAAACAATAGGATAGATTGGGAATTCACCTAGGTTCTCCATTAGATCTATGACATCCCATAGATCTTCCTCCTTTGGACTCTACAACAAAATGCTCTAAATTTGAACCATTCTCCTTTCACACCTCTTTGTCCGATCTTGTTGAAAAGTCCTATCCTTTTGACCTCTTTGAAGATAATATTTTCTGATTTTTATCGAGAGTTTCTTAGGTGACTTCGGTTATCTAAGATTAAATTAACTATAGGGGCTTGCCCATATAGAAAGCTTGTACGAACCTAGCTTAGGATAAACCTTATTTAATTTTTCATGTTAAATAGGAGAACTTGTTGGCAAATAAAATAGTTTCACAGACCAAATGGATGTCATATATTTCCTAGTTTATCTGATCGAGCCTCATCCTCATGTCTTGTGTTTATCTTTCGGAATAGATACAAGATTTTAGGTATAGTGTTGTTTCATTTAAATTATGAAAAATATGGGATTAGTTTGATTTCATATTTTTCTAAACTATATATATTTGTAAATTAAACGTCCTTCCGAAGAAGGTGACGAGATTTCAATTCCGGCGGCTGACAGCTTCTAATGGGCAACTCCACAATCCAAAATAGTGCCGACACAACCCTTCTCGACTTTAATTAAATAGGACGCCAAATATATTTGGGAAGAGAAATTGCAACAGACTTTTGAGGACATTAAAAAATATTTAAAGACACCTCCTGTTTTGGCAGCCCCTATGCCGGGAAAACAATTAAGGCTTTATACCGCGGGCTTAGATGACTCTCTTGGAGCCCTCTTAGCCCAAGTCAATGACGAGGGTAAGGAAAATGTACTCTATTATTTGAGTCACCACCTAATACCGATGGAGATAAGGTATCTTACTATTGAGAAGCATTGCCTAGCTTGGATTTTTGCCACTCAAAAGCTCAGATATTACATGCTTTTTCATAAGATTACCCTCATTTCTAAAGTTAATATGCTGCACTATTTGATGACCCAACCAACACTCTCTGGACATCTAGCCAAATTTTTGATGATTTTATTGTAATTTCATATAAATTTTGTTCCCCTTTGTGCTATCAAGGGACAAATTTTAGTAGATTTTGCTGGATCCCCTCTTAATGATGAGTTACCAGATGAACATCTACAAAAAATGGAATTCTCCAGTGCACAACGCTAGGAGATGTACTTTGATGGAGCTTCATCGGCCAGAAAAGATAAAGGATCAGACACAATTATGCCAGGAAAAGCAGGGATTTGTTTGATCTTTATCATACTAGATAAGGGTATGCTAAGGTTCTCATACCACCTGACAGAGCCATGCACAAAAAATGAAAGAAAGTATGAAGCCTTAATTACCGGTTTGGAATTAGCAATCTCGATGGATATAAAAGATATTGTTATCTATGGTGACTCACAACTCGTCATCCAGCAAGTCGCCGGACAATATAAGATTTTAAAGCCAAGGTTAACAGAATACCATCGGTACACAATGAAGCTGCTGGAGTAGATTCCCGGTGTAACTTTCTATCGGATTCCTCGGGGAGATAATACCCATGCTGACGCTCTAGCAAAAATTACGAAGAAATTAGCAAGTTTCTTGGAGGATTCCATTGATATCACAGTTTAAGGAAGACATGTTTTGTCTCGAATCGGCATCGACAATCTACACAAGCTTGGAAAAGAAGAAGAAACGATGATTGCGGTTGCTGATATCAATGAAGATTGGCGTAAGCCATTAATAGAATATATAAAAACTGGAAGCTGTAAGAGGTCAAGTCAGCGACACATCACATTACAAGATGGGCTATGTCATATGCTCAAATTGATGATGTCCTCTACAGAAGATCATTTGATCAGATGTGGCTACGATGTCTAAGTAGAGCTGAAGCATAGAATTTTGTCAAAGAAGTACATGTCAGATTGTCTGGTGCTCACCAATCAAGGCCAAAGATGAAAATGAAGATCAAGTGACTCAGATATTATTGGTCAGCAACGATGTTTGACTGCATGGATACAGCTAGAAGATGTCACCAGTGCCAAGTGCATGGGGTGGTCTTGCACCAAACTCTAAATGTGCTACACCCAACAGTTACCTCATGGTCATTCGAGTGTTGAGGCACATATATAATAGGTCTGATAGACCCTCCGTCTTCCAAAGGAAACAGATTTATACTCGCTACTACAAATTACTTTTCTAAATAAGCGAAGGCAATGTCGTTACGAGAGGTTACAGCACAGCACGTCCAAAAGCCAAGTCGTCTACCATTTTCGAGTTTCACACAAAATAATCTCTGATAATGGGACAGCCTTTAAAAGCATGAAAATAAACCATTTTGTCAAACGACACGGGATAGATTGGAGGTACTCTACAATTACTATCCCAGGTAAAATGGTTTAGCCGAAGCCTTTAACAAGACACTGGTCCAGATTTCGAAGAAGACATCATATGAAAACAAAAGAGATTGGCATAATAAATTGCTAGAAGCTTTGTGGGCCTACCAGACAACGTTTATGACTCCCACTCAATGTACACCCTACATGCTCGTGTATGGGTCCGAGGCTGTACTATTATTAAAAGTCTATACGCCGTCTCTCAGAGTCGTTGTCGCCAATCAACTTACATTAGAAGAAGTAAAATACTCAAAATTGAAGAATTGGAAAGTGTCGAAGGAAAATGACTAGAAGCACAACAACACCCAGAGCTTTGCCAAGTGAAAATGATACCAGCTCATGACAAATTGGTCTGCCTGAGGACATTCAAAGTCAGTGATCTCGTACTTGTGCTCAAAAGGCCTATTCTTGCACACCGCAAGATAGGTTGGAAATTCGATCCAACTTGGGAAGGTCTATTTGTCGTAGAAAAAGTCTACACATGAGGATCCTACCAACCAGTGGATTTTCAGGGCGAAAGATCCATGTTGCCAAGCAACGGATGATACTTGAAGACATACTATGCTACTTGACATTGCTCGAATTGAAATTTTGAAATTTTGATTGTTCCGAGGTTATTTATTTGGACAAACATCTGCGACCAGGTCCAAAAATTTTTGTAATAAAATTAACCTCAATAAAATGAAAACTTTTGAAGTTACATACTTTGATTTTCTTTTTTTCCCACTTTTAAGTTCAATATTTTACTAGATTAAGCAAAGTATAAATAAATGATTTCTCTCACCTACGTAAACTAAAATTTTGTTTAATAAAAACTTTGTTTTGTTCTTTTTCCTGCTAAATTTCAGCACACTGATGTTTTTCCTGTCGTCTGCAGAGAAAATGTCAGAACAAAGGTTGATTTTTGCTTTTAAATATGGTTGGAACCCACACTTAACGAGGAAAATGTCAGAACAAAGGTTGATTTTTGCTTTTAAAGATGGTTGGAACCCACACTTAACGAGGAAAGGGCACCACAGAGTGGCACCATAGACTTCAGCATGGACTTCAGTCAGGTCGACATGGACTATGAGGGTCCCCTAATGGATGTGGTTGGCTGTCAGGAAAAATAAGGACTACCGTCACTGATAAAAATCAGGACCTAGGAGAATTCCTCACTAAAAGGGAAAAATGTGATAATACAGTAAGACCCGATGAAGGGGACTAATCTCCCACCATCTATGAAAAATTGCTAGATGCAATGCTATGAAGAATTCAACGAAAAAATGCCAATAATTGAAAGCATAGAGCTTTCCTGGGGAAAGAAAGAAGAAGCTAGAAGGAAGCAGGAAACTTGCTTACCCCTATTCCTCAGGGGAAAATCTACGATCCAGACTTGAGAGAGACCTCTTCCAGCTTACTTGCCATAGAGGATGAGTCCGAGTTCACTAAGTGCCGGAGATACCAATATCTTCAGATGATCTTTGTGAGGGTTGCTTGACATGCAATGCCGAGATTCCGACATGGACATCAGATACAGGGGCGTTTGTGGAATGCTCAAATTGCAACGTCCTCCAACTAGAGCATTACAGTACACTAAATGAGTATGCGTCCACTGATGATGGATTTCAGAGCTCTGATCATCTGATGGGGGAGTCAAATATTTTGCTGGAGACAGAAACAACAACAGCTTGGATTCCCGCTGATATTGAAACGAGGGAGCGCTCTCGACAACCGTCGTTGATCACCATGGTAGAATTAAAATTTCATAAATTTATTAAAGTAAAGAAAAGAGAGTTTGAATTCTACGGAGAAGTTCAGGGAAGATTCATCAATATACTAGAAGGCTTGGAGTTGTACACCAAAGTCTTCTCCGAAAGCGACGAAAGAAATATTATTGACTGCATCTTTGATCTGAGAGATAGGGGTCAAGCAAACCTTCTGATGGAAAGAACCTATTCTGAACCACAGAAATGGATGCGTGGAAAGGGCAGGATCACCATATAATGTGGCTGTTGTTACAACTTCACTAAGGACAGACAGGGAAATCCCCCGGGGATTTTAAGGCACGGTGAGGTGAACCCGTTACCTCCCATGATAAAATGGATGATCAAGAGAATGATCTGATGGAGCATACTTCCAGCCGACTATATTCCCAACAGCTGTATCATCAATACATACGATGAAGGCGACTACATACTCCTACATATAGACTATTATGATTTTGTAAGACCTTTTTACACGGTCTCTTTCATGAGCAGAAGCAAAATTTTATTTGATAAAGAAATAGATGTCATTGGCCCCTATGAGTTCAGAGAATCCATCAAGATTTTGTTACCAGTTGGTTCATTGCTGGTTCTTAAAGGAAATGGAGTATACATCGCCAAGCACTACATTCCAGGGGTACGATACTGTAGGGTGTCTGTAACTTTATAATGAATAGATAACAGCAAAATGCCATACAGATTCTGGTCGGACCCAGAGTTGGAAGAACTACTTCCTTATGAGCTATGAGAGGGTTGCACCTCTAAGCACATGCAAAGGGAACTCTTGTCCTGGAGCGTGGTTTAGTAGGTCAGGTTGATTAGGAGCTAACCCCACCCAGGATGGACATTCAGGAGATGCTTTTTTGTACTAAATTTTGACACAACAGATATGATGACATATGTATTAGATATGCTCAGCTTGTGATATGTACCCAACATAAGATATTTTTAGATGTACTTTGATGCGTTCAGTATATTGTACCTTTGAGGCCTTTGGCCTGTACTTAATCTGTAACACTTATAGAAGCAGATTAATGAAATCTCTTTCGAAATTTTAGTCTATTTGTTCAATTTCCCTTTTGTGCGATGGATAGAAACCTTAGAACCATACATTAGTTCTAAACTATAATGAACGAAGAACAAAATAATAAAAACTTGATAAAAAATAAAAATGAAATAAAATACTCTCTTCTAAAAACCAACCAACAAAAATTGAATTTTGAAAATATATGTTTGATAATTAAATGTGATAAAAATAATAAGAAAAAAAAATAAATATGTTGATTTGATTCTCCCAATTTCGAGGTCTCCTACTCTTTACTCGCGCAACACGACTATCCTTGTCTGCACTAATTCTCTTCACATCCTTACTGAATTTTTTATTCTGCACAAAACCTTACAAAATTCCATATATCTTCCTCACAAATGTCAACCTTTTCACATCACACACATTTATGAGTTCAACACCACAAACTCCATGCACTACATTCATGTCGTTCTTGGAGCCACTACCAAAACGCTATTTTCCTTTCCACTACCTCCTGGGTTGGATATAGGCCACGAAGCTTTCCTTTTCAATATAGTGACAGCTCCCCGTCACCCTTTCAGTCGAATGTGAGGCATCGAGCTTCCCTTCCTCATGGAGCACACATCTTCAAGATATGTGTAAGACTCCCTTGAATGGAACACAACATCCTATTCTCAACCTTTTAAGATTGGTATAAGACCCCCTTGAATTAGACACGACATCCAACTCTCTACACAGAACTTTAAGATTGGTATAAGACCCCCTTGAAGGGTACACGACATCAAATTCTCTACACACATATTCGAGATTGGTATAAGACCCCTTTGAATGGGACACGACATCCAATTCTCTGCACACATCTTTGAGATTGGTATAAGACCCCCTTGAATGGGACGCGACATCCAACTCTCTACACACATCTTGAAGATTAGCATAAGACCCCCTTGAATGGGACACGACATCCAACTCTCTACACACATCTTCGAGATTAGCATAAGACCCCATTGAATGGGACACGACATCCAACTCTCTACACACATCTTCGAGATAGGTGTAAGACTCCCTTGAACAGAACACAATGTCATATTCTCAACCTTTTGAGATTGATATAAGACGCCATTTGAATGGGACATGACATCCAATTCTCTACACACATCTTCGAGATAGGTGTAAGACTCCCTTGAACGGAACACAACATTCTATTCTCAACCTTTCAAGATTGGTATAAGACCCCCCTTGAATGGGACACATCATCCAATTCTCTACACACATCATTGAGATAGGTGTAAGACTCCCTTGAGCAAAACACAACCTCCTATTCTCAACCTTTTGAGATTGGTATAAGACCCCCTTGAATGGAAAACAACATCCACTTCTCTACACATATCTTTGAGATAGTTGTAAGAACCCCTTGAATGGAACACGACATCCTACTCTCAATCTTCAAGGTCGATACCTAAATTCTGACTATATTTTCAGGATTGATACTTAAATTTCAATTTCCATCCCGGGGTCAGCACCTAAATACTGATTCCCATCCTTTATAAACATTTGAAACGTGATAATTTCAAGCCTACTCTCCAATCCCCCGCGAGAGTTCCTACTCTTTGATTTCAGTCATATATGCACTTGCTAATTCCCCAACGAGAACAACTAGCAGTCAAATTCTACACTCCTCTATGTTTGTTGACTTAGGAGTCTATATTGGTTTTGCTGATCTTGTCTGTCAATGCCAATATGCGCAGTGTGCTTGCCCAGCACATCACACCTTCGGGGTCCATTTGTTGACCTCACTTTTGGTCGAGGTTTAGTTTTTCCTCTTTTGTAGCCTTTGGTTTAGCCATAGGACTTTTGTGTTGACTATTCCTAGAAAACTAGAAAAGGATCCCTCAGCATTAGAAATTTTGAACTCTTACTTGCTAAACTTGAAGTTCCATATATTGATCCTAACCTCTAGCACTTAGTAGGTGGGGTCAGTATGAAGGATCTCAAGGAGAGTCTCTATAGGACTGCTTGACCTTAGGATTGACTCTGGGTGTTGTTCTGGAGCTAGTTCACTCACTACACTCACTATCACCCGCAATCACTCACAATCCTAAAAGCCAAAATTGTTGACTTTGATTCCTTGATCTTTTGGGAGACTCATGTAGATGGTCCCTAGACCCAACAACCCTAGGCTAGGGTTTACCTAAGACCAAGTAAATAGAGGACCCAAATGAGGATTTCATTAGTCCATTGCTTAGATAGGATGGTTGGCACCCCAATTCTACCAAAATTTCCAATTTGGCCTTTTGCCCCTAAATCCGCCCAAATTACATAAATGCCCTTGAAACCCCAAATTTGGCAAAAATTCCCAAACTCGCCCAAAATACCTAAACTTATTCAAAAATCATTTCAAACCATTTTAAAATATCCAAATTACCCAAAACCACCCAAAAATTCCCAAAATTACCAAAATGCCCCAAAATTTGCCAAAATTACAAAATACCCTTGGCACCCCAAACTTTCCCAAAACCTCCAAAATTACTTCAAATGTCTCCAAAACCAAGATGGACCCTTCAATTGAACCTAATTTGACAAATTTGACCATTTTGACCAAAACCCCCAAATTGCCTTTAAAGGCCCAATTTACCCAAATTCACTTCAAATGTCCATCAATTTGGCCCTAATTCCCCTCAATATCAATCCTAAACTGAAATTAATCTTTCTTATGATCAATTCAAACCAAATAAAAGCCTGATTGACCTATGCTTTGAGTTCAATTTTGATCCAAATCAAAACCCCCAATTTTGACCCACTGACTTGATCTTACCTAATTGAACCCCATAACGTACTCAATTTGCCACAACTTGAATCTCAAATTCTTCCTAAAAATCCTATACATCAAATAGAGCTTTCAATTGGCCTTGCTGAAGCCTCAATTTCATTTAATTTTACCCCAAGTTCAAAATCCCCACATTTGCCCCAAATTGTTTGTATCCCCAAATTCCACCAAATTGAGTGCCTTAACCCAAAAATTGACACCCAATTTATGTTGAAAACTCTTCATGATATTTCTATAGACCATTTTGAATAAAAAATTTTGACTTAGCCCCAACCTTAGCTCAATCTAGACCCAAGTCTAGTCCAACATGCCCAAAATGACCAAAATCCCAAGATCCTTCAAATTGAGCTTCCAATTGAACTTAAAATTACTTCAATTCTTCACCAAAATTATTTATGACAATCATTTACACAATGTTAATCAATCAATTGAGCTCAATATCATGGCTACCCTAACCCAAAGCCAACTTCTATCTATTTTGACCCAAAATGAACCCATGCATCAAAATTGACTTAGCCATGCCTACGCCACCAAATTGATGACTCCAAAACCACCAATTACACCCTTTGGACTAGGCTAGATCCACCTAAACTAGCCAAGGTGAGCTATGGACCAATGGTCCCTTGATTTATGGGATTTTAACCTATATTTGGCCTAAACTCAAATACCCTCTTCATCATCACTTACCCTTAGGAGTTAACCATCATTAGCAGCTCCCTGACCTCCATGAGTCAAGAAGTGACCAAACTTTGACAAGCCACCACCTTAGCACCAGAAAAAGCCACCCCAAGAGAGACCTAAATGGCAAAAACCTAAAATTAAACCTCCCTGAATTTTCTCACTCCCATTGGCCATTGGAGTGCATCCAAAAACTCTTCAAAAAACATCCAAATTCGTCAAATCTTCTATAAACAAGGTCTGCACCAACACTGGTGCCATCTGCGCCAGTGGCCATTTATTTTAGACAGTGCTCTCTGTCAAACGACACTGTTGGTGCCTAGTCTGGCGCCGTCGGTGCTGAACAATTCTTCAAAAATTTCATTTTGACTCCAAATTTTATCCTTTTTGCTTCTTTTTTGCTCTAATTCCTAAAAATCAATAACCTACAATAAAACCTGAAAAATACCTTCCTTTAAAGTGCAATATCACCAAAAATTAGTATATAATATGGGTCTAAAAATGTATATATTTTTGGTGTATCAAAATCCCCCAAACTTAAATGTTACTTGTTCTCAAGAAACTCCTTTACTATATAAAAATATGACTCATGATAAAGGTTTTAACTTCTAGATTTCCATATTTAAGTCCACTAAATACAATAGTATAACTTATGAAAAATGTAAAATAACTCCAGTTAATACTAAATGAATAAGAATATCTAGCAGTCAAGTCTAAGATTATTCATTTTAAAGCCACATAGAATATTCATATGAAAAAGAACTTGATGAAACTTTACTAGTAAATATGCTAATATTGAAATATAAGTTTAGAAAATGTAGCCAAGCCTTTCTCATTAAGTTGATACAAGTGAAGCCAATTTTTAATTCAGCATCTCCTCAAGCTTCTCCTCACATCTATTTCTTTTATTTTTTTTCATGATTATTTTCAATCCTTTTCTTTTCTTTTCTTTTCAGGATCATTTTCAATTTTTTCTTTTCTTTTCTTTTTCAGGATCATTTTCAATTCTTTTTCTTTTCTTTTCTTTTCTCTCATTTTTTTATGTAAGGATTACTATATCTAGATAACCTTTAATAATTTTGAACTTCAGTATCCTCTTCTTAAAGTTTAAGCTTTATTATTACAAAATTTTACTTGAGTTTACTATATATATATATAGAAACACAAATATAGTTATCTAAAGTTATCCTCTAATACCAAATATTACGTTAAATTTTAAAATATTTTGAAAATATAACTAATTGAGAAAAAATAAAATTAAATTTCTTTTCTTTAAAAAGGAATTTTTCATTCCCACCCAAACTTAAATTTTTAAAAAACTTTGCATGAAAAACTAAAAAAATAAAGGGTGAAAGAAACATTTAATACATAAAGAAAAGACTTACCTGTTGAAGGTTCTGATTTGAAATCTAACTCTGAAATATTGTAGGTGCTAATATGAAAAACTACAAGACTTAAAGCATTATATAACACATAATACATATAAAAAATTACTGAGAAAAAGTTAACCATAAATATATTCAACAAAGTACTAAAAGCTGACACAGTATTGAGATGATTTCCAATATAATAACAGTTTCACAAATCTACTGTTTACAATAAAACATAACATTTGAAATAAATTATTACACTCTAAAAACAAATAGTCTCAAAAATAAAGTACAACCAAACATAAATTAAACAAAAATCTAACTAAAACATCACCAAGCATCATCTTCTTCTTCATTTTCATCCACATCCAATTTTTGCTGCTAATATTGTGTAAAAAATGGTGAGTAGGAAACTAAACTGAGTGATTACCCCTCGTGCATCTGACCATCACATCATCATAAGCAACATCATATTTGAACTTCTGTCTTGTCAAATCATCATTGTGTGCATTTCTAGCCTACATATTTTTTATTCTAATTTCCATTCTAAAGATATCTCCCTGTTGGATAATCATTTGCTCCATAAGTTCCTTGATAGTAGGTGTACTGGAAGTAGTACTTGAAGTAGAAGGAATATCTCTGGTCCTACTTCCGCTCTCCATCCAACATGATATTTGCAGGCCCAATAGGTTTTAAAGGTCAATCCTCTCCTTAACCATTCTAAAATCAACTCCTGCCTGTTCACATAGTGTGAAGATCGAGGCAGGGTGTGCTAAACCACCAGTAGTCTCTTCCAAAGCAATAGATCGAGTATTTCTATAAATAATAGAGCCTACATCTACATCTATCCTTCTCATCTGTTGGATACAAAAGTTCAAGATGGCTCAATCCCTTGTAACCTCACTATGATGATTTGTTGGTATCATTCTATCAAAAATAAAGTAGTGTCAGGGCTTAGATACTATATTTAACATAGAAAGAGGAAAGATTACCTTAACATTATTCTTCACCTTCTAAGCTCCTCTTCCATCAGTAAGAAAAGAAATAACTTCATCAAAGGCCTCATTTGTGGCAGAAAATGATTTGTACTGGCAGCTATACACATCTTCTAACTGATAAAATTTAGTAATTTTCCTTGGAGTAAATTCCACCATTTTCCAACGAACAAACACATAGTCTTCAGAAGTCTCCTTAAAATTGGCATAGAACTCCATCACTACACCAATAATAGCCTCGACAGTAAAGTAACGAAAAATCTCTCACTGCCGAGCATTGATTAATCTTTCAACTTCTCCACCGGATTTTTAAATCCTCGATCCAAAATTACTTTTTTAGTTGTAAGTAGACTATTGAAATAAATGTTGACCTTGTGATTGACATACCTTTAATCATCAAAATCCACCTTTCTCTTTCCCTTGCTCATTTTCGGTGCCATGGAAATCTATGAAAATTTGATAAAATCAAAATAAATTCCAAAAAATTTCAAAAATCACAATGTGGAATGTTTTTAACTTAAATCTACTAAGTAAGAGTTCTTCACCAAAGGATTTTCTCAAAATATTCTTAAAAATTTCAAAATTTTGGATCTCGATAATGTAAGATAAATTCTTGGTGAAAATAAAAAATTTTGAGTTCAAAGTATAGTTCTTACCTAGAGAAGATGAAATCTGAACTTCTTTTGCTCTAAAATTGCCTCAAATCCAAGCAATAGCAAGCCCTAGGTGCAAAAATCGGAGGTTGAAGGTGACTAAAAGGTAAAAATGACATTTTTTACTATGCAAATCACATATTTTAAGGGGTTTGGGTGGTTTTCGGGTCGAGGGCGCTGTCGGTGCCCATGTTGGCGCCGTCGGCGCTAGTGGCCAAAAAATTCATTTTTCTATTTTCGCAATTTTAAATTTTCGTTCAATTTACTCCAAAGTCTATTTAGTCTTTTTGAACATTAATTTTCATGTTAAAATAATTCACAAACAAGCATTTTCACAAACAACATCAAACTAACTTTTATATATGAAAATATACTTTTTACAAATACATTTTTCTAATCACACTTTCACATACATAGAAGATACTAAATTAGAATTCAGCGTCGAAAGCAAGCTACAACACTAGAACACTATCACAAAATTATACAAACAATCAAAGTCAATAGAGTTATAAAGCAAAGTAAATCAAATCCACACAATCACATTAAAAACGTAATTACTTTAAAGTAGTAGAGAGTCCAACTTCAATTTTTCTGCTTCATCTTCAGTAGTTTCTCCTCCTCTAATATCTCCCATATGCTGGTAATGGATGTCCAAATTGTAGAAGGGTTGGTACGGAAATTTATCAGTCGAATTTTCATCAATCTATCCATTTTTCTTGAACATCTACACCAATCCTGCTTCAATTGTTCCAGTATGATCAAAGTTCTCCATCATTCTCCAATCTAGGTGATCAGAAAGGTACTTGAGATATCCTATTGCATTCATAATACTTTGAAGTTCCCTTTCTATTTTGCTCATTTTCTTCTCCAAACCTATTGAACTTCCAACTATTTGTGGCATCAATGGTGTTGAAGCATGTGATGAATGATCCAAAATAATATCTAATGCTTCGTTCACATTTCCAATAAAATTATCATCAATAGGAATCATGGGCTCTCAAGGTAATAATACTTTCTCCCAACTTTTATATGGCACTTGAGATTGACTGCAAAGTAAGAAAATTTTGGAAGGATGCCCCAGTCGATATATTGGCCCTTTTATAATAATACCCATAATAGATTTGAAAACAATCGATCTCACATCAATGGGCTTTTCCATTTGAATGCAATAATTCAAAATGACACTTTCTCTTGTAACTCTACTAATCTTCATGGTAGGGAGTAATTTTACAAATATGAAGAAATGTCATTATTTTGATATTGGATTAAGCAGTGACGCGAAGAAACTAACGTATCCCTCATCTCTGATTTCCCAATTATCATTTTCATCCGTCAGAAAATTATATACATGTTGCTTCATATGTCTTGTTAGGATAAAATTTGTATAGTGACAGATTGGAACATTATCTATCATATACAAATCATTAATTCGAGCCAGAGTAAATGGTACAACCTTACCTCAAACGAAGACGACTCCTTGGGTAATTCCATGTAAAGTAGTAGAGGTTTCCTTTACCACCTGTACAACAACTGCAGCGGTAGTGTAGCATAGAACTTTCCAACGTCTCTGCAAAAATGATTTTCTCAATCTGTGAACTTGGATTACTCAATCCATGATTGACAAAGCTTCTCTCCTTGATAAGTCTCTTTTTCGTAAAAACTTTATCGTATAATCTCTGCACCTCAAAACTATTAAACTTTCTTCTATTGAAAACTCCATACCTTGAAGTATTTCTTGAATTGGAAGCCATGTAATTCGAAATTAGGAAGTTTCTGGTCGTCCAAGATAGCTTTTAGGCCTTTAAAAACACCTCTTGGTGCTTATTTAAGCGTGCAACCCTGCTAAAGTCCGCTGCATTTGTACTGAATGCACGCAACTACTAGGGATGGTGTTGGCGCTCCTGATGGCGATGTCGGCACCCCCGATGTCGATGTTGGTACCATAGTCCATATACACGTGTACCGTCGGTGCCCATTATCTTTCCAATTTTAGGATCTTTAATAAGAAAAGTTCCATAATGATAGACTTTAATTACCTTAAATGGTCCTAACCTTTTGGATTTCAGTTTTCATGGAAATAGTCTCAATCTTGTATTATATAATAAAACTTCTTGTCCAGATTCAAACTTCTTTTTAATAATCTTCCAATCATTCCATATTTTCATTTTCTCTTTATAGATTTTTGCATTATCATATGCTTCATTTCTAATCTCCTCAAGTTCATTGATTTGTATTAATCTTCTCTCATTAACATCCTTTAGATTAAAATTAAATTCCTTAATAGCCTAAAATGCTTTATGCTCCAATTCTACTAGTAACTGACATTTTTTTCCAAAATTAAGTTTAGGTGAGGACATTCCAATATGAGTCCTATAAAAAGTTTTGTATGCCCATAATGCAATATCTAATCTAGCAAACCAATCTAATTTATAGGGATTTACAGCTTTTTCTAAAAATTGTTATGTTTCATGATTTGATATCTCTACTAGACTGCTGGTGTGAGGATGATAAGCAATAGAGTATCTATGCATAATATAAAATTTTTAATTAATTTCTCAATTCTCTAATTCCTAAAATGGGATCCTCCATCTATAATATTTACTCTCGGCATTCTATATCTTATAAAAATATTTTTATTCAAAAATTTAGAAGCACTTTGAGCATCAAATTTAGGTACAACAACTGCTTCAATCCATTTTGACATATAATCAACCAAAGTAATANTATATATATATATATATATATATATATATATATAATAAAAAATCCTAAAAATATTTAAGAAATTTTTTTTACTTATTATATTTTTTATGCGAAGTATTGGATGTGAAGGTTTAGTACATTACGATTCAGAATTAGAACGTACTAATAGAAAATTTTGAAAACAACAAAAAGAAATTAAAAATTTGAACGAAATGACAAATAACTTAGATAATCAAATAAATGAAAATCGACCAAAACCTTTAGGAGATTATGCTCATCTTACAGCAGATGAACTTCAGTTAACTATTCAAAATCTTGATGTTGCTACTAATTCATTTGAGCTTAAACCTGTTATTATCCAAATGATGTAAAATAATCAGTTTGGAGCAACACCTACTAAAGATCCTAATTTATATCTTGCTTGTTTTCTTGAAATATGTGCTACTTTTAAATATGATGGAGTGTCTAATGATGTTGTTTGGCTTAGACTTTTTTCTTTTTTATTAAGGGATAAAGCTAAAGCTTGGTTAAATTCATTAGCACCTGGATCTATCAAAACTTGGGGAGAACTATCACAAAAATTTTTGGCTAAATATTTTCCAACCTAAAAAACTACTAAGCTTATAAATGATATTACATCTTATTGTCAGTTTGATATATGTATGGGATTTTGCAAGTTTATGTATAGAAGGGGAATCAATATATGAAGCCTGGGAAAGATTTAAGGATATCCTTAGAAAATTCCCACACCATGCTTGACCAGATTAGTTAATAATTCAAACTTTTTATAATGGATTAGTAGAATCACTTAGATCTATTATAGATGCTGCTGCAAGTGGATCACTAATGTCAAAACCTTTTGATGAAGCATACTCTTTAATAGAAGAAATGATGGGTAAATACTAAGAGAGTAGCTAGTATTCATGACTCTGAGGAAATGTAAATTTTAGCATCTCAAATTGCTACCATATCAAAAAAGATTGATCAAATTGGAGTGAACTATCCTCAAATGCCACCAGTATTATAGAAAATATCACTAGGGCAGATAATTGATACTCAATCATGTTATGAAACTTTGAATGCTATAAATAATTGTAACAAAAATTCCTATTCTAATTACTACAACCCTGGATGAAAAAATCACCCTAATTTTAGTTAGAATAATTATAAAGATTCGGTGAACTCCTCAAGAAATTTAAACAACCAAGGAAATCCTAATTATCGACATTCTTATCCTCCTGGATTTAACTCTAACCCTAACCCACAAGTTAAGAAAAAGAAGTTGATGATGGAAGAAGTAATGCTGAATGTGGGAAATCAAATACAAAATCAAGGCACTGCTATTAGAAATATTGAAAATCAATTAAGACATATTGCTACTGTACTTAGTAACAGACCTTCAGGAAATCTCTTGAGTACTGTAGAAGTTAATCCAAAAGATTAAAATACAGAAAAAATTAAAGCTATTCAATGAAAAAGTGGAAAAGAAGTTCAAACAAGAATCCAAAGAGAAACTGAAGTTGATGAGGAGAAGGAAGAGATTGAAAGTGACCCCAATGAAAAGGAACAAATACAAGTTTCCTTAGAAAAACCACTGCCTTCATTTCATTAACGACTGAAGCAGAATAAAAAAGACAAATAATTTATAAAATTTTTGGAAATCCTTAAAAAGTTAATGATACACATTCCTTTCAATGAGGTTTTGGAACAAATGCCAAGTTATGTGAAATTTATGAAAGATATACTAAACAAGAAAAGAAAATTTGTAGATCATGAAACCATTGCACTCAGTGATGAGTTTAGCATTATTATTTAGAAAAAGCTTCGTGAAAAGTTAAAAGATCCAGGTAGTTTTACTATACTTTGTGCAATTGGTGAAATTTTTTTTGAAAAAGCCTTGTGTAATTTAGGAGCGAGTATCAATCTTATGCCTATATAAATTTTAAACATTTAGATCTATGAGACATTTCTCCTACTACTGTAACTCTTCAGTTAGCTGATCGATCAATAACTTATCCTAAAGGAGTTATAGAAGTTATATTAGTAAAAGTGGATAAATTTATTTTTCTTGTAGACTTTATAGTATTAGAAATGGAGGAAAATAAAGAGATTCCTATTATTTTGGGGAGACCAATTCTTGCATCAGGGAGAGTTGTTATAGATGTGCAAAAAGGAGAATTAATACTAAGAGTTAATGATCAAAAAGTAACATTTAATGTTACAAAAGCTATGAAATATCCTGCAATAGAAAAAGATAATGAATATTTTAGGATGGAAGTTACTGATTATCTAAGTAATGAGAAATTCAAGAAATTATTTGAAGAAAAATTAAGTTAAGAAGAATTTTGTGAGAATGAGAATGAAATAAAATAAGAGAACTTAGATTATATTCAGAAAAAATTTGAATCTTTAGATTTATTAGAAAATGATAATAAAAATCTTATTCCTTCAAGTATTAAACTACCTAAAATTGAACTGAAAGTATTATCAACCCATTTAAAATATGTGTTTTTAGGAGATTCATCTACATTTTTTGTTATTGTATCTTTTGAGTTAATTGAAATTCAAGAACAAAATTTAATAGAAATCTTGAAAAGATATAACAAGGCTTTTGGATGGACTTTAGCAGATACTAAAGGAATTAGTCCTTCGATTTGTATGCACATAATTCTATTAGATGAACAATATGAACCTAAAGCTGATCCTCATAGGAGATTAAACTCAATAATGAAAGAAGTTGTTAAATAGAAATCTTAAAATGGTTAGAAGCTGGAATTATATATCCTATTTTGGACAGTGCTTGGGTGAGTCCGATTCACTGTGTACCAAAGAAAGGAGGAGTGACTACTGAAGTAAATGAGAAAAATGAATTAATTCCAATAAGACAAGTTACTGGTTGGCGAATTTGTATAGAGTATTAAAAATTTAACATGGTCACCAGGAAAGATCACTTTTCTTTACCTTTTCTAGACCAAATGTTGGATAGATTGGCTAGAAACAAATATTACTGCTTTTTAGATGGATATGCTGCTTATCATCAAATTCTAAGTGCTCTTGAAGATCAAGAGAAAACAACATTTATAAGCCCTTATAGAACATTCACTTTTCGTAGAATGTCTTTTGGACTATGCAATGCACCTGCGACATTTCAAAGATGCATGATGTCAATATTTACCAATTTGATTGAACGTGGAATGAAAGTATTTATGGATGAATTTTTTTGTATTTGGGACTTCATTTGAATTATGTTTAAATAATTTAGAAAAAGTTCTGAAACTATGTGAAAAAATCAACCTAGTACTAAATTGGGAAATATGCCAATTTATGGTTGCAGGAGGAATTATACTTGGGCATAAAATTTATGAAAATGACATGGAAGTAGATCCTGCCAAAATTGAAGTTAAATTATCGCCTCCTACTATGGTTAGAGGGGTAAGAAGTTTTCTAGGACATGTTGGTTTCTACAGGCGTTATATATAAAAATTTTCAAAACTAACTAAGCCATTTGGCCAACTTTTAGAAAAAAATACAAAATTTGATTTTAATGAGGAATGCATGAAAGCATTTGAATTATTGAAAGAAAAAATTAATCACTGCACCTATAATAGTCCCACCTGATTGGGAGAAACTATTTGAAATAATGTGCAATGCTAGTGACTATGCTATTGGAGCTGTTTTAGGACAAAGGTAGAACAAATTTTTTAAAGTAGTATATTATGCTAGTAAAACTCTAAATGATGCTCAAATTAATTACACTACTACTGAAAGAGAGTTATTAGCTATTATATATGCCTTTGATAAATTTAGACCTTACTTGATTGGAACCAAATGTATAGTGTATACAGATCATTCTACTATCAAATACTTGATGCAAAAGAAGGATGCTAAACCATGATTAATGAGATGGATACTTCTATTGCAAGAGTTCTATTTTATTGTAGTTGATAGAAAGGGAAATGATAATCAAATAGCTGATCATTTGTTTAGACTAGAAAAAGTAAGATTAACTAATTTTGCAAATGAAATTTTAGAAAATTTCCCTGATGAACAATTATATAATATTGATGAAATAAATATACCATAGTATGTTGATATAGTAAATTATATTGTAAGTGATATTCTACCACCACATATTAAGAATAAACAATAAAGCGATATAATAAATTATATTGTAAGTGATAATCTACTACCAGATATTAAGAATCAACAATTAATAAAATTTATATATGATTCAAAATTCTATTTTTGGGATGACCCATATTTATATAAATAATGTAAGAATCTAATTATAAAAAGGAGTGTGCCTTATGAAGAAACTTAATAAATAATTGAAAGATGTCATGATTTTGAATTTCGAGGATATTTTGGAACAAATAGAATTACATATAATTTTGCAAGCTGGATTTTATTTGCCTATCTTTTAGAGATGTTAATGAATATATTAAAACATGTCATCGATGTCAGCGAGTACGAAATAGTTCTAGACAAAATGAAATGTCTCTAAATTACACATTGGAAGTTAAAATTTTTGATGTGTGGGGATTCGATTTTATGAGACCATTTAAGCCTTCATTTGGAAATTTATACACACACACACANATATATATATATATTATCTCTAAATTTCTTTATTTACAAAATTTATTTAATTTACTGTTACCTTCCCGTGCAACGACATCAAGAACTTGATCCCGGATATTATAGCTGTGTAAAATTTATAAAGTTGACTCCGCTTTATAACGGTGCTAAAATCTTGATGTTGTATTTTATGAATAATAACATTAAGCACTTAATGTTGGGATTCTATGCAAGTATACGTATCGTTATTAAATAAGATAAGACTTTCTATCTAAGTCATAAATATCAATCGCACGAGGAAAGTTTCAATTTGAAATGATAAATTAACTAAGAAATTCACAGAAATAAAATAAAATTACTATCACTAATTTAGAATGTTTAAGATACTATCAAAGCTAAATTATTAACTACTAGAAAAATTTAAATGCAAAGTTTAAAATAGAAACTACTAAACTATGTTTATGTGATGAAGTTTTCTAATATGAAAAGCATCTTTCGCACTACAATGAGTATTTGGTGAAATGAGATAAAATAAATGGTTTAAAATTGTATTGTGCCAAATAGTAGCATTTTTAATTCTCTACCCGGATTCAGTGTTATAGAAAATCATTGGCTAATCTCAGGTTTAGCCTCTAAATCTATGGTTAGGCTAGAAGGATACTGGTTCCCACTCTAGAGCTCCCACTTCTCTTCCCCTGAAGGCTAAATCTAGCTTTAGTTCTTAAACACTAAGATCAAAATGAGGATTTTAGTCTGTCACCCAATAAATCTCCAATTCTACAGCCAATAATATGTATTTATCTATTTATTTGCACTTAATTTTATGAACAAAACACTCCTTCATGGACTTAAATTTGATTCTCACTCTGTTGTAGAACTCATACTCCATTTCTTGGATCATATGTTTTAGAACATATTTTAACAATTCAATTGGCCAGATCAAAAATTAAATTAAGAGCAGAGTTGAAAAACCATCAAAATTTATTCTATATTTTAACATTGGCACATCCAAATTATCTCTTCAATTCAACATATCTCAGAGTAGGAAGAAAGCTAAAGGAAACTACTCAGACTTCATGTGAAAGATACAATAAAATACAAAACAAACAACACTTATCTGAAACTCTTTCTCAAAGCAAATCCTTTGTAGCCTCTCTTATAAAATGTAGGAAGAAGAAATCTCTCACCTCTCTCCCTCTCCAACACTCTTAGAAAATAATGCACACTTAAACTCACCACAAGAGCTCAAAACTATAAAGAAAATAAATGACTAATGGTGTGGAATGGCGTGGAAGCATGCAAAGTGGCATGAATGGGGGTGAAGAGATGCGAAGAAAAACCAAGACAGTGGAGGAGGAAAGTCCTTTTTTGATCAATTTCGATTCTAAATAGAGCCTAGGGTTGGTTTTCCAATAGGTGCATCTAAAAACTCTTCAAAAGCATCCAAATTTGTTGAATCTTCTAAAAACAGGGTCTGCACTGACACTAATACCGTCGGCGCCAAATTTGGCACCGTCGACGCTAATGACAATTTAATTAATACAACACTCTTTGTGAAACAGTACCGTCAGCGCTGAATAATTCTGAAAAAATTCCATTTTGACTCCAAATTTTATCCTTTTTGCTCAAGGTCCTAAAAATCAACAACCTCAATAAAACATGAAAAATACCTTCCTTTAAAATGAAATATCACAAAAAATGAGTATAAAATATGGGTCTAAAAATGCATATATTTTTTTGTATCATATCTAAATTCTTAAAACTTTCCTGAACATAAATTTTAATCCTCGGTGATTATCTCAATAGATTTATCTTTAATATTAGTATCATTTTCATACTCTAGTTCTGGCTGTCTTCTTTTAACTTCACAACTTTCTCTGAAATGGTTTTCAATTAAATAATAAATAATCTCTATTCTATAACATTTATTTTTTCTTCCTTTCAATGGATACTTTATTGACTTTAGCACATATAAAGTAACTTCATCATCATTAGCTCTCATAGTTAGCTCTTCTTTTTGTAGATCAATCATAGCTCGGCTAATGGCAAGGAAGGGTTTCCCTAAAATTATTGGTATTTCTTTATCTTCCTGCATATCTAAAATAAGGAAATCCACATAGATGATAAATTTATTAACTTTAACCTGCACTCCTTCTATAACCCCTAAGCATAAGTGATTGATCGATCAGCTAATCGAAGGGATACAGTAGTGGGAGAAATCTCTCCTAAGTCTAACCTTCTGAATATTAATAAAGGCATGAGGTTAATGCTATCTCCTAAATCACATAAAGCTTTTCCACAAATTATTTCTCTTTTCTCACATATAATAGTGAAGCTACCAGGATCTTTAAATTTTTTATGAAGTTTTATTTTGGCACTGCATTCTTCAGTTCAACAAACAACATTTGCTTAATCAATATATCTTTCATAAAATTAACATAAATTAGCATTTGATCTAGTGCTTTAGCAAAAGAAATATTGAATGCTAGCTTCTTAAAAATTTTTAGAAACTTAGGAAATTATTGATGCATTCTCTTCTGTCTAAGTTTCTTAGGAAATGGAGGTGGCAGTTTTTCTAAATTGATCTTAGTTGGAGAGATAGGTTTTTCTATATTTCTGGAACATTTTCTTATTTTTTTTTAATTTTCTAAGGTTCCCTCTCAATTTCAATCTCTTTTTTTTACACCAATATTGATTTCTCTACCACTTCTCCACTTGAATGCTTTAACTTGCTCCTTCTCTTTTTTTTTATCTTTAGGATTAATTTCAATGTTACTAGGAAGTGTTCCACGAGGCCTATTATTAAGTGAGTTGGCAATTTAACCCAGTTGATTCTCAATATTTCTAATTGCATTACATTGACTTTATAACCGATTCCCTATTTATAACACCACTTCTTTTATAGACAAATTCTTCTCCATAATTTTCTTATTATTGTTAAAGATAAGTGGATAAGAAGGTTTATAGTTAGTACTACCCTGGTTGTTCCAGTTTCTCAATGGGTTCGCTTGATTTTTTCCATATTGCTGATTTCCACCACAACAATTATTATTCTAGTTATAGCTAGGGTGTTTTTTCTAACCTCTATTATAATAATTAGAATATGGGTTATTAGGTCTATTATTAGTTTCATTTAAAGTCTCAAATGAAGGTTAAGTATCAGTCAATTGTCCCAATGACTGTTCCTTAATCACATGAGGTGTTTGAAATAAGTTCATTCTAAATTGGTCTGAGTTCCTAGATATTGCAGCAACTTGAGATGCCAAAATTGAAAACTCGTAAGTATCAAGGACACAGGCTACTTCCTTAGGATTTACACTTTCTATTATTTAATAAGCTTCATCAAATGGTTTTTACATTAATGAACCTCTAATAATAATATTAATAATTAATCTAAGAGATCTTACTAATCCATTATAAAATTTTTGAAAAATTAACCAGTCTGACAAAATGTGATGTGTACACTTTCTAAGAAGTTCTTTAAATCATTACCAAGCTTCATATATTGACTGACCTTTAGGTTGATCATATGAAGTAATATTGTTTTTAAGCTTAGGAGTTTTTGAAGGTAAAAAATACTTAGCTAGGAATTTCTATGCTAAATCTCCCTATGTTTTGATAGATTCAGGTGCTAATGAGTTTAACCACATTGTAGCTTTAGCCCTTATGAAAAAAGGAAAAGAGTCTAAGTATAACAAAGTCATTTGATACACTGTCGTATATAAATGTAGCACATAATTCTAGAAAATTAGGAAGGTGTAAGTTAGGATCCTCAGATAGAGTTCCCCCAAATTGCTTGTTTTGTACAATTTAGATTATAATAATTGTAGTTCAAATAACGTTTAATTTTACGCACTAGGGTTACTACACAAGTGCATATATCATTTAAAGTAACAAAGCACTTTCTTTTCAAGGCTTAATAATGATCTCATGGAAAATGTGAAAAATCTTTTATTAACTTAGTAAGACTTTAATTAAACTCCAGATAATTTTTTAAGAAATAAGGTTACAAGTTTATGTGCAAAAAAAGGTATCTAAATCCTACAAATCCTATTTAAAAGCTTAAATAAAATGTTGTGTTTATAAACTAATTAAACAAAAAAGACCTCAAATTGTGTAAAAGTCTTGTCCCTTGCAATGAGATCATAATCAGAGCAGGAATCAAATGTTAAAAGGTTTAAATGAAGTTTTGAGAGAAATAAGAGCGATCCTATTATTTTCCCTCTTCCGAGTGCATAGAAAAATTAGCTAATTTAGAGTTAAGTTCCGAATTCTAAGGTTGTGTTAGGTAGGTTCTAGCATCCCACTTCTAGATTACATACTTTTCCCTCTCTTTAGGACTAACTGATCCTTTGGTTCTAAACTCTAGATCAAATTGTTAAGAATCTATCCTTTCACTTTACAAAAACCAATTTACACTCATCAAATCTTTTCTCCCTATCTATTTGCACTAACTAATGGACTATCTTATCACCCACCAGATTATTGTGATTCTTACTAGTTGAGGAATACATAGCACTCCCAAGTCATTATGGTTTCATAAAAATTTTTAACATACCAGTTAGCCAGATTGAATATGTAAATTAATTGTGAAGTGATGAATCATCGCATGTATGGAATAAGACAAATCTTGTACAATTCTAATCCTACAAATGTTAATTCTTATTGCATGGAGAAAGATAAATAAAAATACTCATATCTCATGGGGATAACATAACAAAACATGACTTATACTAAAATTCATATTTACATAATAAAAAAAAACTTATAGAAATTACAAAGTACTTTTCCTAAACTTCCCACAAGCAAATCCTTTGAAGCTCCTTTGAAGTATTCTCCAAACTCTCCTTACAATTAAATCCAAGAGACAAACAAAACAAAGACACAATAAAAGCTTAACAAAAGTCTCCACACACACACACACACAAGACCTCACTCCACAAACTCTTTTTCTGCCCTCTTCTGGTTTCTATTTACTCCTTTTATCATAGCTCACGAAATTCGCAAGAGTCACTTCAGATGCCCCTTTGAAATTCATTCAAATTTAATGCATATTGAAGAATACTGATTCTGGCGCCTAGGTGCCCAACTTTGGAGCCTAGGCAACACCCTTCTAAAAGCCCCAAATAACTAACTGGCACCTTAGTGCCAGATTCTGGGGTCTAGATGCTAGCTTATTTTATACTTCCTAGCTCCAATTGCCCTTGTTTTGCTCTGATTTTGCTCCTTTTTCACTAAAATTCCATCTCTTGTACATGAAACAAAAAAAAATGAAATACTTACATTAAAGTGCAATATCATTAAAGATAGGAATAAAATGTAGAACGAAATTAGAACATTTTAAGGTGTACCTGACAAGCATATGTTATGTGACACGATCCACTTGTGATATGCCACAAACAAGCATACATATGCAATGCAACTCAAAATGCTTGACGACACATCGAACTAGACCTAAATAGCTCACATAAGTACTTGGTTTAGCATTTGGATGTGAGCCATAGTTTCCTCTTGCTTTGTCGATGTGTGTGGGAACTTTCACCTCTAGGTCTCTAAAATGGAAACTCTCCATAATGTTGTGGAATGGGCTAGCTATAAAGCTTTCCCCATTTCATAACTCCTCATGATTTTAAAATGTATTCAAGCTACAAATCATTTCTCACTTTATGAAATCTAAACATCCTAACCTCTCCTAAGAAGGTTAGGGAAACCAAACCAAGGGGGGAGAGTGACTCCAACCCATTATTATTTTGGACTAATGTCCTCAAAAGGGAAACTTTCATATTTAATAAGAATGTCTGACAAAATCTCTCTAACAAAGGGCTACTTCTAAAAAATCAATGATTAAAGAAGGGATCGTGGTTGTGTTAACTGTCGTTGGTTGATGATGCTCGCCCCGTGTGGGCGGAAAAATCAATGGCACTAAATTTAGACTAACCTAGGGTCAGTTAGGAAGGAAAACGTAAGGAGGTTTAGGGTTCTTACCACCATGAAGGTTGCAGATGCATTTCTTCAAGTAGGAGGAATCTCTCCTATCAGTAAGAGAGAAGCCTACTTTCTAGTGGTGTGTTGGCATTCTTCCCTGGGTTATGATGAAGCACTCTTCGCAAAGATCTTCTCACACGTGCAAGAGATATGGAGGAGGAATATGGATAAAATGTGATATTATTTTCTTATAAAAGATGTATTAAATAATTTCAATGGTTGTCTAACTCATTTGAAAGGTATTAAATCTTCCACATTAATTACAGGGCTAATAAAAATGTCTTTAAGCAAATTGACAACATAAGCATTAACATTAATTTTCTTAATAATCTCAAATGAATCACATACCCTAGATTGTAATTTTCTAAATTAAGTGGATGGAGACCTCTCATGAAGGATTTTTTAAAGTAACTAATCACAAAATATAAATTTCTTAAATATTTAATTATTTATTTCTAATTTCAATATATTATGCATTTAAAAATTCTACTTGTTTATTAGAATCCTTAAGAAAGCTTTAAGAATCTTTAGCAAATGTAAAGGCAGACTACAAATGAAGGGGAATGTTTGTAAGACTAACTACTTTCTAGGATTGTAAGAATAAAAAAATTCAATTGTGGTTCTATTGGTATTCATAGAATGTGAGCTATTAAAGTGAAATTGTATAGCAAGAAAATAAGTTTTCTTAAGAATCTATTACTGTAGTTTGGCTATCAGTTTTTGGGTGAAAGGGCAAAAATAATTTAAGTTTTGTGCCCATATGCTTCAACAAATTCTTACCAATTTATGATACAAATTGATGTCTTGGTCAAAAATTATAGTGGAGGGAAGTCCAGGGAATCTACACTATTCTTAAAGAATAGTTTGGTAAACTTAGAGCAAGGTAACAAGGGTGCCTCTTGCAATAACATATTAATGATCATATTGATGCTTTCATTCAGGGAAGTCCGGGGAATCTACACTATTCTTAAAGAATAGTTTGGTAAACTTAGAGCAAGGTAACAAGGGTGCCTCTTGCAATAACATATTAATGATCATATTGATGCTTTCATTCCCTCTACAAATCTTAGGGAGTTCTAACACAAAGTCAATGGAACGGTTTTTCTAAGGACTAAATTGTACATGTAATGCATGTTATCATCTGAATGGGTTCACTATGATTTTTTGCTTTTTACATGTACAGCATTGATTAATAGTTATCTTCATAAGTTTCTTGATAGAAGGGCAAAATAGTCTTCATTCAACGAGATGAATAGTCTTCACTTCTCCACAGTGCCCTATAATCAGAGATGCCCTAAGTGAAGTCCTTAGGTACACAATTTTCTTCATTTATATATATACCCACTATGAATGGAATATTCACTGATGAGATCAATAAAAGGGTTCTCCATTCATAACATGTTAAAGATAGATTAGGTGAAACACTGAGTAAATTTGATTTTCATCCTTAAGTTTGTAAAATCAATGGATCTATAATTCTAATGATTAGATTACAAAAGTCATCGTAGAAAGTGCTTCAATGGGCTTGTTATCAACTATTGGTTTATTCTTTAAGAAAAAAGTAAATTAGAGTAGATACTCAACCTACATAGCATGATTACCACTAAATTTTAATTGGGCATCAATTAACTATGGAGAATTATGGCTATTTTTCAACATGAACTTTGTTGACCTCAATTATTCTTTCAAGTTTATCTCACTAGAACTTGGAATGTAGCCTTAAGTTTCGTGGCTCTCTTAGAATACTAGTAGAGGAATTAACACTAAAATTAAACAATGAACATCTCCTTACACTTTGTAATTCCATAAGCTTAACTTCAAATCCTCAACCTTTCGTTGAGAAAATTAGAATTAAGTCACTGAAGCTTTGGTTGAGTTTTGATAGACTTTAAAATGCTTTAAGCTACCCTTTAACCTTAGAGACTTAAACTCTATTTGTTCTCTCATTGAGCACAAGACACCTTTCATTCAGAATTCTTTGGATTGCCTTTTCGTTAGTTTTTAAAGAGTACATTTGGTTTGAAGCTCTTTTTAAACTACGATAGACTTAATTTTTGAAAGGGGAAATAAAATAGAACTTTACTAATTGAATGTTAAATTGATTAAAAATCTCAAAATAATTAAATCAGTTATTATTGGAATCATAAAATCAAAGCCCACAAATATTCCCAAATTAACGCCAACCTAAAAGTTAGATTCTATTAAAAATTTTAATTGATGAATTTTAAACAAAAAAATAAACTAAATTAAAATAAATCAAAATTGAATCACCAAAGATAAACAAGATAAAAGAAACTTACATAATTAAATCTACTAAAATAAAATTCAATAATAATATTACTAAATCATTAAAGAAAACAAAATCGAAATTCACCTAAAAATTATTAGGTCAACTTAAAATCAAATAATAAAATTCGGAAAATCCAAATATAAATCCATAACTAAAGTCAAACATAACTAAAATTCCTAAAATAAAGAAAACTAAAATTAAATTAAAACAAAATACAAAAATTATTGAAAATAAGATAATTAAATCAACCAAAATCAAACATTACGTAACAAATTTAAAATGTAAACTAAAGATGCTTTAAATTAAAATTAACAACATTAAAATGAAAGTCAAAAAATTAGAATCAATACTTTACATCACACACTAAAACCATCCCAAACCCAAATCCATCAGCATAAACCCAAATCGACCATCTTAAATCTAAGTTCCCCAAAACTAAGCATAATTATGAAGCTAATTAAACCCGTCCCATCTCCAAACCCAATATCCAAAGCTCATGATAGACAAAACCCAAACTATTTAATTCCTTATCCAATTTACTTAGCCATTGGGAAAAAAAGAAAAAATAAGCCAAGCCATAACTACAGCCAAAGTACTCTTCCTCATGATAATTCACATCAAGCATATCCATGACTTGCCTCCTTGAGCCAATAATCTAAGACCTTTAAAAAAAATCTCATGCACTCTTCTCATGAAAGATGAGTCAATGACAACAGAACCCATGATAAACCATCGTGACAAAATCAAACAAAAAAGAAATGGACCAAAACATTTAAAACCTACATCCTTAGATCTTATCCAAGGAAGTCAAAACTTAATGAACAAACCCTAGCCAGTAAAATTAAATGAATGGCCCCTCTCCATAGACCAAAATGAAAACCCAAGCACCTTCTCCCATGCTTCCTCTAGTCATTAATGAGCCATGACCCAAAAATAGCAAAATGAACTAAACCTCTATTCTTTTTGAAAAAAGTATACCAAGCACACCCTTAACCAGACTAAAGCTCCCTATTCACTTACAATTAACCCAAATATTTCTCCATGCCTCCCATGGCCACTTGAAGCCTTCAACCAAAAGCACTAAGAAAAGAGAGAACTCCTATTCCCGTAACCAACCTTTGTATTCATGCCTTGAAACTCAAGTAGAGAGCCCACTGATCATTTTACCATTCCCTCTAATTTTAGAAATTTGAACAAGACTTAGTCAGCCCACAACTCAAACCCATTAATGCTTGAAATTGATTGTCCCATTAGAATCACCAAAACTTAAAACTAACTTCTCTATCATTTTACCCTCTCTCTGAGCCCTCCAACCCTATCCATAATCAAACCGAGTGGGGTCTTGGTCAATTTAATACAAAGAAATATGGAGCTTCAAATTTGTGCTTTGAAGAGTTTGGCCAACGCAACCATTTATACCCTACCCAAAATAGGCCACTCCTTTNAACTCTTTGAAAAATTGTGGAATATTAAAAGCCAAACTCCTAATTCAAAACATGGGTCTCAGATTTGGTACTGTAGGATCAGTCGATGATTTTGAATTCTGCATGGTTGTTACTAATGATTTAAAAGTGGACTTCCTTGATGTAGAGGATGACTTTGAAGATCAGTTAATAGATGATGCCCCACCAGAATTCGAAGAAGAAATTAAATCAACAGTTGATGAGTTAAAAGAAATCAACCTCAGGATTGAGGAGCAGCGCCGACCAACCTTTATAAGTTCCTTACTCAGCGAGGAAGAATCCATAGAGCTGATGAATTTATTGACAGAATTTAAAGATTGCTTTGCCTGGAGTTACGACAAAATGTTGGGGCTATCAGTAGAATTTGCAGTGCATAGACTTGAAGTAGACAAAGATATGACCCCACTGAAGTAAGATCCTAGAAGAATGCGCCTCGAAATAGAGCAACAAGTCATTTTCGAGGTAAAAAAATTAATAGACGTTAACTTTGTGTGGGAAGAGCTATAACCCACATGGTTAGCCAATATTGTACCAATTAAAAAGAAAAATGGACAAATTTGTGTATGTGTTGATGTTATGGATCTAAATAAAGCGTGTCCAAGCTTTCACTAACAATATTAGAGTTAATGGTGGACATCACCTCGACCATGAAATTTTCTCCTTTATGGATGGATCTTTAAGATACAACCAGATAAAGATGGCTCCAGAAGATGTAGTACTTACAGCTTTCAGAACACGAATTGGGATCTTCTGTTACACAGTAATGTTGTTTGGGTTAAAGAATGTTGGAGCAACATATCAATGAGCAATGACGAAGATCTTTGACGTCCTCATTCACAACCAAGTTAAGTGCTATGTGGATGACTTGTTCATCAAAAGTAAACAGAAAATAGACCATTTGTATGATTTAAGTATTGTGTTCAAACGATTAGGACATAATAATCTTAAGATGAATCCCTTAAAGCGTTCCTTCAGCGTTACCTCTGAGAAATTTCTAGCATTTGTTGTCTGTCATCGGGGGATCGAGATCGACCCAGATAAGATTAAAGCTATCTTGGAAATGCCTCCTCCCAAAACCCTGAAACAACTACGTTCCCTTCAAGAAAAATTAGCATATCTAAGATGCTTTATTTCTAATCTCTCAGGTAGGTGTCACCCCTTATCAACATTAATTAAAAAGGACACCATATCAACGTGCAATGACGAAGATCTCTGATGTCCTCATTCACAACCAAGTGAAGTGCTATGTGGATGACTTGTTCATCAAAAGTAAACAGAAAATAGACAATTTGTATGATTTAAGTAACGTGTTCGAACGATTAGGATTGAATAATCTTTAGATGAATCCCTTAAAGCGTTCCTTCGGCGTTACCTCTGCGAAATTTCTAGCATTTATTGTCTGTCATCGGGGGATCGAGATCGACCCAGATAAGATTAAAGCTATCTTGGAAATGCCTCCTCCCAAAACACTGAAACAACTACATTCCCTTCAAGAAAAATTGACATATCTAAGATGCTTTTTTTCTAATCTCTCAGGTAGGTGTCACCCCTTATCAGCATTAATTAAAAAGGACACCAAATTTTTTTTGGGAAGAGAAATGTCAGTGGGCCGTTGAAGATGTTAAACAATACTTGATGACACCTCCTCTTTTGGCAGCCCCTATCCCGGTAGAACCGTTGATACATTATGTCGCGGTTTTAGACGACTCTCTCAGAGCCCTACTAGCTCAAGTTAATGATGAGGGTAAGGAAAATGGACTATACTACTTGAGTCGTCTTCTAATACCGACAAAGGTGAAATATATACCTATTGAGAAGCATTGTCTAGCTTTAATTTTCGCTGTCCAAAAGCGTAGGCACTACATGCTTTCTCATAATATTACCCCCAATTTGAAAGTTTATATGTTGCAATATTTGATGACCCGACCAACACTTTCTCGACGACTAGCAAGATGCTCGATGATTTTATTGCAATTCAATATAACTTATGTTCCCCTCCACGCTATCAAGGGACAGATTTTAATAGCTTTTCTTGCTTCACATCCACTTTCAGCTGGGTCCCCACTCAATGATGAATTATCGGACGAGCAAATATTACAAATAGAACCCTCCAATGCCAGACATTGGGAAATGTATTTCGATGGAGCTTCTTCAGCTAGAAAATATAAAGGATCATAAATAGTTATACCAGGAAAAGCAGAGATTATTTTTATTTTCATCACGCCCGATAAAAGTTTGTTGAGATTCTACTATCACCTAACAGAGCCGTGTACAAATAACAAAGCATAATATGAAGCATTAATCACCGGACTGGAGTTGGCAATCTCAATGGATATAACAGATATTGCCATCAATGGTGATTCTCAACTTATCATTCAACAAGTTTATGGACAATAAAAGATTTTAAAAGCAAGGCTAGTAGAATACCATCAGTACACGATGAGGCTGCTAGAGCAAATCCCTAATATAAATCTATACCGGATCCATAGGGGAGATAACACACATGCTGACGCTCTAGCTAAACTTACTAAGGTGCTACCATGTCCACCGGAGAATTCCATCGATATTACAGTACAAGAAAGACAGGTTTTGTCTCAGATTGACCTCGACAACCTACACAAGCTCAAAAAAGAAGAAGGAATTATGATTGCAGTTACTAATATCAATGAAGATTGACATAAGCCATTTATAGAATATTTGCAAATTGGAAAGTTGCAAGAAGATAAGTTTGAGGCAGTTCATATCACAAGAAGGGCTGTGTCATACGCCCGAGTGGGAGATGTTCTTTATAGGAGGTCATTTTATCAGACGTGGCTATGATGACTGAGTAGAGTAGAAGCACAAAATATCATCAAGGAAGTACATGCCGGATTGTGTGGTGATCATTGGTCAGGCCAAACAAGAAAATGAAGATTAAGAGACTCGGATATTATTGGCCAGTAATGATATTTGATTGCATGGATACAAGTAGGAGGTGTCAGCTTTGCCAAGTGCATGGGGTAGCCTTACACCAACCTCCGAATGTGCTATACCCAACTGTTGCCTCATGGCCATTTAAGTGTTTGGGTACGGACATAATAGGTCCGATAGACCCTCCATCCTTTAAGGGACACAGATTCATTCTCGTTGCTAGAGATTACTTTTCCAAATTGGCAGAGGTAGTCCCATTACGAGAGATTACAACACAACACGTCCTTCAGTTTTTTAAAACCAACATTGTTTACCATTTTGATGTTCCATGCAAAGTGATTTTTGACAATGGGACAACCTTAAGAAGCATGAAGATCAACACTTTTATTAAACGACACGGGATAGATTGAAGGTACTCAACAATCTACTATCCCAAGAAAAATGACTTAGCTGAGGCTTTCAAATAGACTCTGGTACAAATCTTAAAGAGGCACTAGAAGAAAATAAAAGCGATTGGCATAATAGACTATTAAAAGCTTTGTGGACCTACCGAATGACATTCAAGACTCCCACTTGATGCACACCCTAAACACTTGTGTATGGGTCTGAGGTCATACTATCGCTATAAGTTCAGACATAGTCTCTTAGAGTCACTGTCGCCAACCAACTCACAACAGATGAAAATGCAAAACTCAGACTTGAATAATTGGAAAGTCTCGAGGGAAAATGACTAGAAGCACAATATCACTTGGAGCTCTACCAAGCAAGGATGTTGGAAGCACACAACAAATTGGTCCGCCCGAGGATGTTCAAAGTCGGTGACCTCATTCTCATTCTCAAAATACCTATTCTTAGACACCCTAAAATAGGTGGAAATTTTGAATGAACTCGGAATAGAAGTAGTTTACTTAGGAGGATCTTACCAGCTGGTTGATTTCTGGGGCGAAATATCTATGTTTCTGGTCAAAGGCCACTACTTGAAGATAAACTACCCGACATGATGTCGCTTGAAATCAACATTTGCTTTTTGAAATTTTGATTGTCCTGTGGTTATTTATTTGGCCAAACGTCTGTGACTGGGTTAAAAAATTTGTAATAAGTTAACCTCAATAAAATGAAAAAATTTTTGAAATTACTCATTTTGTTTTTCTATTTTTCTAAATCTAACTAAATTGAATAAATAAAATTTTCAAATTATCTAATTGTTGACGCTTCCATTTTGTTCTTGTTCATGTTGAATACAGTACACTGATGTTTTTCTGTCTTCTGGAAAAGAAATGTCAGAGCGTAAGCTGATCTTTTCCTTC
This sequence comes from Phalaenopsis hybrid cultivar, assembly GCA_002079205.1. Lineage (NCBI taxonomy): Eukaryota > Viridiplantae > Streptophyta > Magnoliopsida > Asparagales > Orchidaceae > Phalaenopsis > Phalaenopsis hybrid cultivar. Next base: position 384,087 of record JXCR01147893.1, on the reverse strand, counting down.
AAAGATGGCTTAAATCTCACACTAGATAAAGAAAGGGCTGCTCAGGCCTGCGTCATAGACCTTGATTTTGAATTTGATCACGTTGATGTAAATTATGAAGGACCCCTGATGGACTTTATTAGCCGACGGGAAAAAGAAGGATGGCTGTCTCTACTAAAAATTGGAGCTAAAGATGATTCCTCTCAAAAGAGAAAGAAGATGATCGCTCAACGATCACCAATGGAAGGGACCAGTTGGATACAATCCCTGATAACTGCACCAATAAGGAATTTAATAAGTGCCACTAAGGATAGAGTGCCTGACGCACCACTTCAAAGAACGCAACGCCATAAATCTAACCAACGCAAACACAGAGCCTTCAAACGGGAAGAAAAGGGAAAACAAAAAGAGGCAGTTGGATTGCTTACCCCAATTTTTGAGGGGAGGATTCATGAATCACCTATGAAAGAAACCTCATCCAGTCTACCTGATATAGAGGATGAGCTAGAGCCGGCCGCAGAGCTGATGTAGATGGAGGTACCCCATGAGTCCTATAAGGGTTGTCCAATGTGTAATGCAGACTACCCACATGAGCATCTACCATATGAGCATTTGTAGAATGCTCGCGATGTAATAGTCTAAACTTAGATTTTTACAGTTCAGTGCAAGAATCCACAGCCGCCGGAGTGGAGGGTCAAAAGGCAGCACATATAGACGTTGAGTCATATATTCCACTACGTGCAGATATAGAGCAGACACTGTCATTGAAGAGGTTGAGACCAGAAGGCCACCTCAACAATTTGATGATATTTCTACAATTGAGATGGAGAGAATGTGTAGGGTAAAGAGAAGAGAATTTGAATTCTATGAAGAGGTCTGGGGCCAAGTCGTCAATATATTGGAAGTCTTGGCGCTATATACTGGAGTCTTTTCAGAGAGCGATGAGAATAGGATTTTAGACTGTGTATTTGATCTACAACCCAGTGGCTGAGTTGGTCTATTGAGACCAAGAACTACGGAACAGCGAAAGTTGATGCGCGGGAAGGGTATAATAACCATTCAATGTGGTTGTTGCGAGACAGGCAAGTGAACCCCCCCCCCCCCC